>CAJMZQ010000083.1:0-600000 GCA_905220385.1 Xylota sylvarum
TCTGAAATAATTTTTGTTGAGTGGATAGATTTTAGTTGGGGTAGTCGTTCAACATTCTACAAGAACAACTTACCATGGAGTATGATTTCTCTGAAATAATTTTTGTTGAGTGGATAGATTTTAGTTGGGGTAGTCGTTCAACATTCTACAAGAACAACTTACCATGGACTATGATTTCTCTGAAACCATGATAGATTTCAAATCGATCCTGACCAAGATGAGTCTGTGGTGTGAAATAATTTTTGTTGAGTGGATAGATTTTAGTTGGGGTAGTCGTTCAACATTCTACAAGAACAACTTACCGTGGACTATGATTTCTCTGAAATAATTTTTGTTGAGTGGATAGGTTTTAGTTGGGATAGTCGTTCAACATACTACAAGAACAACTTACCATGGACTATGATGTCTCTGAAATAATTTTTCTTGAGTGGATAGATTTTAGTTGGGATAGTCGTTCAACATTCTACAAGAACAACTTACCATGGACTATGATTTCTCTGAAATAATTTTTGTTGAGTGGATAGATTTTAGTTGGGGTAGTCGTTCAACATTCTACAAGAACAACTTACCATGGACTATGATTTCTCAGAAATAATTTTTGTTGAGTGGATAGATTTTAGTTGGGATAGTCGTTCAACATTCTACAAGAACAACGAACCATGGAGTATGATTTCTCTGAAATAATTTTTGTTGAGTGGATAGATTTTAGTTGGGATAGTCGTTCAACATTCTACAAGAACAACTTACCATGGACTATGATTTCTTTGAAATAATTTTTGTTGAGTGGATAGATTTTAGTTGGGGTAGTCGTTCAACATTCTACAAGAACAACTTACCATGGAGTATGATTTCTCTGAAACCATGATAGATTTCAAATCGATCCTGACCAAGATGAGTCTGTGGTGTGAAATAATTTTTATTGAGTGGATAGATTTTAGTTGGGGTAGTCGTTCAACATTCTACAAGAACAACTTACCATGGAGTATGATTTCTCTGAAACCATGATAGATTTCAAATCGATCCTGACCAAGATGAGTCTGTGGTGTGAAATAATTTTTGTTGAGTGGATAGATTTTAGTTGGGGTAGTCGTTCAACATTCTACAAAAACAACGAACCATGGAGTATGATTTCTCTGAAATAATTTTTGTTGAGTGGATAGATTTTAGTTGGGGTAGTCGTTCAACATTTTACAAGGACAACGAACCATGGGGTATGATTTCTCTGAAATAATTTTTGTTGAGTTAATAGATTTTAGTTGGGGTAGTCGTTCAACATTCTACAAGAACAACTTACCATGGACTATGATTTCTCTGAAACCATGATAGATTTCAAATCGATCCTGACCAAGATGAGTCTGTGGTGTGAAATAATTTTTGTTGAGTGGATAGATTTTAGTTGGGGTAGTCGTTCAACATTCTACAGGAACAACTTACCATGGACTATGATTTCTCTGAAATTATTTTTGTTGAGTGGATAGATTTTAGTTGGGGTAGTCGTTCAACATTCTACAAGAACAACTTACCATGGAGTATGATTTCTCTGAAATAATTTTTGTTGAGTGGATAGATTTTAGTTGGGGTAGTCGTTCAACATTCTACAAGAACAACTTACCATGGACTATGATTTCTCTGAAACCATGATAGATTTCAAATCGATCCTGACCAAGATGAGTCTGTGGTGTGAAATAATTTTTGTTGAGTGGATAGATTTTAGTTGGGGTAGTCGTTCAACATTCTACAAGAACAACTTACCGTGGACTATGATTTCTCTGAAATAATTTTTGTTGAGTGGATAGGTTTTAGTTGGGATAGTCGTTCAACATACTACAAGAACAACTTACCATGGACTATGATTTCTCTGAAATAATTTTTCTTGAGTGGATAGATTTTAGTTGGGATAGTCGTTCAACATTCTACAAGAACAACTTACCATGGACTATGATTTCTCTGAAATAATTTTTGTTGAGTGGATAGATTTTAGTTGGGGTAGTCGTTCAACATTCTACAAGAACAACTTACCATGGACTATGATTTCTCAGAAATAATTTTTGTTGAGTGGATAGATTTTAGTTGGGATAGTCGTTCAACATTCTACAAGAACAACGAACCATGGAGTATGATTTCTCTGAAATAATTTTTGTTGAGTGGATAGATTTTAGTTGGGATAGTCGTTCAACATTCTACAAGAACAACTTACCATGGACTATGATTTCTTTGAAATAATTTTTGTTGAGTGGATAGATTTTAGTTGGGGTAGTCGTTCAACATTCTACAAGAACAACTTACCATGGAGTATGATTTCTCTGAAACCATGATAGATTTCAAATCGATCCTGACCAAGATGAGTCTGTGGTGTGAAATAATTTTTATTGAGTGGATAGATTTTAGTTGGGGTAGTCGTTCAACATTCTACAAGAACAACTTACCATGGAGTATGATTTCTCTGAAACCATGATAGATTTCAAATCGATCCTGACCAAGATGAGTCTGTGGTGTGAAATAATTTTTGTTGAGTGGATAGATTTTAGTTGGGGTAGTCGTTCAACATTCTACAAGAACAACGAACCATGGAGTATGATTTCTGTGAAACCATGATAGATTTCAAATCGATCCTGACCAAGATGAGTCTGTGGTGTGAAATAATTTTTATTGAGTGGATAGATTTTAGTTGGGGTAGTCGTTCAACATTCTACAAGAACAACTTACCATGGAGTATGATTTCTCTGAAACCATGATAGATTTCAAATCGATCCTGACCAAGATGAGTCTGTGGTGTGAAATAATTTTTATTGAGTGGATAGATTTTAGTTGGGGTAGTCGTTCAACATTCTACAAGAACAACTTACCATGGAGTATGATTTCTCTGAAACCATGATAGATTTCAAATCGATCCTGACCAAGATGAGTCTGTGGTGTGAAATAATTTTTGTTGAGTGGATAGATTTTAGTTGGGGTAGTCGTTCAACATTCTACAAGAACAACTTACCATGGAGTATGATTTCTCTTAAACCATGATAGATTTCAAATCGATCCTGACCAAGATGAGTCTGTGGTGTGAAATAATTTTTGTTGAGTGGATAGAATTTAGTTGGGGTAGTCGTTCAACATTCTACAAGAACAACGAACCATGGAGTATGATTTCTCTGAAATAATTTTTGTTGAGTGGATAGATTTTAGTTGGGATAGTCGTTCAACATTCTACAAGAACAACTTACCATGGAGTATGATTTCTCTGAAACCATGATAGATTTCAAATCGATCCTGACCAAGATGAGTCTGTGGTGTGAAATAATTTTTGTTGAGTGGATAGATTTTAGTTGGGGTAGTCGTTCAACATTCTACAAGCGCAACTTACCATGGAGTATGATTTCTCTGGAATAATTTTTGTTGAGTGGATAGATTTTAGTTGGGATAGTCGTTCAACATTCTACAAGAACAACTTACCATGGAGTATGATTTCTCTGAAACCATGATAGATTTCAAATCGATCCTGACCAAGATGAGTCTGTGGTGTGAAATAATTTTTGTTGAGTGGATAGATGTTAGTTGGGGTAGTCGTTCAACATTCTACAAGAACAACGAACCATGGAGTATGATTTCTCTGAAATAATTTTTGTTGAGTGGATAGATTTTAGTTGGTGTAGTCGTTCAACATTCTACAAGAACAACGAACCATGGAGTATGATTTCTCTGAAACCATGATAGATTTCAAATCGATCCTGACCAAGATGAGTCTGTGGTGTGAAATAATTTTTGTTGAGTGGATAGATTTTAGTTGGGATAGTCGTTCAACATTCTACAAGAACAACGAACCATGGAGTATGATTTCTCTGAAATAGTTTTTGTTGAGTGGATAGATTTTAGTTGGGATAGTTGTTCAACATTCTACAAGAACAACTTACCATGGACTATGATTTCTCTGAAATAATTTTTGTTGAGTGGATAGATTTTAGTTGGGGTATTCGTTCAACATTCTACAAGAACAACTTACCATGGAGTATGACTTCTCTGAAATAATTTTTGTTGAGTTTATAGATTTTAGTTGGGGTAGTCGTTCAACATTCTACAAGAACAACGAACCATGGGGTATGATTTCTCTGAAACCATGATAGATTTCAAATCGATCCTGACCAAGATGAGTCTGTGGTGTGAAATAATTTTTGTTGAGTGGATAGATTTTATTTGGGGTAGTCGTTCAACATTCTACAAGAACAACGAACCATGGAGTATGATTTCTCTGAAACCATGATAGATTTCAAATCGATCCTGACCAAGATGAGTCTGTGGTGTGAAATAATTTTTGTTGAGTGGATAGATTTTAGTTGGGGTAGTCGTTAAACATTCTACAAGAACAACGAACCATGGGGTATGGTTTCTCTGAAACCATGATAGATTTCAAATCGATCCTGACCAAGATGAGTCTGTGGTGTGAAATAATTTCTATTGAGTGGATAGATTTTAGTTGGGGTAGTCGTTCAACATTCTACAAGAACAACTTACCATGGAGTATGATTTCTCTGAAACCATGATAGATTTCAAATCGATCCTGACCAAGATGAGTCTGTGGTGTGAAATAATTTTTGTTGAGTGGATAGATTTTAGTTGGGGTAGTCGTTCAACATTCTACAAGAACAACGAACCATGGGGTATGATTTCTCTGAAACCATGATAGATTTCAAATCGATCCTGACCAAGATGAGTCTGTGGTGTGAAATAATTTTTGTTGAGTGGATAGATTTTATTTGGGGTAGTCGTTCAACATTCTACAAGAACAACTTACCATGGAGTATGACTTCTCTGAAATAATTTTTGTTGAGTTTATAGATTTTAGTTGGGGTAGTCGTTCAACATTCTACAAGAACAACGAACCATGGGGTATGATTTCTCTGAAACCATGATAGATTTCAAATCGATCCTGACCAAGATGAGTCTGTGGTGTGAAATAATTTTTGTTGAGTGGATAGATTTTAGTTGGGATAGTCGTTCAACATTCTACAAGAACAACTTACCATGGACTATGATTTCTCTGAAATAATTTTTGTTGAGTGGATAGATTTTAGTTGGGATAATCGTTCAACATTCTACAAGAACAACTTACCATGGACTATGATTTCTCTGAAATAATTTTTGTTAGTGGATAGATTTTAGTTGGGGTAGTCGTTCAACATTCTACAAGAACAACTTACCATAGAGTATGATTTCTCTGAAATAATTTTGGTTGAGTGGATAGATTTTAGTTGGGGTAGTCGTTCAACATTCTACAAGAACAACTTATCATGGACTATGATTTCTCTGAAACCATGATAGATTTCAAATCGATCCTGACCAAGATGAGTCTGTGGTGTGAAATAATTTTTGTTGAGTGGATAGATTTTAGTTGAGGTAGTCGTTCAACATTCTACAAGAACAACGAACCATGGAGTATGATTTCTCTGAAATAATTTTTGTTGAGTGGATAGATTTTAGTTGGGCTAGTCGTTCAACATTCTACAAGAACAACGAACCATGGAGTATGATTTCTCTGAAACCATGATAGATTTCAAATCGATCCTGACCAAGATGAGTCTGTGGTGTGAAATAATTTTTGTTGAGTGGATAGATTTTAGTTGGGATAGTCGTTCAACATTCTACAAAAACAACTTACCATGGACTATGATTTCTCTGAAACCATGATAGATGTCAAATCGATCCTGACCGAGATGAGTCTGTGGTATGAAATAATTTTTGTTGAGTCAATAGATTTTAGTTGGGGTAGTCGTTCAACATTCTACAAGAACAACGAACCATGGAGTATGATTTCTCTAAAATAATTTTTGTTGAGTGGACAGATTTTAGTTGGGGTAGTCGTTCAACATTTTACAAGAACAACGAACCATGGTGTATGATTTCTCTGAAATAATTTTTGTTGAGTGGATAGATTTTAGTTGGGGTAGTCGTTCAACATTCTACAAAAACAACTTACCATGGACTATGATTTCTCTGAAACCATGATATATTTCAAATCGATCCTGACCAAGATGAGTCTGTGGTGTGAAATAATTTTTGTTGAGTGGATAGATTTTAGTTGGGGTAGTCGTTCAACATTCTACAAGAACAACGAACCATGGAGTATGATTTCTCTAAAATAATTTTTGTTGAGTGGACAGATTTTAGTTGGGGTAGTCGTTCAACATTTTACAAGAACAACGAACCATGGTGTATGATTTCTCTGAAATAATTTTTGTTGAGTGGATAGATTTTAGTTGGGGTAGTCGTTCAACATTCTACAAGAACAACGAACCATGGAGTATGATTTCTCTGAAACCATGATAGATTTTAAATCGATCCTGACCAAGATGAGTCTGTGGTGTGAAATAATTTTTGTTGAGTGGATAGATTTTAGTTGGGATAGTCGTTCAACATTCTACAAGAACAACGAACCATGGGGTATGATTTCTCTGAAATAATTTTTGTTGAGTTAATAGATTTTAGTTGGGGTAGTCGTTCAACATTCTACAAGAACAACTTACCATGGACTATGATTTCTCTGAAACCATGATAGATTTCAAATCGATCCTGACCAAGATGAGTCTGTGGTGTGAAATAACTTTTGTTGAGTGGATAGATTTTAGTTGGGATAGTCGTTCAACATTCTACAAGAACGACGAACCATGGGGTATGATTTCTCTGAAATAATTTTTGTTGAGTGGATAGATTTTAGTTGTGATAGTCGTTCAACATTCTACAAGAACAACTTACCATGGACTATGATTTCTCTGAAATAATTTTTGTTGAGTGGATAGATTTTAGTTGGGGTAGTCGTTCAAAATTCTACAAGAACAACTTACCATGGAGTATGATTTCTCTGAAATAATTTTTGTTGAGTGGATAGATTTTAGTTGGGGTAGTCGTTCAACATTCTACAAGAACAACGAACCATGGGGTATGATTTCTCTGAAACCATGATAGATTTCAAATCGATCCTGACCAAGATGAGTCTGTGGTGTGAAATAATTTTTGTTGAGTGGATAGATTTTAGTTGGGGTAGTCGTTCAACATTCTACAAGAACAACGAACCATGGCGTATGATTTCTCTGAAACCATGATAGATTTCAAATCGATCCTGACCAAGATGAGTCTGTGGTGTGAAATAATTTTTGTTGAGTGGATAGATTTTAGTTGGGATAGTCGTTCAACATTCTACAAGAACAACTTACCATGGACTATGATTTCTCTGAAATAATTTTTGTTGAGTGGATAGATTTTAGTTGGGATAATAGTTCAACATTCTACAAGAACAACTTACCATGGACTATGATTTCTCTGAAATAATTTTTGTTAGTGGATAGATTTTAGTTGGGGTAGTCGTTCAACATTCTACAAGAACAACTTACCATAGAGTATGATTTCTCTGAAATAATTTTGGTTGAGTGGATAGATTTTAGTTGGGGTAGTCGTTCAACATTCTACAAGAACAACTTACCATGGACTATGATTTCTCTGAAACCATGATAGATTTCAAATCGATCCTGACCAAGATGAGTCTGTGGTGTGAAATAATTTTTGTTGAGTGGATAGATTTTAGTTGAGGTAGTCGTTCAACATTCTACAAGAACAACGAACCATGGAGTATGATTTCTCTGAAATAATTTTTGTTGAGTGGATAGATTTTAGTTGGGGTAGTCGTTCAACATTCTACAAGAACAACGAACCATGGAGTATGATTTCTCTGAAACCATGATAGATTTCAAATCGATCCTGACCAAGATGAGTCTGTGGTGTGAAATAATTTTTGTTGAGTGGATAGATTTTAGTTGAGGTAGTCGTTCAACATTCTACAAGAACAACGAACCATGGAGTATGATTTCTCTGAAATAATTTTTGTTGAGTGGATAGATTTTAGTTGGGGTAGTCGTTCAACATTCTACAAGAACAACGAACCATGGAGTATGATTTCTCTGAAACCATGATAGATTTCAAATCGATCCTGACCAAGATGAGTCTGTGGTGTGAAATAATTTTTGTTGAGTGGATAGATTTTAGTTGGGGTAGTCGTTCAACATTCTACAAGAACAACGAACCATGGAGTATGATTTCTCTGAAACCATGATAGATTTCAAATCGATCCTGACCAAGATGAGTCTGTGGTGTGAAATAATTTTTGTTGAGTGGATAGATTTTAGTTGGGATAATAGTTCAACATTCTACAAGAACAACTTACCATGGACTATGATTTCTCTGAAATAATTTTTGTTAGTGGATAGATTTTAGTTGGGGTAGTCGTTCAACATTCTACAAGAACAACTTACCATGGAGTATGATTTCTCTGAAATAATTTTGGTTGAGTGGATAGATTTTAGTTGGGGTAGTCGTTCAACATTCTACAAGAACAACTTACCATGGACTATGATTTCTCTGAAACCATGATAGATTTCAAATCGATCCTGACCAAGATGAGTCTGTGGTGTGGAATAATTTTTGTTGAGTAGATAGATGTTAGTTGGGGTAGTCGTTCAACATTCTACAAGAACAACGAACCATGGAGTATGATTTCTCTGAAATAATTTTTGTTGAGTGGATAGATTTTAGTTGTGGTAGTCGTTCAACATTCTACAAGAACAACGAACCATGGAGTATGATTTCTCTGAAACCATGATAGATTTCAAATCGATCCTGACCAAGATGAGTCTGTGGTGTGAAATAATTTTTGTTGAGTGGATAGATTTTAGTTGGGATAGTCGTTCAACATTCTACAAGAACAACGAACCATGGAGTATGATTTCTCTGAAATAGTTTTTGTTGAGTGGATAGATTTTAGTTGGGATAGTTGTTCAACATTCTACAAGAACAACTTACCATGGACTATGATTTCTCTGAAATAATTTTTGTTGAGTGGATAGATTTTAGTTGGGGTATTCGTTCAACATTCTACAAGAACAACTTACCATGGAGTATGACTTCTCTGAAATAATTTTTGTTGAGTTTATAGATTTTAGTTGGGGTAGTCGTTCAACATTCTACAAGAACAACGAACCATGGAGTATGATTTCTCTGAAATAATTTTTGTTGAGTGGATAGATTTTAGTTGTGGTAGTCGTTCAACATTCTACAAGAACAACGAACCATGGAGTATGATTTCTCTGAAACCATGATAGATTTCAAATCGATCCTGACCAAGATGAGTCTGTGGTGTGAAATAATTTTTGTTGAGTGGATAGATTTTAGTTGGGATAGTCGTTCAACATTCTACAAGAACAACGAACCATGGAGTATGATTTCTCTGAAATAGTTTTTGTTGAGTGGATAGATTTTAGTTGGGATAGTTGTTCAACATTCTACAAGAACAACTTACCATGGACTATGATTTCTCTGAAATAATTTTTGTTGAGTGGATAGATTTTAGTTGGGGTATTCGTTCAACATTCTACAAGAACAACTTACCATGGAGTATGACTTCTCTGAAATAATTTTTGTTGAGTTTATAGATTTTAGTTGGGGTAGTCGTTCAACATTCTACAAGAACAACGAACCATGGGGTATGATTTCTCTGAAACCATGATAGATTTCAAATCGATCCTGACCAAGATGAGTCTGTGGTGTGAAATAATTTTTGTTGAGTGGATAGATTTTAGTTGGGGTAGTCGTTCAACATTCTACAAGAACAACGAACCATGGAGTATGATTTCTCTGAAACCATGATAGATTTCACAACGATCCTGAAAAAGATGAGTCTGTGGTGTGAAATAATTTTTGTTGAGTGGATAGATTTTAGTTGGGATAGTCGTTCAACATTCTACAAGAACAACTTACCATGGACTATGATTTCTCTGAAATAATTTTTGTTGAGTGGATAGATTTTAGTTGGGATAATCGTTCAACATTCTACAAGAACAACTTACCATGGACTATGATTTCTCTGAAATAATTTTTGTTAGTGGATAGATTTTAGTTGGGGTAGTCGTTCAACATTCTACAAGAACAACTTAACATAGAGTATGATTTCTCTGAAATAATTTTGGTTGAGTGGATAGATTTTAGTTGGGGTAGTCGTTCAACATTCTACAAGAACAACTTACCATGGACTATGATTTCTCTGAAACCATGATAGATTTCAAATCGATCCTGACCAAGATGAGTCTGTGGTGTGAAATAATTTTTGTTGAGTGGATAGATTTTAGTTGGGATAGTCGTTCAACATTCTACAAAAACAACTTACCATGGACTATGATTTCTCTGAAACCATGATAGATGTCAAATCGATCCTGACCAAGATGAGTCTGTGGTATGAAATAATTTTTGTTGAGTGGATAGATTTTAGTTGGGGTAGTCGTTCAACATTCTACAAGAACAACTTACCATGGACTATGATTTCTCTGAAACCATGATATATTTCAAAACGATCCTGACCAAGATGAGTCTGTGGTGTGAAATAATTTTTGTTGAGTGGATAGATTTTAGTTGGGGTAGTCGTTCAACATTCTACAAGAACAACGAACCATGGAGTATGATTTCTCTAAAATAATTTTTGTTGAGTGGACAGATTTTAGTTGGGGTAGTCGTTCAACATTTTACAAGAACAACGAACCATGGTGTATGATTTCTCTAAAATAATTTTTGTTGAGTGGATAGATTTTAGTTGGGGTAGTCGTTCAACATTCTACAAGAACAACTTACCATGGTCTATGATTTCTCTGAAATAATTTTTGTTGAGTGGATAGATTTTAGTTGGGATAATCGTTCAATATTCTACAAGAACAACTTACCATGGACTATGATTTCTCTGAAATAATTTTTGTTAGTGGATAGATTTTAGTTGGGGTAGTCGTTCAACATTCTACAAGAACAACTTACCATAGAGTATGATTTCTCTGAAATAATTTTGGTTGAGTGGATAGATTTTAGTTGGGGTAGTCGTTCAACATTCTACAAGAACAACTTACCATGGACTATGATTTCTCTGAAACCATGATAGATTTCAAATCGATCCTGACCAAGATGAGTCTGTGGTGTGAAATAATTTTTGTTGAGTGGATAGATTTTAGTTGAGGTAGTCGTTCAACATTCTACAAGAACAACGAACCATGGAGTATGATTTCTCTGAAATAATTTTTGTTGAGTGGATAGATTTTAGTTGGGGTAGTCGTTCAACATTCTACAAGAACAACGAACCATGGAGTATGATTTCTCTGAAACCATGATAGATTTCAAATCGATCCTGACCAAGATGAGTCTGTGGTGTGAAATAATTTTTGTTGAGTGGATAGATTTTAGTTGGGGTAGTCGTTCAACATTCTACAAAAACAACTTATCATGGACTATGATTTCTCTGAAACCATGATAGATGTCAAATCGATCCTGACCAAGATGAGTCTGTGGTATGAAATAATTTTTGTTGAGTGGATAGATTTTAGTTGGGGTAGCCGTTCAACATTCTACAAGAACAACTTACCATGGACTATGATTTCTCTGAAACCATGATATATTTCAAATCGATCCTGACCAAGATGAGTCTGTGGTGTGAAATAATTTTTGTTGAGTGGATAGATTTTAGTTGGGGTAGTCGTTCAACATTCTACAAGAACAACGAACCATGGAGTATGATTTCTCTGAAATAATTTTGGTTGAGTGGATAGATTTTAGTTGGGGTAGTCGTTCAACATTCTACAAGAACAACTTACCATGGACTATGATTTCTCTGAAACCATGATAGATTTCAAATCGATCCTGACCAAGATGAGTCTGTGGTGTGAAATAATTTTTGTTGAGTGGATAGATTTTAGTTGAGGTAGTCGTTCAACATTCTACAAGAACAACGAACCATGGAGTATGATTTCTCTGAAATAATTTTTGTTGAGTGGATAGATTTTAGTTGGGGTAGTCGTTCAACATTCTACAAGAACAACGAACCATGGAGTATGATTTCTCTGAAACCATGATAGATTTCAAATCGATCCTGACCAAGATGAGTCTGTGGTGTGAAATAATTTTTGTTGAGTGGATAGATTTTAGTTGGGGTAGTCGTTCAACATTCTACAAAAACAACTTATCATGGACTATGATTTCTCTGAAACCATGATAGATGTCAAATCGATCCTGACCAAGATGAGTCTGTGGTATGAAATAATTTTTGTTGAGTGGATAGATTTTAGTTGGGGTAGCCGTTCAACATTCTACAAGAACAACTTACCATGGACTATGATTTCTCTGAAACCATGATATATTTCAAATCGATCCTGACCAAGATGAGTCTGTGGTGTGAAATAATTTTTGTTGAGTGGATAGATTTTAGTTGGGGTAGTCGTTCAACATTCTACAAGAACAACGAACCATGGAGTATGATTTCTCTGAAATAATTTTTGTTGAGTGAATAGATTTTAGTTGGGATAGTCGTTCAACATTCTACAAGAACAACTTACCATGGAGTATGATTTCTCTGAAACCATGATAGATTTGAAATCGGTCCTGACCAAGATGAGTCTGTGGTGTGAAATAATTTTTGTTGAGTGGATAGATTTTAGTTGGGGTAGTCGTTCAACATTCTACAAGAACAACGAACCATGGAGTATGATTTCTCTGAAATAATTTTTTTGAGTGGACAGATTTTAGTTGGGGTAGTCGTTCAACATTTTACAAGAACAACGAACCATGGTGTATGATTTCTCTGAAATAATTTTTGTTGAGTGGATAGATTTTAGTTGGGGTAGTCGTTCAACATTCTACAAGAACAACGAACCATGGAGTATGATTTCTCTGAAACCATATTAGATTTCAAATCGATCCTGACCAAGATGAGTCTGTGGTGTGAAATAATTTTAGTTGAGTGGATAGATTTTAGTTGGGATAGTCGTTCAACATTCTACAAGAACAACGAACCATGGGGTATGATTTCTCTGAAATAATTTTTGTTGAGTTAATAGATTTTAGTTGGGGTAGTCGTTCAACATTCTACAAGAACAACTTACCATGGACTATGATTTCTCTGAAACCATGATAGATTTCAAATCGATCCTGACCAAGATGAGTCTGTGGTGTGAAATAATTTTTGTTGAGTGGATAGATTTTAGTTGGGATAGTCGTTCAACATTCTACAAGAACAACGAACCATGGGGTATGATTTCTCTGAAATAATTTTTGTTGAGTGGATAGATTTTAGTTGTGATAGTCGTTCAACATTCTACAAGAACAACTTACCATGGACTATGATTTCTCTGAAATAATTTTTGTTGAGTGGATAGATTTTAGTTGGGGTAGTCGTTCAAAATTCTACAAGAACGACTTACCATGGAGTATGATTTCTCTGAAATAATTTTTGTTGAGTGGATAGATTTTAGTTGGGGTAGTCGCTCAACATTCTACAAGAACAACTTACCATGGACTATGATTTCTCTGAAACCACGATAGATTTCAAATCGATCCTGACCAAGATGGGTCTGTGGTGTGAAATAATTTTTGTTGAGTGGATAGATTTTAGTTGGGGTAGTCGTTCAACATTCTACAAGAACAACGAACCATGGAGTATGATTTCTCTGAAATAATTTTTGTTGAGTGGATAGATTTTATTTGGGGTAGTCGTTCAACATTCTACAAGAACAACGAACCATGGAGTATGATTTCTCTGAAACCATGATAGATTTCAAATCGATCCTGACCAAGATGAGTCTGTGGTGTGAAATAATTTTTGTTGAGTGGATAGATTTTAGTTGGGGTAGTCGTTCAACATTCTACAAGAACAACTTACCATGGACTATGATTTCTCTGAAACCATGATAGATTTCAAATCGATCCTGACCAAGATGAGTCTGTGGTATGAAATAATTTTTGTTGAGTGGATACATTTTAGTTGGGGTAGTCGTTCAACATTCTACAAGAGCAACTTACCATGGACTATTATTTCTCTGAAACCATGATAGATTTCAAATCGATCCTGACCAAGATGAGTCTGTGGTGTGAAATAATTTTTGTTGAGTGGATAGATTTTAGTTGGGGTAGTCGTTCAACATTCTACAAGAACAACGAACCATGGAGTATGATTTCTCTGAAATAATTTTTGTTGAGTGGATAGATTTTAGTTGGGGTAGTCGTTCAACATTTTACAAGAACAACGAACCATGGAGTATGATTTCTCTGAAATAATTTTTGTTGAGTGGATAGATTTTAGTTGGGGTAGTCGTTCAACATTCTACAAGAACAACGAACCATGGAGTATGATTTCTCTGAAATAATTTTTGTTGAGTGGATAGATTTTAGTTGGGATAGTAGTTCAACATTCTACAAGAACAACTTACCAAGGAGTATGATTTCTCTGAAATAATTTTTGTTGAGTGGATAGATTTTTGTTGGGGTAGTCCTTCAACATTCTACAAGAACAACTTATCATGGAGTATGATTTCTCTGAAATAATTTTTGTTGAGTGGATAGATTTTAGTTGGGGTAGTCGTTCAACATTCTACAAGAACAACGAACCATGGAGTATGATTTCTCTGAAACCATGATAGATTTCAAATCGATCCTGACCAAGATGAGTCTGTGGTGTGAAATAATTTTTGTTGAGTGGATAGATTTTAATTGGGGTAGTCGTTCAACATTCTACAAGAACAACTTACCGTGGACTATGATTTCTCTGAAATAATTTTTTGTTGAGTGGATAGATTTTAGTTGGGATAGTAGTTCAACATTCTACAAGAACAACTTACCAAGGAGTATGATTTCTCTGAAATAATTTTTGTTGAGTGGATAGATTTTTGTTGGGGTAGTCCTTCAACATTCTACAAGAACAACTTACCATGGACTATGATTTCTCTGAAACCATGATAGATTTCAAATCGATCCTGACCAAGATGAGTCTGTGGTGTGAAATAATTTTTGTTGAGTGGATAGATTTTAGTTGGGATAGTCGTTCAACAATCTACAAGAACAACTTACCATGGACTATGATTTCTCTGAAATAATTTTTGTTGAGTGGATAGATTTTAGTTGGGATAGTCGTTCAACATTCTACAGGAACAACTTACCATGGACTATGATTTCTCTGAAATAATTTTTGTTGAGTGGATAGATTTTAGTTGGGGTAGTCGTTCAACATTCTACAAGAACAACTTACCATGGAGTATGATTTCTCTGAAATAATATTTGTTGAGTGGATAGATTTTAGTTGGGGTAGTCGTTCAACATTCTACAAGAACAACTTACCATGGACTATGATTTCTCTGAAAAAAATGATAGATTACAAATCGATCCTGACCAAGATGAGTCTGTGGTGTGAAATAATTTTTGTTGAGTGGATAGATTTTAGTTGGGGTAGTCGTTCAACATTCTACAAGAACAACGAACGATGGAGTATGATTTCTCTGAAACCATGATAGATTTCAAATCGATCCTGACCAAGATGAGTTAGTGGTGTGAAATAATTTTTGTTGAGTGGATAGATTTTAGTTGGGGTAGTCGTTCAACATTCTACAGGAACAACTTACCATGGACTATGATTTCTCTGAAATAATTTTTGTTGAGTGGATAGATTTTAGTTGGGGTAGTCGTTCAACATTCTACAAGAACAACTTAACATGGACTATGATTTCTCTGAAACCATGATAGATTTCAAATCGATCCTGACCAAGATGAGTCTGTGGTGTGAAATAATTTTTGTTGAGTGGATAGATTTTAGTTGGGGTAGTCGTTCAACATTCTACAAGAACAACTTACCATGGACTATGATTTCTCTGAAACCATGATAGATTTCAAATCGATCCTGACCAAGATGAGTCTGTGGTGTGAAATAATTTTTGTTGAGTGGATAGATTTTAGTTGGGGTAGTCGTTCAACATTCTACAAGAACAACGAACCATGGAGTATGATTTCTCTGAAACCATGATAGATTTCAGATCAATCCTGACCAAGATGAGTCTGTGGTGTGAAATAATTTTTGTTGAGTGGATAGATTTTGGTTGGGGTAGTCGTTCAACATTCTACAAGAACAACTTACCATGGACTATGATTTCTCTGAAACCATGATAGATTTCAAATCGATCCTGACCAAGATGAGTCTGTGGTGTGAAATAATTTTTGTTGAGTGGATAGATTTTAGTTGGGGTAGTCGTTCAACATTCTACAAGAACAACTTACCATGGACTATGATTTCTCTGAAACCATGATAGATTTCAAATCGATCAAGACCAAGATGAGTCTGTGGTGTGAAATAATTTTTGTTGAGTGGATAGATTTTAGTTGGGGTAGTCGTTCAACATTCTACAAGAACAACTTACCATGGACTATGATTTCTCTGAAACCATGATAGATTTCAAATCGATCCTGACCAAGATGAGTCTGTGGTGTGAAATAATTTTTGTTGAGTGGATAGATTTTAGTTGGGGTAGTCGTTCAACATTCTACAAGAACAACTTACCATGGACTATGATTTCTCTGAAACCATGATAGATTTCAAATCGATCAAGACCAAGATGAGTCTGTGGTGTGAAATAATTTTTGTTGAGTGGATAGATTTTAGTTGGGGTAGTCGTTCAACATTCTGCAAGAACAACGAACCATGGAGTATGATTTCTCTGAAATAATTTTTGTTGAGTGGATAGATTTTAGTTGGCGTAGTCGTTCAACATTTTACAAGGGCAAAGAAACATGGAGTATGATTTCTCTGAAATAATTTTTGTTGAGTGGATAGATTTTAGTTGGGGTAGTCGTTCAACATTCTACAAGAACAACGAACCATGGAGTATGATTTCTCTGAAATAATTTTTGTTGAGTGGATAGATTTTAGTTGGGGTAGTCGTTCAACATTCTACAAGAACAACTTACCATGGAGTATGATTTCTCTGAAACCATGATAGATTTCAAATCGATCCTGACCAAGATGAGTCTGTGGTATGAAATAATTTTTGTTGAGTGGATAGACTTTAGTTGGGGTATTCGTTCAACATTCTACAAGAACAACTTACCATGGACTATGATTTCTCTGAAACCATGATAGATTTCAAATCGATCCTGACCAAGATGAGTCTGTGGTGTGAAATAATTTTTGTTGAGTGGATAGATTTTAGTTGGGGTAGTCGTTCAACATTCTACAAGAACAACGAACCATGGAGTATGATTTCTCTGAAATAATTTTTGTTGAGTGGACAGATTTTAGTTGGGGTAGTCGTTCAACATTTTACAAGAACAACGAACCATGGAGTATGATTTCTCTGAAATAATTTTTGTTGAGTGGATAGATTTTAGTTGGGGTAGCCGTTCAACATTCTACAAGAACAACGAACCATGGAGTATGATTTCTCTGAAACCATGATAGATTTCAAATCGATCCTGACCAAGATGAGTCTGTGGTGTGAAATAATTTTTGTTGAGTGGATAGATTTTAGTTGGGATAGTCGTTCAACAATCTACAAGAACAACTTACCATGGACTATGATTTCTCTGAAATAATTTTTGTTGAGTGGATAGATTTTAGTTGGGATAGTCGTTCAACATTCTACAGGAACAACTTACCATGGACTATGATTTCTCTGAAATAATTTTTGTTGAGTGGATAGATTTTAGTTGGGGTAGTCGTTCAACATTCTACAAGAACAACTTACCATGGACTATGATTTCTCTGAAATAATTTTTGTTGAGTGGATAGATTTTAGTTGGGATAGTCGTTCAACATTCTACAGGAACAACTTACCATGGACTATGATTTCTCTGAAATAATTTTTGTTGAGTGGATAGATTTTAGTTGGGGTAGTCGTTCAACATTCTACAAGAACAACGAACCATTTAGTATGATTTCTCTGATATAATTTTTGTTGAGTGGATAGATTTTAGTTGGGGTAGTCGTTCAACATTCTACAAGAACAACGAACCATGGAGTATGATTTCTCTGAAACCATGATAGATTTCAAATCGATCGTGACCAAGATGAGTCTGTGGTGTGAAATAATTTTTGTTGAGTGGATAGATTTTAGTTGGGGTAGTCGTTCAACATTCTACAAGAACAACTTACCATGGACTATGATTTCTCTGAAATAATTTTTGTTGAGTGGATAGATTTTAGTTGGGATAGTCGTTCAACATTCTACAAGAACAACTTACCATGGACTATGATTTCTCTGAAATAATTCTTGTTGAGTGGATAGATTTTAGCTGGGATAGTCGTTCAATATTCTACAAGAACAACTTACCATGGACTATGATTTCTCTGAAATAATTTTTGTTGAGTGGATAGATTTTACTTGGGGTAGTCGTTCAACATTCTACAAGAACAACTTACCATGGAGTATGATTTCTCTGAAATAATTTTTGTTGAGTGGATAGATTTTAGTTGGGGTAGTCCTTCAACATTCTACAAGAACAACTTACCATGGACTATGATTTCTCTGAAACCATGATAGATTTCAAATCGATCCTGACCAAGATGAGTCTGTGGTGTGAAATAATTTTTGTTGAGTGGATAGATTTTAGTTGGGATAGTCGTTCAACAATCTACAAGAACAACTTACCATGGACTATGATTTCTCTGAAATAATTTTTGTTGAGTGGATAGATTTTAGTTGGGATAGTCGTTCAACATTCTACAGGAACAACTTACCATGGACTATGATTTCTCTGAAATAATTTTTGTTGAGTGGATAGATTTTAGTTGGGGTAGTCGTTCAACATTCTACAAGAACAACTTACCATGGAGTATGATTTCTCTGAAATAATATTTGTTGAGTGGATAGATTTTAGTTGGGGTAGTCGTTCAACATTCTACAAGAACAGCTTACCATGGACTATGATTTCTCTGAAACCATGATAGATTTCAAATCGATCCTGACCAAGATGAGTCTGTGGTGTGAAATAATTTTTGTTGAGTGGATAGATTTTAGTTGGGGTAGTCGTTCAACATTCTACAAGAACAACTTACCATGGACTATGATTTCTCTGAAAAAATGATAGATTTCAAATCGATCCTGACCAAGATGAGTCTGTGGTGTGAAATAATTTTTGTTGAGTGGATAGATTTTAGTTGGGGTAGTCGTTCAACATTCTACAAGAACAACGAACCATGGAGTATGATTTCTGTGAAATAATTTTTGTTGAGTGGATAGATTTTACAAGGACATTTTACAAGGACAACGAAACATGGAATATGATTTCTCTGAAATAATTTTTGTTGAGTGGATAGATTTTAGTTGGGGTAGTCGTTCAACATTCTACAAGAACAACTTACCATGGAGTATGATTTCTCTGAAATAACTTTTGTTGAGTGGATAGATTTTAGTTGGGGTAGTCGTTCAACATTCTACAAGAACAACTTACCATGGAGTATGATTTCTCTGAAACCATGATAGATTTCAAATCGATCCTGACCAAGATGAGTCTGTGGTGTGAAATAATTTTTGTTGAGTGGATAGATTTTAGTTGGGGTAGTCCTTCAACATTCTACAAGAACAACTTAAAATGGACTATGATTTCTCTGAAACCATGATAGATTTCAAATCGATCCTGACCAAGATGAGTCTGTGGTGTGAAATAATTTTTGTTGAGTGGATAGATTTTAGTTGGGATAGTCGTTCAACAATCTACAAGAACAACTTACCATGGACTATGATTTCTCTGAAATAATTTTTGTTGAGTGGATAGATTTTAGTTGGGATAGTCGTTCAACATTCTACAAGAACAACTTACCATGGACTATGATTTCTCTGAAATAATTTTTGTTGAGTGGATAGATTTTAGTTGGGGTAGTCGTTCAACATTCTACAAGAACAACTTACCATGGAGTATGATTTCTCTGAAATAATATTTGTTGAGTGGATAGATTTTAGTTGGGGTAGTCGTTCAACATTCTACAAGAACAACTTACCATGGACTATGATTTCTCTGAAACCATGATAGATTTCAAATCGATCGTGACCAAGATGAGTCTGTGGTGTGAAATAATTTTTGTTGAGTGGATAGATTTTAGTTGGGGTAGTCGTTCAACATTCTACAAGAACAACGAACCATGGAGTATGATTTCTCTGAAATAATTTTTGTTGAGTGGATAGATTTTAGTTGGGGTAGTCGCTCAACATTCTACAAGAACAACTTACCATGGACTATGATTTCTCTGAAACCATGATAGATTTCAAATCGATCCTGATCAAGATGAGTCTGTGGTGTGAAATAATTTTTGTTGAGTGGATAGATTTTAGTTGCGGTAGTCGTTCAACATTCTACAAGAACAACTTACCATGGACTATGATTTCTCTGAAACCATGATAGATTTCAAATCGATCCTGACCAAGATGAGTCTGTGGTGTGAAATAATTTTTGTTGAGTGGATAGATTTTAGTTGGATTAGTCGTTCAACATTCTACAAGAACAACGAACCATGGAGTATGATTTCTCTGAAATAATTTTTGTTGAGTGGATAGATTTTAGTTGGGGTAGTCGTTCAACATTTTACAAGGACAACGAAACATGAAATATGATTTCTCTGAAATAATTTTTGTTGAGTGGATAGATTTTAGTTGGGGTAGTCGTTCAACATTCTACAAGAACAACTTACCATGGAGTATGATTTCTCTGAAATAACTTTTGTTGAGTGGATAGATTTTAGTTGGGGTAGTCGTTCAACATTCTACAAGAACAACTTACCATGGAGTATGATTTCTCTGAAACCATGATAGATTTCAAATCGATCCTGACCAAGATGAGTCTGTGGTGTGAAATAATTTTTGTTGAGTGGATAGATTTTAGTTGGGGTAGTCGTTCAACATTCTACAAGAACAACGAACCATGGAGTATGATTTCTCTGAAATAATTTTTGTTGAGTGGATAGATTTTAGTTGGGGTAGTCGTTCAACATTCTACAAGAACAACGAACCATGGAGTATGATTTCTCTGAAACCATGATAGATTTCAAATCGATCCTGACCAAGATGAGTTTGTGGTGTGAAATAATTTTAGTCGTTCAACATTCTACAAGAACAACTTACCATGGACTATGATTTCTCTGAAACCATGATAGATTTCAAATCGATCCTGACCAAGATGAGTCTGTGGTGTGAAATAATTTTTGTTGAGTGGATAGATTTTAGTTGGGGTAGTCGTTCAACATTCTACAAGAACAACGAACCATGGAGTATGATTTCTCTGAAATAATTTTTGTTGAGTGGATAGATTTTAGTTGGGGTAGTCGTTCAACATTTTACAAGGACAACGAACCATGGAGTATGTTTTCTCTGAAATAATTTTTGTTGAGTGGATAGATTTTAGTTGGGGTAGTCGTTCAACATTCTACAAGAACAACGAACCATGGAGTATGATTTCTCTGAAATAATTTTTGTTGAGTGGATAGATTTTAGTTGGGGTAGTCGTTCAACATTCTACAAGAACAACTTACCATGGAGTATGATTTCTATGAAACCATGATAGATTTCAAATCGATCCTGACCAAGATGAGTCTGTGGTGTGAAATAATTTTTGTTGAGTGGATAGATTTTAGTTGGGGTAGTCGTTCAACATTCTACAAGAACAACGAACCATGGAGTATGATTTCTCTGAAATAATTTTTGTTGAGTGGATAGATTTTAGTTGGGGTAGTCGTTCAACATTCTACAAGAACAGCTTACCATGGACTATGATTTCTCTGAAACCATGATAGATTTCAAATCGATCCTGACCAAGATGAGTCTGTGGTGTGAAATAATTTTTGTTGAGTGGATAGATTTTAGTTGGGATAGTCGTTCAACATTCTACAAGAACAACTTACCATGGACTATGATTTCTCTGAAATAATTTTTGTTGAGTGGATAGATTTTAGTTGGGATAGTCGTTCAACATTCTACAAGAACAACTTACCATGGACTATGATTTCTCTGAAATAATTTTTGTTGAGTGGATAGATTTTAGTTGGGATAGTCGTTCAATATTCTACAAGAACAACTTACCATGAACTATGATTTCTCTGAAATAATTTTTGTTGAGTGGATAGATTTTAGTTGGGGTAGTCGTTCAACATTCTACAAGAACAACGAACCATGGAGTATGATTTCTCTGAAATAATTTTTGTTGAGTGGATAGATTTTAGTTGGGGTAGTCGTGCAACATTCTACAAGAACAACTTACCATGGAGTATGATTTCTCTGAAACCATGATAGATTTCAAATCGATTTTGACCAAGATGAGTTTGTGGTGTGAAATAATTTTTGTTGAGTGGATAGATTTTAGTTGGGGTAGTCGTTCAACATTCTACAAGAACAACGAACCATGGAGTATGATTTCTCTGAAATAATTTTTGCTGAGTGGATAGATTTTAGTTGAGGTAGTCGTTCAACATTCTACAAGAACAACGAACCATGGAGTATGATTTCTCTGAAACCATGATAGATTTCAAATCGATCCTGACCAAGATGAGTCTGCGGTGTGAAATAATTTTTGTTGAGTGGATAGATTTTAGTTGGGATAGTCGTTCAACATTCTACAAGAACAACTTACCATGGACTATGATTTCTCTGAAATAATTTTTGTTGAGTGGATAGATTTTAGTTGGGATAGTCGTTCAACATTCTACAAGAACAACTTACCATGGACTATGAGATCTCTGAAATAATTTTTCTTGAGTGGATAGATTTTAGTTGGGGTAGTCGTTCAACATTCTACAAGAACAACTTACCATGGAGTATGATTTCTCTGAAATAATTTTTGTTGAGTGGATAGATTTTAGTTGGGGTAGTTCAACATTCTACAAGAACAACGAACCATGGAATATGATTTCTCTGAAATAATTTTTGTTGAGTGGATAGATTTTAGTTGGGGTAGTCGTTCAACATTCTACAAGAACAACGAACCATGGAGTATGATTTCTCTGAAACCATGATAGATTTCAAATCGATCCTGACCAAGATGAGTCTGTGGTGTGAAATAATTTTTGTTGAGTGGATAGATTTTAGTTGGGGTAGTCGTTCAACATTCTACAAGAACAACGAACCATGGAGTATGATTTCTCTGAAATAATTTTTGTTGAGTGGATAGATTTTAGTTGGGGTAGTCGTTCAACATTTTACAAGAACAACGAACCATTGAGTATGATTTCTCTGAAATAATTGTTGTTGAGTGGATAGATTTTAGTTGGGGTAGTCGTTCAACATTCTACAAGAACAACGAACCATGTAGTATGATTTCTCTGAAACCATGATAGATTTCAAATCGATCCTGACCAAGATGAGTCTGTGGTGTGAAATAATTTTTGTTGAGTGGATAGATTTTAGTTGGGGTAGTCGTTCAACATTCTACAAGAACAACTTACCATGGAGTATGATTTCTCTGAAATAATTTTTGTTGAGTGGATAGATTTTAGTTGGGGTAGTCGTTCAACATTCTACAAGAACAACTTACCATGGAGTATGATTTCTCTGAAACCATGATAGATTTCAAATCGATCCTGACCAAGATGAGTCTGTGGTGTGAAATAATTTTTGTTGAGTGGATAGATTTTAGTTGGGGTAGTCGTTCAACATTCTACAAGAACAACGAACCATGGAGTATGATTTCTCTGAAATAATTTTTGTTGAGTGGATAGATTTTAGTTGGGGTATTGTGAAATAATTTTTGTTGAGTAAATAGATTTTAGTTGGGGTAGTCGTTCAACATTCTACAAGAACAACGAACCACGGAGTATGATTTCTCTGAAATAATTTTTGTTAAGTGGATAGATTTTAGTTGGGGTAGTCGTTCAACATTTTACAAGGACAA
Source organism: Xylota sylvarum (assembly GCA_905220385.1). Lineage (NCBI taxonomy): Eukaryota > Metazoa > Arthropoda > Insecta > Diptera > Syrphidae > Xylota > Xylota sylvarum. The sequence continues at coordinate 23,689 of CAJMZQ010000083.1, forward strand.
CGAACCATGGAGTATGTTTTCTCTGAAATAATTTTTGTTGAGTGGATGGATTTTAGTTGGGGTAGTCGTTCAACATTCTACAAGAACAACGAACCATCGAGTATGATTTCTCTGAAATAATTTTTGTTGAGTGGATAGATTTTAGTTGGGGTAGTCGTTCAACATTCTACAAGAACAACTTACCATGCAGTATGATTTCTCTGAAACCATGATAGATTTCAAATCGATCCTGACCAAGATGAGTCTGTGGTGTGAAATAATTTTTGTTGAGTGGATAGATTTTAGTTGGGGTAGTCGTTCAACATTCTACAAGAACAACGAACCATGGAGTATGATTTCTCTGAAATAATTTTTGTTGAGTGGATAGATTTTAGTTGGGGTAGTCGTTCAACATTCTACAAGAACAACCAAACATGGAGTATGATTTCTCTGAAACCAAGATAGATTTCAAATCGATCCTGACCAAGATGAGTCTGTGGTGTGAAATAATTTTTGTTGAGTGGATAGATTTTAGTTGGGATAGTCGTTCAACATTCTACAAGAACAACTTACCATGGACTATGATTTCTCTGAAATAATTTTTGTTGAGTGGATAGATTTTAGTTGGGATAGTCGTTCAACATTCTACAAGAACAACTTACCGTGGACTATGATTTCTCTGAAATAATTTTTGTTGAGTGGATAGATTTTAGTTGGGATATTCGTTCAACATTCTACAAGAACAACTTACCATGAACTATGATTTCTCTGAACTAATTTTTGTTGAGTGGATAGATTTTACTTGGGATAGTCGTTCAACATTCTACAAGAACAACGAACCATGGAGTATGATTTCTCTGAAATAATTTTTGTTGAGTGGATAGATTTTAGTTGGGGTAGTCGTTCAACATTCTACAAGAACAACGAACCATGGAGTATGATTTCTCTGAAACCATGATAGATTTCAAATCGATCCTGACCAAGATGAGTTTATGGTGTGAAATAATTTTTGTTGAGTGGATAGATTTTAGTTGGGGTAGTCGTTCAACATTCTACAAGAACAACTTACCATGGACTATGATTTCTCTGAAACCATGATAGATTTCAAATCGATCCTGGCCAAGATGAGTCTGTGGTATGAAATAATTTTTGTTGAGTGGTTAGATTTTAGTTGGGGTAGTCGTTCAACATTCTACAAGAACAACTTAAAATGGACTATGATTTCTCTGAAACCATGATAGATTTCAAATCGATCCTGACCAAGATGAGTCTGTGGTGTGAAATAATTTTTGTTGAGTGGATAGATTTTAGTTGGGGTAGTCGTTCAACATTCTACAAGAACAACGAAACATGGAGTATGATTTCTCTGAAATAATTTTTGTTGAGTGGATAGATTTTAGTTGGGATAGTCGTTCAACATTCTACAAGAACAACGAACCATGGAGTATGATTTCTCTGAAACCATGATAGATTTCAAATCGATCCTGACCAAGATGAGTCTGTGGTGTGAAAGAATTTTTGTTGAGTGGATAGATTTTAGTTAAGGGTAGTCGTTCAACATTCTACCAGAACAACGAACCATGGAGTATGATTTCTCTGAAACCATGATAGATTTCAAATCGATCCTGACCAAGATGAGTCTGTGGTGTGAAATAATTTTTGTTGAGTGGATAGATTTTAGTTGGGATAGTCGTTCAACATTCTACAAGAACAACTTACCATGGACTATGATTTCTCTGAAATAATTTTTGTTGAGTGGATAGATTTTAGTTGGGATAGTCGTTCAACATTCTACAAGAACAACTTACCATGGAGTATGATTTCTCTGAAATAATTTTTGTTGAGTGGATAGATTTTAGTTGGGGTAGTCGTTCAACATTCTACAAGAACAACTTACCATGGAGTATGATTTCTCTGAAATAATTTTTTTGAGTGGATAGATTTTAGTTGGGGTAGTCGTTCAACATTCTACAAGAACAACGAACCATGGAGTATGATTTCTCTGAAACCATGATAGATTTCAAATCGATCCTGACCAAGATGAGTCTGTGGTGTGAAATAATTTTTGTTGAGTGGATAGATTTTAGTTGGGATAGTCGTTCAACATTCTACAAGAACAACTTACCATGGACTATGATTTCTCTGAAATAATTTTTGTTGAGTGGATAGATTTTAGTTGGGATAGTCGTTCAACATTCTACAAGAACAACTTACCGTGGACTATGATTTCTCTGAAATAATTTTTGTTGAGTGGATAGATTTTAGTTGGGATAGTCGTTCAACATTCTACAAGAACAACTTACCATGAACTATGATTTCTCTGAACTAATTTTTGTTGAGTGGATAGATTGTAGTTGGGATAGTCGTTCAACATTCTACAAGAACAACGAATCATGGAGTATGATTTCTCTGAAATAATTTTTGTTGAGTGGATAGATTTTAGTTGGGGTAGTCGTTCAACATTCTACAAGAACAACGAACCATGGAGTATGATTTCTCTGAAACCATGATAGATTTCAAATCGATCCTGACCAAGATGAGTTTGTGGTGTGAAATAATTTTTGTTGAGTGGATAGATTTTAGTTGGGGTAGTCGTTCAACATTCTACAAGAACAACTTACCATGGACTATGATTTCTCTGAAACCATGATAGATTTCAAATCGATCCTGGCCAAGATGAGTCTGTGGTATGAAATAATTTTTGTTGAGTGGTTAGATTTTAGTTGGGGTAGTCGTTCAACATTCTACAAGAACAACTTAAAATGGACTATGATTTCTCTGAAACCATGATAGATTTCAAATCGATCCTGACCAAGATGAGTCTGTGGTGTGAAATAATTTTTGTTGAGTGGATAGATTTTAGTTGGGGTAGTCGTTCAACATTCTACAAGAACAACGAAACATGGAGTATGATTTCTCTGAAATAATTTTTGTTGAGTGGATAGATTTTAGTTGGGATAGTCGTTCAACATTCTACAAGAACAACGAACCATGGAGTATGATTTCTCTGAAACCATGATAGATTTCAAATCGATCCTGACCAAGATGAGTCTGTGGTGTGAAAGAATTTTTGTTGAGTGGATAGATTTTAGTTAAGGGTAGTCGTTCAACATTCTACCAGAACAACGAACCATGGAGTATGATTTCTCTGAAACCATGATAGATTTCAAATCGATCCTGACCAAGATGAGTCTGTGGTGTGAAATAATTTTTGTTGAGTGGATAGATTTTAGTTGGGGTAGTCGTTCAACATTCTACAAGAACAACGAAACATGGAGTATGATTTCTCTGAAATAATTTTTGTTGAGTGGATAGATTTTAGTTGGGATAGTCGTTCAACATTCTACAAGAACAACGAACCATGGAGTATGATTTCTCTGAAACCATGATAGATTTCAAATCGATCCTGACCAAGATGAGTCTGTGGTGTGAAAGAATTTTTGTTGAGTGGATAGATTTTAGTTAAGGGTAGTCGTTCAACATTCTACCAGAACAACGAACCATGGAGTATGATTTCTCTGAAACCATGATAGATTTCAAATCGATCCTGACCAAGATGAGTCTGTGGTGTGAAATAATTTTTGTTGAGTGGATAGATTTTAGTTGGGGTAGTCGTTCAACATTCTACAAGAACAACTTACCATGGAGTATGATTTCTCTGAAACCATGATAGATTTCAATTCGAGCCTGACCAAGATGAGTCTGTGGTGTGAAATAATTTTTGTTGAGTGGATAGATTTTAGTTGGGGTAGTCGTTCAACATTCTACAAGAACAACGAACCATGGAGTATGATTTCTCTGAAATAATTTTTGTTGAGTGGATAGATTTTAGTTGGGGTAGTCGTTCAACATTCTACAAGAACAACGAACCATGGAGTATGATTTCTCTGAAACCATGATAGATTTCAAATCGATCCTGACCAAGATGAGTCTGTGGTGTGAAATAATTTTTGTTGAGTGGATAGATTTTAGTTGGGATAGTCGTTCAACATTCTACAAGAACAACTTACCATGGACTATGATTTCTCTGAAATAATTTTTGTTGAGTGGATAGATTTTAGTTGAGATAGTCGTTCAACATTCTACAAGAACAACTTACCATGGACTATGAGATCTCTGAAATAATTTTTCTTGAGTGGATAGATTTTAGTTGGGGTAGTCGTTCAACATTCTACAAGAACAACTTACCATGGAGTATGATTTCTCTGAAATAATTTTTGTTGAGTGGATAGATTTTAGTTGGGGTAGTTCAACATTCTACAAGAACAACGAACCATGGAATATAATTTCTCTGAAATAATTTTTGTTGAGTGGATAGATTTTAGTTGGGGTAGTCGTTCAACATTCTACAAGAACAACGAACCATGGAGTATGATTTCTCTGAAACCATGATAGATTTCAAATCGATCCTGACCAAGATGAGTCTGTGGTGTGAAATAATTTTTGTTGAGTGGATAGATTTTAGTTGGGGTAGTCGTTCAACATTCTACAAGAACAACGAACCATGGAGTATGATTTCTCTGAAATAATTTTTGTTGAGTGGATAGATTTTAGTTGGGGTAGTCGTTCAACATTTTACAAGAACAACGAACCATGGAGTATGATTTCTCTGAAATAATTTTTGTTGAGTGGATAGATTTTAGTTGGGGTAGTCGTTCAACATTCTACAAGAACAACTTACCATGTAGTATGATTTCTCTGAAACCATGATAGATTTCAAATCGATCCTGACCAAGATGAGTCTGTGGTGTGAAATAATTTTTGTTGAGTGGATATATTTTATTTGGGGTAGTCGTTCAACATTCTACAAGAACAACTTACCATGGAGTATGATTTCTCTGAAATAATTTTTGTTGAGTGGATAGATTTTAGTTGGGGTAGTTCAACATTCTACAAGAACAACGAACCATGGAATATGATTTCTCTGAAATAATTTTTGTTGAGTGGATAGATTTTAGTTATGGTAGTCGTTCAACATTCTACAAGAACAACGAACCATGGAGTATGATTTCTCTGAAATAATTTTTGTTGAGTGGATAGATTTTAGTTGGGGTAGTCGTTCAACATTTTACAAGAACAACGAACCATTGAGTATGATTTCTCTGAAATAATTGTTGTTGAGTGGATAGATTTTAGTTGGGGTAGTCGTTCAACATTCTACAAGAACAACGAACCATGTAGTATGATTTCTCTGAAACCATGATAGATTTCAAATCGATCCTGACCAAGATGAGTCTGTGGTGTGAAATAATTTTTGTTGAGTGGATAGATTTTAGTTGGGGTAGTCGTTCAACATTCTACAAGAACAACTTACCATGGAGTATGATTTCTCTGAAATAATTTTTGTTGAGTGGATAGATTTTAGTTGGGGTAGTCGTTCAACATTCTACAAGAACAACTTACCATGGAGTATGATTTCTCTGAAACCATGATAGATTTCAAATCGATCCTGACCAAGATGAGTCTGTGGTGTGAAATAATTTTTGTTGAGTGGATAGATTTTAGTTGGGGTAGTCGTTCAACATTCTACAAGAACAACGAACCATGGAGTATGATTTCTCTGAAATAATTTTTGTTGAGTGGATAGATTTTAGTTGGGGTAGTGTGAAATAATTTTTGTTGAGTAAATAGATTTTAGTTGGGGTAGTCGTTCAACATTCTACAAGAACAACTTACCATGGAGTATGATTTCTCTGAAATAATTTTTGTTGAGTGGATAGATTTTAGTTGGGGTAGTTCAACATTCTACAAGAACAACGAACCATGGAATATGATTTCTCTGAAATAATTTTGTTGAGTGGATAGATTTTAGTTATGGTAGTCGTTCAACATTCTACAAGAACAACGAACCATGGAGTATGATTTCTCTGAAACCATGATAGATTTCAAATCGATCCTGACCAAGATGAGTCTGTGGTGTGAAATAATTTTTGTTGAGTGGATAGATTTTAGTTGGGGTAGTCGTTCAACATTCTACAAGAACAACGAACCATGTAGTATGATTTCTCTGAAACCATGATAGATTTCAAATCGATCCTGACCAAGATGAGTCTGTGGTGTGAAATAATTTTTGTTGAGTGGATAGATTTTAGTTGGGGTAGTCGTTCAACATTCTACAAGAACAACTTACCATGGACTATGATTTCTCTGAAATAATTTTTGTTGAGTGGATAGATTTTAGTTGGGATAGTCGTTCAACATTCTACAAGAACAACTTACCATGGAGTATGATTTCTCTGAAATAATTTTTGTTGAGTGGATAGATTTTAGTTGGGGTAGTCGTTCAACATTCTACAAGAACAACGAACCATATAGTATGATTTCTCTGAAACCATGATAGATTTCAAATCGATCCTGACCAAGATGAGTCTGTGGTGTGAAATAATTTTTGTTGAGTGGATAGATTTTAGTTGGGATAGTCGTTCAACATTCTACAAGAACAACTTACCATGGACTATGATTTCTCTGAAATAATTTTTGTTGAGTGGATAGATTTTAGTTGGGATAGTCGTTCAACATTCTACAAGAACAACTTACCATGGAGTATGATTTCTCTGAAATAATTTTTGTTGAGTGGATAGATTTTAGTTGGGGTAGTCGTTCAACATTCTACAAGAACAACTTACCATGGAGTATGATTTCTCTGAAATAATTTTTTTAGTGGATAGATTTTAGTTGGGGTAGTCGTTCAACATTCTACAAGAACAACGAACCATGGAGTATGATTTCTCTGAAACCATGATAGATTTCAAATCGATCCTGACCAAGATGAGTCTGTGGTGTGAAATAATTTTTGTTGAGTGGATAGATTTTAGTTGGGGTAGTCGTTCAACATTCTACAAGAACAACGAACCATGGAGTATGATTTCTCTGAAATAATTTTTGTTGAGTGGATAGATTTTAGTTGGGGTAGTCGTTCAACATTCTACAAGAACAACGAACCATGGAGTATGATTTCTCTGAAACCATGATAGATTTCAAATCGATCCTGACCAAGATGAGTCTGTGGTGTGAAATAATTTTTGTTGAGTGGATAGATTTTAGTTGGGATAGTCGTTCAACATTCTACAAGAACAACTTACCATGGACTATGATTTCTCTGAAATAATTTTTGTTGAGTGGATAGATTATAGTTGGGATAGTCGTTCAACATTCTACAAGAACAACTTACCATGGACTATGAGATCTCTGAAATAATTTTTCTTGAGTGGATAGATTTTAGTTGGGGTAGCCGTTCAACATTCTACAAGAACAACTTACCATATAGTATGATTTCTCTGAAATAATTTTTGTTGAGTGGATAGATTTTAGTTGGGGTAGTTCAACATTCTACAAGAACAACGAACCATGGAATATAATTTCTCTGAAATAATTTTTGTTGAGTGGATAGATTTTAGTTGGGGTAGTCGTTCAACATTCTACAAGAACAACGAACCATGGAGTATGATTTCTCTGAAACCATGATAGATTTCAAATCGATCCTGACCAAGATGAGTCTGTGGTGTGAAATAATTTTTGTTGAGTGGATAGATTTTAGTTGGGGTAGTCGTTCAACATTCTACAAGAACAACGAACCATGGAGTATGATTTCTCTGAAATAATTTTTGTTGAGTGGATAGATTTTAGTTGGGGTAGTCGTTCAACATTTTACAAGAACAACGAACCATGGAGTATGATTTCTCTGAAATAATTTTTGTTGAGTGGATAGATTTTAGTTGGGGTAGTCGTTCAACATTCTACAAGAACAACTTACCATGTAGTATGATTTCTCTGAAACCATGATAGATTTCAAATCGATCCTGACCAAGATGAGTCTGTGGTGTGAAATAATTTTTGTTGAGTGGATAGATTTTAGTTGGGGTAGTCGTTCAACATTCTACAAGAACAACTTACCATGGAGTATGATTTCTCTGAAATAATTTTTGTTGAGTGGATAGATTTTAGTTGGGGTAGTTCAACATTCTACAAGAACAACGAACCATGGAATATGATTTCTCTGAAATAATTTTTGTTGAGTGGATAGATTTTAGTTATGGTAGTCGTTCAACATTCTACAAGAACAACGAACCATGGAGTATGATTTCTCTGAAACCATGATAGATTTCAAATCGATCCTGACCAAGATGAGTCTGTGGTGTGAAATAATTTTTGTTGAGTGGATAGATTTTAGTTGGGGTAGTCGTTCAACATTCTACAAGAACAACGAACCATGGAGTATGATTTCTCTGAAATAATTTTTGTTGAGTGGATAGATTTTAGTTGGGGTAGTCGTTCAACATTTTACAAGAACAACGAACCATTGAGTATGATTTCTCTGAAATAATTGTTGTTGAGTGGATAGCTTTTAGTTGGGGTAGTCGTTCAACATTCTACAAGAACAACGAACCATGTAGTATGATTTCTCTGAAACCATGATAGATTTCAAATCGATCCTGACCAAGATGAGTCTGTGGTGTGAAATAATTTTTGTTGAGTGGATAGATTTTAGTTGGGGTAGTCGTTCAACATTCTACAAGAACAACTTACCATGGAGTATGATTTCTCTGAAATAATTTTTGTTGAGTGGATAGATTTTAGTTGGGGTAGTCGTTCAACATTCTACAAGAACAACTTACCATGGAGTATGATTTCTCTGAAACCATGATAGATTTCAAATCGATCCTGACCAAGATGAGTCTGTGGTGTGAAATAATTTTTGTTGAGTGGATAGATTTTAGTTGGGGTAGTCGTTCAACATTCTACAAGAACAACGAACCATGGAGTATGATTTCTCTGAAAAAATTTTTGTTGAGTGGATAGATTTTAGTTGGGGTAGTGTGAAATAATTTTTGTTGAGTAAATAGATTTTAGTTGGGGTAGTCGTTCAACATTCTACAAGAAGAACGAACCATGGAGTATGATTTCTCTGAAATAATTTTTGTTAAGTGGATAGATTTTAGTTGGGGTAGTCGTTCAACATTTTACAAGGACAACGAACCATGGAGTATGTTTTCTCTGAAATAATTTTTGTTGAGTGGATGGATTTTAGTTGGGGTAGTCGTTCAACATTCTACAAGAACAACGAACCATGGAGTATGATTTCTCTGAAATAATTTTTGTTGAGTGGATAGATTTTAGTTGGGGTAGTCGTTCAACATTCTACAAGAACAACGAACCATGGAGTATGATTTCTCTGAAACCATGATAGATTTCAAATCGATCCTGACCAAGATGAGTCTGTGGTGTGAAATAATTTTTGTTGAGTGGATAGATTTTAGTTGGGGTAGTCGTTCAACATTCTACAAGAACAACGAACCATGGAGTATGATTTCTCTGAAATAATTTTTGTTGAGTGGATAGATTTTAGTTGGGGTAGTCGTTCAACATTCTAGAAGAACAACCAACCATGGAGTATGATTTATCTGAAACCATGATAGATTTCAAATCGATCCTGACCAAGATGAGTCTGTGGTGTGAAATAATTTTTGTTGAGTGGATAGATTTTAGTTGGGATAGTCGTTCAACATTCTACAAGAACAACTTATCATGGACTATGATTTCTCTGAAATAATTTTTGTTGAGTGGATAGATTTTAGTTGGGATAGTCGTTCAACATTCTACAAGAACAACTTACCGTGGACTATGATTTCTCTGAAATAATTTTTGTTGAGTGGATAGATTTTAGTTGGGATAGTCGTTCAACATTCTACAAGAACAACTTACCATGAACTATGATTTCTCTGAAATAATTTTTGTTGAGTGGATAGATTTTAGTTGGGATAGTCGTTCAACATTCTACAAGAACAACGAACCATGGAGTATGATTTCTCTGAAATAATTTTTGTTGAGTGGATAGATTTTAGTTGGGGTAGTCGTTCAACATTCTACAAGAACAACGAACCATGGAGTATGATTTCTCTGAAACCATGATAGATTTCAAATCGATCCTGAAAAAGATGAGTTTGTGGTGTGAAATAATTTTTGTTGAGTGGATAGATTTTAGTTGGGGTAGTCGTTCAACATTCTACAAGAACAACTTACCATGGACTATGATTTCTCTGAAACCATGATAGATTTCAAATCGATCCTTTCCAAGATGAGTCTGTGGTATGAAATAATTTTTGTTGAGTGGTTAGATTTTAGTTGGGATAGTCGTTCAACATTCTACAAGAACAACTTAAAATGGACTATGATTTCTCTGAAACCATGATAGATTTCAAATCGATCCTGACCAAGATGAGTCTGTGGTGTGAAATAATTTTTGTTGAGTGGATAGATTTTAGTTGGGATAGTCGTTCAACATTCTACAAGAACACCGAACCACGGAGTATGATTTCTCTGAAATAATTTTTGTTGAGTGGATAGATTTTAGTTGGGATAGTCGTTCAACATTCTACAAGAACAACTTACCGTTGACTACGATTTCTCTGAAATAATTTTTGTTGAGTGGATAGATTTTAGTTGGGATAGTCGTTCAACATTCTACAAGAACAACTTACCATGAACTATGATTTCTCTGAAATAATTTTTGTTGAGTGGATAGATTTTAGTTGGGATAGTCGTTCAACATTCTACAAGAACAACGAACCATGGAGTATGATTTCTCTGAAATAATTTTTGTTGAGTGGATAGATTTTAGTTGGGGTAGTCGTTCAACATTTTACAAGAACAACGAACCATGGAGTATGATTTCTCTGAAATAATTTTTGTTGAGTGGATAGATTTTAGTTGGGGTAGTCGTTCAACATTCTACAAGAACAACTTACCATGGACTATGATTTCTCTGAAACCATGATAGATTTCAAATCGATCCTGGCCAAGATGAGTCTGTGGTATGAAATAATTTTTGTTGAGTGGATAGATTTTAGTTGGGGTAGTCGTTCAACATTCTACAAGAACAACGAACCATGGAGTATGATTTCTCTGAAACCATGATAGATTTCAAATCGATCCTGACCAAGATGAGTTTGTGGTGTGAAATAATTTTTGTTGAGTGGATAGATTTTAGTTGGGGTAGTCGTTCAACATTCTACAAGAACAACTTACCATGGACTATGATTTCTCTGAAACCATGATAGATTTCAAATCGATCCTGACCAAGATGAGTCTGTGGTGTGAAATAATTTTTGTTGAGTGGATAGATTTTAGTTGGGGTAGTCGTTCAACATTCTACAAGAACAACGAAACATGGAGTATGATTTCTCTGAAATAATTTTTGTTGAGTGGATAGATTTTAGTTGGGATAGTCGTTCAACATTCTACAAGAACAACGAACCATGGAGTATGATTTCTCTGAAACCATGATAGATTTCAAATCGATCCTGACCAAGATGAGTCTGTGGTGTGAAAGAATTTTTGTTGAGTGGATAGATTTTAGTTAAGGGTAGTCGTTCAACATTCTACCAGAACAACGAACCATGGAGTATGATTTCTCTGAAACCATGATAGATTTCAAATCGATCCTGACCAAGATGAGTCTGTGGTGTGAAATAATTTTTGTTGAGTGGATAGATTTTAGTTGGGATAGTCGTTCAACATTCTACAAGAACAACTTACCATGGACTATGATTTCTCTGAAATAATTTTTGTTGAGTGGATAGATTTTAGTTGGGATAGTCGTTCAACATTCTACAAGAACAACTTACCATGGAGTATGATTTCTCTGAAATAATTTTTGTTGAGTGGATAGATTTTAGTTGGGGTAGTCGTTCAACATTCTACAAGAACAACTTACCATGGAGTATGATTTCTCTGAAATAATTTTTTTGAGTGGATAGATTTTAGTTGGGGTAGTCGTTCAACATTCTACAAGAACAACGAACCATGGAGTATGATTTCTCTGAAACCATGATAGATTTCAAATCGATCCTGACCAAGATGAGTCTGTGGTGTGAAATAATTTTTGTTGAGTGGATAGATTTTAGTTGGGGTAGTCGTTCAACATTCTACAAGAACAACGAACCATGGAGTATGATTTCTCTGAAATAATTTTTGTTGAGTGGATAGATTTTAGTTGGGGTAGTCGTTCAACATTCTACAAGAACAACGAACCATGGAGTATGATTTCTCTGAAACCATGATAGATTTCAAATCGATCCTGACCAAGATGAGTCTGTGGTGTGAAATAATTTTTGTTGAGTGGATAGATTTTAGTTGGGATAGTCGTTCAACATTCTACAAGAACAACTTACCATGGACTATGATTTCTCTGAAATAATTTTTGTTGAGTGGATAGATTTTAGTTGGGATAGTCGTTCAACATTCTACAAGAACAACTTACCATGGACTATGAGATCTCTGAAATAATTTTTCTTGAGTGGATAGATTTTAGTTGGGGTAGTCGTTCAACATTCTACAAGAACAACTTACCATGGAGTATGATTTCTCTGAAATAATTTTTGTTGAGTGGATAGATTTTAGTTGGGGTAGTTCAACATTCTACAAGAACAGCGAACCATTAAATATAATTTCTCTGAAATAATTTTTGTTGAGTGGATAGATTTTAGTTGGGGTAGTCGTTCAACATTCTACAAGAACAACGAACCATGGAGTATGATTTCTCTGAAACCATGATAGATTTCAAATCGATCCTGACCAAGATGAGTCTGTGGTGTGAAATAATTTTTGTTGAGTGGATAGATTTTAGTTGGGGTAGTCGTTCAACATTCTACAAGAACAACGAACCATGGAGTATGATTTCTCTGAAATAATTTTTGTTGAGTGGATAGATTTTAGTTGGGGTAGTCGTTCAACATTTTACAAGAACAACGAACCATGGAGTATGATTTCTCTGAAATAATTTTTGTTGAGTGGATAGATTTTAGTTGGGGTAGTCGTTCAACATTCTACAAGAACAACTTACCATGTAGTATGATTTCTCTGAAACCATGATAGATTTCAAATCGATCCTGACCAAGATGAGTCTGTGGTGTGAAATAATTTTTGTTGAGTGGATAGATTTTAGTTGGGGTAGTCGTTCAACATTCTACAAGAACAACTTACCATGGAGTATGATTTCTCTGAAATAATTTTTGTTGAGTGGATAGATTTTAGTTGGGGTAGTCGTTCAACATTCTACAAGAACAACTTACCATGGACTATGATTTCTCTGAAACCATGATAGATTTCAAATCGATCCTGACCAAGATGAGTCTGTGGTGTGAAATAATTTTTGTTGAGTGGATAGATTTTAGTTGGGGTAGTCGTTCAACATTCTACAAGAACAACGAACCATGGAGTATGATTTCTCTGAAATAATTTTTGTTGAGTGGATAGATTTTAGTTGGGGTAGTCGTTCAACATTCTACAAGAACAACGAACCATGGAGTATGATTTCTCTGAAACCATGATAGATTTCAAATCGATCCTGACCAAGATGAGTCTGTGGTGTGAAATAATTTTTGTTGAGTGGATAGATTTTAGTTGGGATAGTCGTTCAACATTCTACAAGAACAACTTACCATGGACTATGATTTCTCTGACATAATTTTTGTTGAGTGGATAGATTTTAGTTGGGATAGTCGTTCAACATTCTACACGAACAACTTACCATGGACTATGAGATCTCTGAAATAATTTTTCTTGAGTGGATAGATTTTAGTTGGGGTAGTCGTTCAACATTCTACAAGAACAACTTACCATGGAGTATAATTTCTCTGAAATAATTTTTGTTGAGTGGATAGATTTTAGTTGGGGTAGTTCAACATTCTGCAAGAACAACGAACCATGGAATATGATTTCTCTGAAATAATTTTTGTTGAGTGGATAGATTTTAGTTGGGGTAGTCGTTCAACATTCTACAAGAACAACGAACCATGGAGTATGATTTCTCTGAAACCATGATAGATTTCAAATCGATCCTGACCAAGATGAGTCTGTGGTGTGAAATAATTTTTGTTGAGTTAATAGATTTTAGTTGGGGTAGTCGTTCAACATTCTACAAGAACAACGAACCATGGAGTATGATTTCTCTGAAATAATTTTTGTTGAGTGGATAGATTTTAGTTGGGGTAGTCGTTCAACATTTTACAAGAACAACGAACCATGGAGTATGATTTCTCTGAAATAATTTTTGTTGAGTGGATAGATTTTAGTTGGGGTAGTCGTTCAACATTCTACAAGAACAACGAACCATGTAGTATGATTTCTCTGAAACCATGATAGATTTCAAATCGATCCTGACCAAGATGAGTCTGTGGTGTGAAATAATTTTTGTTGAGTGGATAGATTTTAGTTGGGGTAGTCGTTCAACATTCTACAAGAACAACTTACCATGGAGTATGATTTCTCTGAAATAATTTTTGTTGAGTGGATAGATTTTAGTTGGGGTAGTCGTTCAACATTCTACAAGAACAACTTACCATGGAGTATGATTTCTCTGAAATAATTTTTGTTGAGTGGATAGATTTTAGTTGGGGTAGTCGTTCAACATTCTACAAGAACAACTTACCATGGACTATGATTTCTCTGAAACCATGATAGATTTCAAATCGATCCTGACCAAGATGAGTCTGTGGTGTGAAATAATTTTTGTTGAGTGGATAGATTTTAGTAGGGGTAGTCGTTCAACATTCTACAAGAACAACGAACCATGGAGTATGATTTCTCTGAAATAATTTTTGTTGAGTGGATAGATTTTAGTTGGGGTAGTCGTTCAACATTCTACAAGAACACCGAACCACGGAGTATGATTTCTCTGAAACCATGATAGATTTCAAATCGATCCTGACCAAGATGAGTCTGTGGTGTGAAATAATTTTTGTTGAGTGGATAGATTTTAGTTGGGATAGTCGTTCAACATTCTACAAGAACAACTTACCATGGACTATGATTTCTCTGAAATAATTTTTGTTGAGTGGATAGATTTTAGTTGGGGTAGTCGTTCAACATTCTACAAGAACAACGAACCATGGAGTATGATTTCTCTGAAATAATTTTTTTTGAGTGGATAGATTTTAGTTGGGGTAGTCGTTCAACATTTTACAAGAACAACGAACCATGGAGTATGATTTCTAAGAAACCATGATAGATTTCAAATCGATCCTGACCAAGATGAGTCTGTGGTGTGAAATAATTTTTGTTGAGTGGATAGATTTTAGTTGGGGTAGTCGTTCAACATTCTACAAGAACAACTTACCATGGACTATGATTTCTCTGAAACCATGATAGATTTCAAATCGATCCTGACCAAGATGAGTCTGTGGTATGAAATAATTTTTGTTGAGTGGACAGATTTTAGTTGGGGTAGTCGTTCAACATTCTACAAGAACAACTTACCATGGACTATGATTTCTCTGAAACCATGATAGATTTCAAATCGATCCTGACCAAGATGAGTCTGTGGTATGAAATAATTTTTGTTGAGTAGACAGATTTTATTTGGCGTAGTCGTTCATCATTCTACAAGAACAACGAACCATGGAGTATGATTTCTTTGAAATAATTTTTGTTCAGTGGATAGATTTTAGTTGGGGTAGTCGTTCAACATTTTACAAGAACAACGAACCATGGAGTATGATTTCTCTGAAATAATTTTTGTTGAGTGGATAGATTTTAGTTGGGGTAGTCGTTCAACATTCTACAAGAACAACTTACCATGGAGTATGATTTCTCTGAAATAATTTTTGTTGAGTGGATAGATTTTAGTTGTTGTAGTCGTTCAACATTCTACAAGAACAACTTACCGTGGACTATGATTTCTCTGAAACCATGATAGATTTCAAATCGATCCTGACCAAGATGAGTCTGTGGTGTGAAATAATTTTTGTTGAGTGGATAGATTTTAGTTGGGTTAGTCGTTCAACATTCTACAAGAACAACGAACCATGGAGTATGATTTCTCTGAAATAATTTTTGTTGAGTGGATAGATTTTAGTTGGGGTAGTCGTTCAACATTCTACAAGAACAACGAACCATGGAGTATGATTTCTCTGAAACCATGATAGATTTCAAATCGATCCTGACCCAGATGAGTCTGTGGTGTGAAATAATTTTTGTTGAGTGGATAGATTTTAGTTGGGATAGTCGTTCAACATTCTACAAGAACAACTTACCATGGAGTATGATTTCTCTGAAATAATTTTTGTTGAGTGGATAGATTTTAGTTGGGGTAGTCGTTCAACATTCTACAAGAACAACTTACCATGGACTATGATTTCTCTGAAACCATGATAGATTTCAAATCGATCCTGACCAAGATGAGTCTGTGGTATGAAATAATTTTTGTTGAGTGGATAGATTTTAGTTGGGGTAGTCGTTCAACATTCTACAAGAACAACTTACCATGGAGTATGATTTCTCTGAAACCATGATAGATTTCAAATCGTTCATGACCAAGATGAGTCTGTGGTGTGAAATAATTTTTGTTGAGTGGATAGATTTTAGTTGGGGTAGTCGTTCAACATTCTACAAGAACAACGAAATATGGAGTATGATTTCACTGAAATAATTTTTGTTGAGTGGATAGATTTTAGTTGGGGTAGTCGTTCAACATTTTACAAGAACAGCGAACCATGGAGTATGATTTCTCTGAAATAATTTTTGTTGAGTGGATAGATTTTAGTTGGGGTAGTCGTTCAACATTCTACAAGAACAACGAACCATGGAGTATGATTTCTCTGAAACCATGATAGATTTCAAATCGATCCTGACCAAGATGAGTCTGTGGTGTGAAATAATTTTCGTTGAGTGGATAGATTTTAGTTGGGATAGTCGCTCAACATTGTACAAGAACAACTTACCATGGACTATGATTTCTCTGAAATAATTTTTGTTGAGCGGATAGATTTTAGTTGGGATAGTCGTTCAACATTCTACAAGAACAACTTACCATGGACTATGATTTCTCTGAAATAATTTTTGTTGAGTGGATAGATTTTAGTTGGGATAGTCGTTCAACATTCTACAAGAACAACTTACCATGGACTATGATTTCTCTGAAATAATTTTTGTTGAGTATATAGATTTTAGTTGGGGTAGTCGTTCAACAATCTTCAAGAACAACTTACCATGGAGTATGATTTCTCTGAAATAATTTTTGTTGAGTGGATAGATTTTAGTTGGGGTAGTCGTTCAACATTCTACAAGAACAACGAACCATGGAGTATGATTTCTCTGAAACCATGATAGATTTCAAATCGATCCTGACCAAGATGAGTCTGTGGTGTGAAATAATTTTTGTTGAGTGGATAGATTTTAGTTGGGGTAGTCGTTCAACATTCTACAAGAACAACTTACCATGGAGTATGATTTCTCTGAAATAATTTTTGTTGAGTGGATAGATTTTAGTTGGGGTAGTCGTTCAACATTCTACAAGAACAACGAACCATGGAGTATGATTTCTCTGAAACCATGATAGATTTCAAATCGATCCTGACCAAGATGAGTCTGTAGTGTGAAATAATTTTTGTTGAATTAATAGATTTTAGTTTTGATAGTCGTTCAACATTCTACAAGAACAACTTACCATGGACTATGACTTCTCTGAAATAATTTTTGTTGAGTGGATAGATTTTAGTTGGGATAGTCGTTCAACATTCTACAAGAACAACTTACCATGGACTATGATTTCTCCGAAATAATTTTTGTTGAGTGGATAGATTTTAGTTGGGGTAGTCGTTCAACATTCTACAAGAACAACTTACCATGGAGTATGATTTCTCTGAAATAATTTTTGTTGAGTGGATAGATTTTAGTTCGGGTAGTCGTTCAACATTCTACAAGAACAACTTACCATGGACTATGATTTCTCTGAAACCATGATAGATTTCAAATCGATTATGACCAAGATGAGTCTGTGGTGGGAAATAATTTTTGTTGAGTGGATAGATTTTAGTTGGGGTAGTCGTTCAACATTCTACAAGAACAACTTACCATGGACTATGATTTCTCTGAAACCATGATAGATTTCAAATCGATCCTGACCAAGATGAGTCTGTGGTATGAAATAATTTTTGTTGAGTGGATAGATTTTAGTTGGGGTAGTCGTTCAACATTCTACAAGAACAACTTACCATGGACTATGATTTCTCTGAAACCATGATAGATATCAAATCGATCCTGACCAAGATGAGTCTGTGTCGTGAAATAATTTTTGTTGAGTGGATAGATTTTAGTTGGGGTAGTCGTTCAACATTCTACAAGAACAACGAACCATGGAGTATGATTTCTCTGAAACCATGATAGATTTCAAATCGATCCTGACCAAGATGAGTCTGTGGTGTGAAATAATTTTTGTTGAGTGGATAGATTTTAGTTGGGGTAGTCGTTCAACATTTTACAAGAACAACTTACCATGGAGTATGATTTCTCTGAAATAATTTTTGTTGAGTGGATAGATTTTAGTTGAGATAGTCGTTCAACATTCTACAAGAACAACGAACCATGGAGTATGATTTCTCTGAAATAATTTTTGTTGAGTGGATAGATTTTAGTTAGGGGTAGTCGTTCAACATTCTACAAGAACAACTTACCATGGACTATGATTTCTCTGAAATAATTTTTGTTGAGTGGATAGATTTTAGTTGGGGTAGTCGTTCAACATTCTACAAGAACAACTTACCATGGACTATGATTTCTCTGAAATAATTTTTGTTGAGTATATAGATTTTAGTTGGGGTAGTCGTTCAACATTCTACAAGAACAACTTACCATGGAGTATGATTTCTCTGAAATAATTTTTGTTGAGTGGATAGATTTTAGTTGGGGTAGTCGTTCAACATTCTACAAGAACAACTTACCATGGACTATGATTTCTCTGAAACCATGATAGATTTCAAATCGATCCTGACCCAGATGAGTCTGTGGTGTGAAATAATTTTTGTTGAGTGGATAGATTTTAGTTGGGATAGTCGTTCAACATTCTACAAGAACAACTTACCATGGAGTATGATTTCTCTGAAATAATTTTTGTTGAGTGGATAGATTTTAGTTGGGGTAGTCGTTCAACATTCTACAAGAACAACTTACCATGGACTATGATTTCTCTGAAACCATGATAGATTTCAAATCGATCCTGACCAAGATGAGTCTGTGGTATGAAATAATTTTTGTTGAGTGGATAGATTTTAGTTGGGGTAGTCGTTCAACATTCTACAAGAACAACTTACCATGGAGTATGATTTCTCTGAAACCATGATAGATTTCAAATCGTTCATGACCAAGATGAGTCTGTGGTGTGAAATAATTTTTGTTGAGTGGATAGATTTTAGTTGGGGTAGTCGTTCAACATTCTACAAGAACAACGAACCTTGGAGTATGATTTCACTGAAATAATTTTTGTTGAGTGGATAGATTTTAGTTGGGATAGTCGTTCAACATTGTACAAGAACAACTTACCATGGGCTATGATTTCTCTGAAATAATTTTTGTTGAGCGGATAGATTTTCGTTGGGATAGTCGTTCAACATTCTACAAGAACAACTTACCATGGACTATGATTTCTCTGAAATAATTTTTGTTGAGTGGATAGATTTTAGTTGGGATAGTCGTTCAACATTCTACAAGAACAACTTACCATGGACTATGATTTCTCTGAAATAATTTTTGTTGAGTGGATAGATTTTAGTTGGGGTAGTCGTTCAACATTCTACAAGAACAACGAACCATGGAGTATGATTTCTCTGAAACCATGATAGATTTCAAATCGATCCTGACCAAGATGAGTCTGTGGTGTGAAATAATTTTCGTTGAGTGGATAGATTTTAGTTGGGATAGTCGTTCAACATTGTACAAGAACAACTTACCATGGGCTATGATTTCTCTGAAATAATTTTTGTTGAGCGGATAGATTTTCGTTGGGATAGTCGTTCAACATTCTACAAGAACAACTTACCATGGACTATGATTTCTCTGAAATAATTTTTGTTGAGTGGATAGATTTTAGTTGGGATAGTCGTTCAACATTCTACAAGAACAACTTACCATGGACTATGATTTCTCTGAAATAATTTTTGTTGAGTATATAGATTTTAGTTGGGGTAGTCGTTCAACATTCTACAAGAACAACTTACCATGGAGTATGATTTCTCTGAAATAATTTTTGTTGAGTGGATAGATTTTAGTTGGGGTAGTCGTTCAACATTCTACAAGAACAACGAACCATGGAGTATGATTTCTCTGAAACCATGATAGATTTCAAATCGATCCTGACCAAGATGAGTCTGTGGTGTGAAATAATTTTTGTTGAGTGGATAGATTTTAGTTGGGGTAGTCGTTCAACATTCTACAAGAACAACTTACCATGGAGTATGATTTCTCTGAAATAATTTCTGTTGAGTGGATAGATTTTAGTTAGGGGTAGTCGTTCAACATTCTACAAGAACAACGAACCATGGAGTATGATTTCTCTGAAACCATGATAGATTTCAAATCGATCCTGACCAAGATGAGTCTGTAGTGTGAAATAATTTTTGTTGAATGGATAGATTTTAGTTGGGATAGTCGTTCAACATTCTACAAGAACAACTTACCATGGACTATGACTTCTCTGAAATAATTTTTGTTGAGTGGATAGATTTTAGTTGGGATAGTCGTTCAACATTCTACAAGAACAGCTTACCATGGACTATGATTTCTCTGAAATAATTTTTGTTGAGTGGATAGATTTTAGTTGGGGTAGTCGTTCAACATTCTACAAGAACAACGAACCATGGAGTATGATTTCTCTGAAACCATGATAGATTTCAAATCGATCCTGACCAAGATGAGTCTGTAGTGTGAAATAATTTTTGTTGAATGGATAGATTTTAGTTGGGATAGTCGTTCAACATTCTACAAGAACAACTTACCATGGACTATGACTTCTCTGAAATAATTTTTGTTGAATGGATAGATTTTAGTTGGGATAGTCGTTCAACATTCTACAAGAACAACTTACCATGGACTATGACTTCTCTGAAATAATTTTTGTTGAGTGGATAGATTTTAGTTGGGGTAGTCGTTCAACATTCTACAAGAACAACGAACCATGGAGTATGATTTCTCTGAAACCATGATAGATTTCAAATCGATCCTGACCAAGATGAGTCTGTGGTGTGAAATAATTTTTGTTGAGTGGATAGATTTTAGTTGGGGTAGTCGTTCAACATTCTACAAGAACAACTTACCATGGAGTATGATTTCTCTGAAATAATTTCTGTTGAGTGGATAGATTTTAGTTAGGGGTAGTCGTTCAACATTCTACAAGAACAACGAACCATGGAGTATGATTTCTCTGAAACCATGATAGATTTCAAATCGATCCTGACCAAGATGAGTCTGTAGTGTGAAATAATTTTTGTTGAATGGATAGATTTTAGTTGGGATAGTCGTTCAACATTCTACAAGAACAACTTACCATGGACTATGACTTCTCTGAAATAATTTTTGTTGAGTGGATAGATTTTAGTTGGGATAGTCGTTCAACATTCTACAAGAACAACTTACCATGGACTATGATTTCTCTGAAACCATGATAGATTTCAAATCGATCCTGACCAAGATGAGTCTGTGGTGGGAAATAATTTTTGTTGAGTGGATAGATTTTAGTTGGGGTAGTCGTTCAACATTCTACAAGAACAACTTACCATGGACTATGATTTCTCTGAAACCATGATAGATTTCAAATCGATCCTGACCAAGATGAGTCTGTGGTATGAAATAATTTTTGTTGAGTGGATAGATTTTAGTTGGGGTAGTCGTTCAACATTCTACAAGAACAACTTACCATGGACTATGATTTCTCTGAAACCATGATAGATATCAAATCGATCCTGACCAAGATGAGTCTGTGTCGTGAAATAATTTTTGTTGAGTGGATAGATTTTAGTTGGGGTAGTCGTTCAACATTCTACAAGAACAACGAACCATGGAGTATGATTTCTCTGAAACCATGATAGATTTCAAATCGATCCTGACCAAGATGAGTCTGTGGTGTGAAATAATTTTTGTTGAGTGGATAGATTTTAGTTGGGGTAGTCGTTCAACATTTTACAAGAACAACTTAATATGAACTATGATTTCTCTGAAATAATTTTTGTTGAGTGGATAGATTTTAGTTGGGGTAGTCGTTCAACATTCTACAAGAACAACTTACCATGGACTATGATTTCTCTGAAATAATTTTTGTTGAGTGGATAGATTTTAGTTGGGGTAGTCGTTCAACATTCTACAAGAAGAACGAACCATGGAGTATGATTTCTCTGAAATAATTTTTTTTGAGTGGATAGATTTTAGTTGGGATAGTCGTTCAACGTTCTACAAGAACAACGAACCATGGAGTATGATTTCTCTGAAATAATTTTTGTTGAGTGGATAGATTTTAGTTAGGGGTAGTCGTTCAACATTCTACAAGAACAACTTAATATGAACTATGATTTCTCTGAAATAATTTTTGTTGAGTGGATAGATTTTAGTTGGGGTAGTCGTTCAACATTCTACAAGAACAACTTACCATGGACTATGATTTCTCTGAAATAATTTTTGTTGAGTATATAGATTTTAGTTGGGGTAGTCGTTCAACATTCTACAAGAACAACTTACCATGGAGTATGATTTCTCTGAAATAATTTTTGTTGAGTGGATAGATTTTAGTTGGGGTAGTCGTTCAACATTCTACAAGAACAACGAACCATGGAGTATGATTTCTCTGAAACCATGATAGATTTCAAATCGATCCTGACCAAGATGAGTCTGTGGTGTGAAATAATTTTTGTTGAATGGATAGATTTTAGTTGGGATAGTCGTTCAACATTCTACAAGAACAACTTACCATGGACTATGACTTCTCTGAAATAATTTTTGTTGAGTGGATAGATTTTAGTTGGGATAGTCGTTCAACATTCTACAAGAACAACTTACCATGGAGTATGATTTCTCTGAAATAATTTTTGTTGAGTGGATAGATTTTAGTTGGGGTAGTCGTTCAACATTCTACAAGAACAACGAACCATGGAGTATGATTTCTCTGAAACCATGATAGATTTCAAATCGATCCTGACCAAGATGAGTCTGTGGTGCGAAATAATTTTCGTTGAGTGGATAGATTTTAGTTGGGATAGTCGTTCAACATTGTACAAGAACAACTTACCATGGACTATGATTTCTCTGAAATAATTTTTGTTGAGTGGATAGATTTTAATTGGGATAGTCGTTCAACATTCTACAAGAACAACTTACCATGGACTATGATTTCTCTGAAATAATTTTTGTTGAGTGGATAGATTTTAGTTGGGATAGTCGTTCAACATTCTACAAGAACAACTTACCATGGACTATGATTTCTCTGAAATAATTTTTGTTGAGTATATAGATTTTAGTTGGGGTAGTCGTTCAACATTCTACAAGAACAACTTACCATGGAGTATGATTTCTCTGAAATAATTTTTGTTGAGTGGATAGATTTAAGTTGGGGTAGTCGTTCAACATTCTACAAGAACAACGAACCATGGAGTATGATTTCTCTGAAACCATGATAGATTTCCAATCGATCCTGACCAAGATGAGTCTGTGGTGTGAAGTAATTTTTGTTGAATGGATAGATTTTAGTTGGGATAGTCGTTCAACATTCTACAAGAACAACTTACCATGGACTATGACTTCTCTGAAATAATTTTTGTTGAGTGGATAGATTTTAGTTGGGATAGTCGTTCAACATTCTACAAGAACAACTTACGATGGACTATGATTTCTCTGAAATAATTTTTGTTGAGTGGATAGATTTTAGTTGTTGTAGTCGTTCAACATTCTACAAGAACAACTTACCATGGAGTATGATTTCTCTGAAATAATTTTTGTTGAGTGGATAGATTTTAGTTGGGGTAGTCGTTCAATATTCTACAAGAACAACTTACCATGGACTATGATTTCTCTGAAACCATGATAGATTTCAAATCGATCCTGACCAAGATGAGTCTGTGGTGGGAAATAATTTTTGTTGGGGTTTACAAGAACAACTTACCATGGAGTATGATTTCTCTGAAATAATTTTTGTTGAGTGGATAGATTTTAGTTGGGATAGTCGTTCAACATTCTACAAGAACAACGAACCATGGAGTATGATTTCTCTGACATAATTTTTGTTGAGTGGATAGATTTTAGTTGGGATAGTCGTTCAACATTCTACAAGAACAACGAAACATGGGGTATGATTTCTCTGAAATAATTTTTGTTGAGTGGATAGATTTTAGTTGGGGTAGTCGTTCAACATTCTACAAGACTAACTTACCATGGAGTATGATTTCTCTGAAACAATTTTTGTTGAGTGGATAGATTTTAGTTGGGGTAGTCGTTCAACATTCTACAAGAACAACGAACCATGGAGTATGATTTCTCTGAAACCATGATAGATTTCAAATCGATCCTGACTAAGATGAGTCTGTGGTGTGAAATAATTTTTGTTGAGTGGATAGATTTTAGTTGGGGTAGTCGTTCAACATTCTGCAAGAACAACTTACCATGGACTATGATTTCTCTGAAACCATGATAGATTTCAAATCGATCCTGACCAAGATGAGTCAGTGGTGTGAAATAATTTTTGTTGAGTGGATAGATTTTAGTTGGGATAGTCGTTCAACATTCTACAAGAACAACGAACCATGGAGTATGATTTCTCTGAAACCATGATAGATTTCAAATCGATCCTGACCAAGATGAGTCTGTGGTGTGAAATAATGTTTGTTAAGTGGATAGATTTTAGTTGGGGTAGTCGTTCAACATTCTACAAGAACAATTTACCATGGAGTATGATTTCTCTGAAATAATTTTTGTTGAGTGGATAGATTTTAGTTGGGATAGTCGTTCAACATTCTACAAGAACAACGAACCATGGAGTATGATTTCTCTGAAATAATTTTTGTTGAGTGGATAGATTTTAGTTGGGGTAGTCGTTCAACATTCTACAAGAACAACTTACCATGGACTATGATTTCTCTGAAACCATGATAGATTTCAAATCGATCCTGACCAAGATGAGTCTGTGGTGTGAAATAATTGTTGTTGAGTGGATAGATTTTAGTTGGGGTAGTCGTTCAACATTCTACAAGAACAACGAACCATGGAGTATGATTTCTCTGAAACCATGATAGATTTCAAATCGATCCTGACCAAGATGAGTCTGTGGTGTGAAATAATTTTTGTTGAGTGGATAGATTTTAATTAGGGGTAGTCGTTCAACATTCTACAAGAACAACTTACCATGGAGTATGATTTCTCTGAAACCATGATAGATTTCAAATCGATCCTGACCAAGATGAGTCTGTGGTGTGAAATAATTTTTGTTGAGTGGATAGATTTTAGTTGGGGTAGTCGTTCAACATTCTACAAGAACAACTTACAATATACTATGATTTCTCTGAAACCATGATAGATTTCAAATCGATCCTGACCAAGATGAGTCTGTGGTGTGAAATAATTTTTGTTGAGTGGATAGATTTTAGTTAGGGGTAGTCGTTCAACATTCTACAAGAACAACGAACCATGGAGTATGATTTCTCTGAAACCATGATAGATTTCAAATCGATCCTGGCCAAGATGAGTCTGTGGTGTGAAAAAATTTTTGTTGAGTGGATAGATTTTAGTTAGGGGTAGTCGTTCAACCATGATAGATTTCAAATCGATCCTGACCAAGATGAGTCTGTGGTGTGAAATAATTTTTGTTGAGTGGATAGATTTTAGTTGGGGTAGTCGTTCAACATTCTACAAGAACAACGAACCATGGAGTATGATTTCTCTGAAACCATGATAGATTTCAAATCGATCCTGACCAAGATGAGTCTGTGGTGTGAAATAATTTTTGTTGAGTGGATAGATTTTAGTTGGGACAGTCGCTCAATATTTTACAAGAACAACCTACCATGGAGTATGATTTCTCTGAAACCATGATAGATTTCAAATCGATCCTGACCAAGATGAGTCTGTGGTGTGAAATAATTTTTGTTGAGTGGATATATTTTAGTTGGGATAGTCGTTCAACATTCTACAAGAACAACGAACCATGGAGTATGATTTCTCTGAAATAATTTTTGTTGAGTGGATAGATTTTAGTTGGGGTAGTCGTTCAACATTCTACAAGAACAACGAACCATGGAGTATGATTTCTCTGAAATAATTTTTGTTGAGTGGATAGACTTTAGTTGGGATAGTCGTTCAACATTCTACAAGAACAACGAACCATGGAGTATGATTTCTCTGAAATAATTTTTGTTGAGTGGATAGATTTTAGTTGGGATAGTCGTTCAACATTTTACAAGACTAACTTACCATGGAGTATGATTTCTCTGAAATAATTTTTGTTGAGTGGATAGATTTTAGTTGGGGTAGTCGTTCAACATACTACAAGAACAACGAACCATGGAGTATGATTTCTCTGAAATAATTTTTGTTGAGTGGATAGATTTTAGTTGGGATAGTCGTTCAACATTCTACAAGAACAACGAACCATGGAGTATGATTTCTCTGAAACCATGATAGATTTCAAATCGATCCTGACCAAGATCAGTCTGTGGTGTGAAATAATTTTTGTTGAGTGGATAGATTTTAGTTGGGGTAGTCGTTCAACATTCTGCAAGAACAACTTACCATGGACGATGATTTCTCTGAAACCATGATGGATTTCAAATCGATCCTGACCAAGATGAGTCTGTGGTGTGAAATAATTTTTCTTGAGTGGATAGATTTTAGTTGGGATAGGCGTTCAACATTCTACAAGAACAACGAACCATGGAGTATGATTTCTCTGAAACCATGATAGATTTCAAACCGATCCTGACCAAGATGAGTCTGTGGTGTGAAATAATTTTTGTTGAGTGGATAGATTTTAGTTGGGGTAGTCGTTCAACATTCTACAAGAACAATTTACCATGGAGTATGATTTCTCTGAAATAATTTTTGTTGAGTGGATAGATTTTAGTTGGGATAGTCGTTCAACATTCTACAAGAACAACGAACCATGGAGTATGATTTCTCTGAAATAATTTTTGTTGAGTGGATAGATTTTAGTTGGGGTAGTCGTTCAACATTCTACAAGAACAACTTACCATGGGCTATGATTTCTCTGAAACCATGATAGATTTCAAATCGATCCTGACCAAGATGAGTCTGTGGTGTGAAATAATTTTTGTTGAGTGGATAGATTTTAGTTGGGGTAGTCGTTCAACATTCTACAAGAACAACGAACCATGGAGTATGATTTCTCTGAAACCATGATAGATTTCAAATCGATCCTGACCAAGATGAGTCTGTGGTGTGAAATAATTGTTGTTGAGTGGATAGATTTTAGTTGGGGTAGTCGTTCAACATTCTACAAGAACAACGAACCATGGAGTATGATTTCTCTGAAACCATGATAGATTTCAAATCGATCCTGACCAAGATGAGTCTGTGGTGTGAAATAATTTTTGTTGAGTGGATAGATTTTAGTTAGGGGTAGTCGTTCAACATTCTACAAGAACAACTTACCATGGAGTATGATTTCTCTGAAACCATGATAGATTTCAAATCGATCCTGACCAAGATGAGTCTGTGGTGTGAAATAATTTTTGTTGAGTGGATAGATTTTAGTTGGGGTAGTCGTTCAACATTCTACAAGAACAACTTACAATATACTATGATTTCTCTGAAACCATGATAGATTTCAAATCGATCCTGACCAAGATGAGTCTGTGGTGTGAAATAATTTTTGTTGAGTGGATAGATTTTAGTTGGGGTAGTCGTTCAACATTCTACAAGAACAACGAACCATGGAGTATGATTTCTCTGAAACCATGATAGATTTCAAATCGATCCTGACCAAGATGAGTCTGTGGTGTGAAAAAATTTTTGTTGAGTGGATAGATTTTAGTTAGGGGTAGTCGTTCAACCATGATAGATTTCAAATCGATCCTGACCAAGATGAGTCTGTGGTGTGAAATAATTTTTGTTGAGTGGATAGATTTTAGTTGGGGTAGTCGTTCAACATTCTACAAGAACAACGAACCATGGAGTATGATTTCTCTGAAACCATGATAGATTTCAAATCGATCCTGACCAAGATGAGTCTGTGGTGTGAAATAATTTTTGTTGAGTGGATAGATTTTAGTTGGGACAGTCGCTCAATATTTTACAAGAACAACCTATCATGGAGTATGATTTCTCTGAAACCATGATAGATTTCAAATCGATCCTGACCAAGATGAGTCTGTGGTGTGAAATAATTTTTGTTGAGTGGATATATTTTAGTTGGGATAGTCGTTCAACATTCTACAAGAACAACGAACCATGGAGTATGATTTCTCTGAAATAATTTTTGTTGAGTGGATAGATTTTAGTTGGGGTAGTCGTTCAACATTCTACAAGAACAACGAACCATGGAGTATGATTTCTCTGAAATAATTTTTGTTGAGTGGATAGACTTTAGTTGGGATAGTCGTTCAACATTCTACAAGAACAACGAACCATGGAGTATGATTTCTCTGAAATAATTTTTGTTGAGTGGATAGATTTTAGTTGGGATAGTCGTTCAACATTTTACAAGACTAACTTACCATGGAGTATGATTTCTCTGAAATAATTTTTGTTGAGTGGATAGATTTTAGTTGGGGTAGTCGTTCAACATACTACAAGAACAACGAACCATGGAGTATGATTTCTCTGAAATAATTTTTGTTGAGTGGATAGATTTTAGTTGGGATAGTCGTTCAACATTCTACAAGAACAACGAACCATGGAGTATGATTTCTCTGAAACCATGATAGATTTCAAATCGATCCTGACCAAGATCAGTCTGTGGTGTGAAATAATTTTTGTTGAGTGGATAGATTTTAGTTGGGGTAGTCGTTCAACATTCTGCAAGAACAACTTACCATGGAGTATGATTTCTCTGAAACCATGATGGATTTCAAATCGATCCTGTGGTGTGAAATAATTTTTGTTGAGTGGATAGATTTTAGTTGGGATAGTCGTTCAACATTCTACAAGAACAACGAACCATGGAGTATGATTTCTCTGAAACCATGATAGATTTCAAACCGATCCTGACCAAGATGAGTCTGTGGTGTGAAATAATTTTTGTTGAGTGGATAGATTTTAGTTGGGGTAGTCGTTCAACATTCTACAAGAACAATTTACCATGGAGTATGATTTCTCTGAAATAATTTTTGTTGAGTGGATAGATTTTAGTTGGGATAGTCGTTCAACATTCTACAAGAACAACGAACCATGGAGTATGATTTCTCTGAAATAATTTTTGTTGAGTGGATAGATTTTAGTTGGGGTAGTCGTTCAACATTCTACAAGAACAACTTACCATGGGCTATGATTTCTCTGAAACCATGATAGATTTCAAATCGATCCTGACCAAGATGAGTCTGTGGTGTGAAATAATTTTTGTTGAGTGGATAGATTTTAGTTGGGGTAGTCGTTCAACATTCTACAAGAACAACGAACCATGGAGTATGATTTCTCTGAAACCATGATAGATTTCAAATCGATCCTGACCAAGATGAGTCTGTGGTGTGAAATAATTTTTGTTGAGTGGATAGATTTTAGTTGGGGTAGTCGTTCAACATTCTACAAGAACAACTTACCATGGACTATGATTTCTCTGAAACCATGATAGATTTCAAATCGATCCTGACCAAGATGAGTCTGTGGTGTGAAATAATTTTTGTTGAGTGGATAGATTTTAGTTAGGGGTAGTCGTTCAACATTCTACAAGAACAACGAATCATGGAGTATGATTTCTTTGAAACCATGATAGATTTCAAATCGATCCTGACCAAGATGAGTCTGTGGTGTGAAATAATTTTTGTTGAGTGGATAGATTTTAGTTGGGGTAGTCGTTCAACATTCTACAAGAACAACTTACCATATACTATGATTTCTCTGAAACCATGATAGATTTCAAATCGATCCTGACCAAGATGAGTCTGTGGTGTGAAATAATTTTTGTTGAGTGGATAGATTTTAGTTGGGATAGTCGTTCAACATTCTACAAGAACAACTTACCATGGACTATGATTTCTCTGAAACCATGATAGATTTCAAATCGATCCTGACCAAGATGAGTCGGTGGTGTGAAATAATTTTTGTTGAGTGGATAGATTTTAGTTGGGGTAGTCGTTCAACATTCTACAAGAACAGCGAACCATGGAGTATGATTTCTCTGAAACCATGATAGATTTCAAATCGATACTGACCAAGATGAGTCTGTGGTGTGAAATAATTTTTGTTGGGTGGATAGATTTTAGTTGGGATAGTCGCTCAACATTTTACAAGAACAACTTACCATGGAGTATGATTTCTCTGAAACCATGATAGATTTCAAATCGATCCTGACCAAGATGAGTCTGTGGTGTGAAATAATTTTTGTTGAGTGGATAGATTTTAGTTGGGGTATTCGTTCAACATTCTACAAGAACAACTTACCATGGAGTATGATTTCTCTGAAATAATTTTTGTTGAGTGGATAGATTTTAGTTGGGATAGTCGTTCAACATTCTACAAGAACAACGAACCATGGAGTATGATTTCTCTGAAATAATTTTTGTTGAGTGGATAGATTTTAGTTGGGGTAGTCGTTCAACATTCTACAAGAACAACGAACCATGGAGTATGATTTCTCTGAAACCATGATAGATTTCAAATCGATCCTAACCAAGATGAGTCTGTGGTGTGAAATAATTTTTGTTGAGTGGATAGATTTTAGTTGGTTTAGTCGTTCAACATTCTGCAAGAACAACTTACCATGGACTATGATTTCTCTGAAACCATGATAGATTTCAAATCGATCCTGACCAAGATGAGTCTGTGGTGTGAAATAATTTTTGTTGAGTGGATAGATTTTAGTTGGGATAGTCGTTCAACATTCTACAAGAACAACGAACCATGGAGTATGATTTCTCTGAAACCATGATAGATTTCAAATCGATCCTGACCAAGATGAGTCTGTGGTGTGAAATAATTTTTGTTGAGTGGATAGATTTTAGTTAGGGGTAGTCGTTCAACATTCTACAAGAACAACGAACCATGGAGTATGATTTCTCTGAAACCATGATAGATTTCAAATCGATCCTGACCAAGATGAGTCTGTGGTGTGAAATAATTTTTGTTGAGTGGATAGATTTTAGTTGGGGTAGTCGTTCAACATTTTACAAGAACAACGAACCATGGAGTATGATTTCTCTGAAACCATGATAGATTTCAAATCGATCCTGACCAAGATGAGTCTGTGGTGTGAAATAATTTTTGTTGAGTGGATAGATTTTAGTTGGGGTAGTCGTTCAACATTCTACAAGAACAACGAACCATGGAGTATGATTTCTCTGAAACCATGATAGATTTCAAATCGATCCTGACCAAGATGAGTCTGTGGTGTGAAATAATTTTTGTTGAGTGGATAGATTTTAGTTAGGGGTAGTCGTTCAACATTCTACAAGAACAACGAACCATGGAGTATGATTTCTCTGAAACCATGATAGATTTCAAATCGATCCTGACCAAGATGAGTCTGTGGTGTGAAATAATTTTTGTTGAGTGGATAGATTTTAGTTGGGGTAGTCTTTCAACATTTTACAAGAACAACGAACCATGGAGTATGATTTCTCTGAAACCATGATAGATTTCAAATCGATCCTGACCAAGATGAGTCTGTGGTGCGAAATAATTTTTGTTGAGTGGATAGATTTTAGTTGGGGTAGTCGTTCAACATTCTACAAGAACAACTTACCATGGAGTATGATTTCTCTGAAATAATTTTTGTTGAGTGGATAGATTTTAGTTGGGATAGTCGTTCAAAATTCTACAAGAACAACTTACCATGGACTATGATTTCTCTGAAACCATGATAGATTTCAAATCGATCCTGACCAAGATGAGTCTGTGGTGTGAAATAATTTTTGTTGAGTGGATAGATTTTAGTTGGGATAGTCGTTCAACATTCTACAAGAACAACGAACCATGGAGTATGATTTCTCTGAAACCATGATAGATTTCAAATCGATCCTGACCAAGATGAGTCTGTGGTGTGAAATAATTTTTGTTGAGTGGATAGATTTTAATTGGGGTAGTCGTTCAACATTTTACAAGAACAACGAACCATGGAGTATGATTTCTCTGAAACCATGATAGATTTCAAATCGATCCTGACCAAGATGAGTCTGTGGTGTGAAATAATTTTTGTTGAGTGGATAGATTTTAGTTGGGATAGTCGTTCAACATTTTACAAGAACAACGAACCATGGAGTATGATTTCTCTGAAACCATGATAGATTTCAAATCGATCAAGATGAGTCTGTGGTGTGAAATAATTTTTGTTGAGTGGATAGATTTTAGTTGGGGTAGTCGTTCAACATTCTACAAGAACAACGAACCATGGAGTATGATTTCTCTGCAACCATGATAGATTTCAAATCGATCCTGACTAAGATGAGTCTGTGGTGTGAAATAATTTTTGTTGAGTGGATAGATTTTAGTTGGGGTAGTCGTTCAACATTCTACAAGAACAACGAACCATGGAGTATGATTTCTCTGCAACCATGATAAATTTCAAATCGATCCTGATTAAGATGAGTCTGTGGTGTGAAATAGTTTTTGTTGAGTGGATAGATTTTAGTTGGGATAGTCGTTCAACATTCTACAAGAACAACTTACCATGGAGTATGATTTCTCTGAAATAATTTTTGTTGAGTGGATAGATTTTAGTTGGGGTAGTCGTTCAACATTCTACAAGAACAACGAACCATGGAGTATGATTTCTCTGAAATAATTTTTGTTGAGTGGATACATTTAAGTTGGGATAGTCGTTCAACATTCTACAAGAACAACGAACCATGGAGTATGATTTCTCTGAAACCATGATAGATTTCAAATCGATCCTGACCAAGATGAGTCTGTGGTGTGAAATAATTTTTGTTGAGTGGATAGATTTTAGTTGGGGTAGTCGTTCAACATTTTACAAGAACAACGAAATATGGAGTATGATTTCTCTGCAACCATGATAGATTTCAAATCGATCCTGACCAAGATGAGTCCGTGGTGTGCAATAATTTTTGTTGAGTGGATAGATTTTATTTGGGGTATTCGTTCAACATTCTACAAGAACAACGAACCATGGAGTATGATTTCTCTGCAACCATGATAGATTTCACATCGATCCGGACCAAGATGAGTCTGTGGTGTGAAATAATTTTTGATGAGTGGATAGATTTTAGTTGGGGTAGTCGTTCAACATTTTACAAGAACAACGAAATATGGAGTATGATTTCTCTGCAACCATGATAGATTTCAAATCGATCCTGACCAAGATGAGTCTGTGGTGTGAAATAATTTTTGTTGAGTGGATAGATTTTAGTTGGGGTAGTCGTTCAACATTCTACAAGAACAACGAACCATGGAGTATGATTTCTCTTAAATAATTTTTGTTGAGTGGACAGATTTTAGTTGGGGTAGTCGTTCAACATTCTACAAGAACAACGAACCATGGAGTATGATTTCTCTTCAACCATGATAGATTTCAAATCGATCCTGACCAAGATGAGTCTGTGGTGTGAAATAATTTTTGTTGAGTGGATAGATTTTAGTTGGGGTAGTCGTTCAACATTCTACAAGAACAACGAACCATGGAGTATGATTTCTCTTAAATAATTTTTGTTGAGTGGATAGATTTTAGTTGGGGTAGTCGTTCAACATTCTACAAGAACAACTTACATTGGAGTATGATTTCTCTGCAACCATGATAGATTTCACATCGATCCGGACCAAGATGAGTCTGTGGTGTGAAATAATTTTTGATGAGTTAATAGATTTTAGTTGGGGTAGTCGTTCAACATTTTACAAGAACAACGAACCATGGAGTATGATTTCTCTGCAACCATGATAGATTTCAAATCGATCCTGACCAAGATGAGTCTGTGGTGTGAAATAATTTTTGTTGAGTGGATAGATTTTAGTTGGGGTAGTCGTTCAACATTCTACAAGAACAACGAACCATGGAGTATGATTTCTCTTAAATAATTTTTGTTGAGTGGATAGATTTTAGTTGGGGTAGTCGTTCAACATTCTACAAGAACAACTTACATTGGAGTATGATTTCTCTGAAACCATGATAGATTTCAAATCGATCCTGACCAAGATGAGTCTGTGGTGTGAAATAATTTTTGTTGAGTGGATAGATTTTAGTTGGGGTAGTCGTTCAACATTCTACAAGAACAACGAAAAATGGAGTATGATTTCTCTGAAATAATTTTTGTTGAGTGGATAGATTTTAGTTGGGATAGTCGTTCAACATTCTACAAGAACAACGAACCATGGACTATGATTTCTCTGAAACCATGATAGATTTCAAATCGATCCTGACCAAGATGAGTCTGTGGTGTGAAATAATTTTTGTTGAGTGGATAGATTTTAGTTGGGGTAGTCGTTCAACATTTTACGAGAACAACGAACCATGGAGTATGATTTCTCTGAAACCATGATAGATTTCAAATCGATCCTGACCAAGATGAGTCTGTGGTGTGAAATAATTTTTGTTGAGTGGATAGATTTTAGTTGGGGTAGTCGTTCAACATTCTACAAGAACAACGAACCATGGAGTATGATTTCTCTGCAACCATGATAGATTTCAAATCGATCCTGACCAAGATGAGTCTGTGGTGTGAAATAATTTTTGTTGAGTGGATAGATTTTAGTTGGGGTAGTCGCTCAACATTCTACAAGAACAACTTACCATGGAGTATGATTTCTCTGCAACCATGATAGATTTCAAATCGATCCTGACCAAGATGAGTCTGTGGTGTGAAATAATTTTTGTTGAGTGGATAGATTTCAGTTGGGGTAGTCGTTCAACATTCTACAAGAACAACGAACCATGGAGTATGATTTCTCTGAAATAATTTTTGTTGAGTGGATAGATTTTAGTTGGGATAGTCGTTCAACATTCTACAAGAACAACTTACCATGGAGTATGATTTCTCTGCAACCATGATAGATTTCAAATCGATCCTGACCAAGATGAGTCTGTGGTGTGAAATAATCTTTGTTGAGTGGATAGATTTTAGTTGGGGTAGTCGTTCAACATTCTACAAGAACAACGACTCATGGAGTATGATTTCTCTGAAATAATTTTTGTTG
The DNA here is from genome assembly GCA_905220385.1 of Xylota sylvarum. Classification (NCBI taxonomy): domain Eukaryota; kingdom Metazoa; phylum Arthropoda; class Insecta; order Diptera; family Syrphidae; genus Xylota; species Xylota sylvarum. The sequence goes on from CAJMZQ010000083.1 coordinate 58,726, forward strand.
AGTGGATAGATTTTAGTTGGGATAGTCGTTCAACATTCTACAAGAACAACGAACCATGGAGTATGATTTCTCTGCAACCATGATAGATTTCAAATCGATCCTGACCAAAATGAGTCTGTGGTGTGAAATAATTTTTGTTGAGTGGATAGATTTTAGTTGGGGTAGTCGTTCAACATTCTACAAGAACAACGAACCATGGAGTATGATTTCTCTGAAATAATTTTTGTTGAGTGGATAGATTTTAGTTGGGGTAGTCGTTCAACATTCTACAAGAACAACGAACCATGGAGTGTGGTTTCTTTGCAAGCATGATAGATTTCAAATCGATCCTGAACAAAATGAGTCTGTGGTGTGAAATAATTTTTGTTGAGTGGATAGATTTTAGTTGGGGTAGTCGTTCAACATTCTACAAGAACAACGAACTATGGAGTATGATTTCTCTGAAATAATTTTTGTTGAGTGGATAGATCTTAGTTGGGGTAGTCGTTCAACATTCTACAAGAACAACGAACCACGGAGTATGATTTCTCTGCAACCATGATAGATTTCAAATCGATCCTGACCAAGATGAGTCTGTGGTGTGAAATAATTTTTGTTGAGTGGATAGATTTTAGTTGGGGTAGTCGTTCAACATTCTACAAGAACAACGAACCATGTAGTATCATTTCTCTGAAACCATGATAGATTTCAAATCGATCCTGACCAAGATGAGTCTGTGGTGTGAAATAATTTTTGTTGAGTGGATAGATTTTAGTTGGGGTAGTCGTTCAACATTTTACAAGAACAACGAACCATGGAGTATGATTTCTCTGAAACCATGATAGATTTCAAATCGATCCTGACCAAGATGAGTCTGTGGTGTGAAATAATTTTTGTTGAGTGGATAGATTTTAGTTGGGGTAGTCGTTCAACATTCTACAAGAACAACTTACCATGGAGTATGATTTCTCTGAAACCATGATAGATTTCAAATCGATCCTGACCAAGATGAGTCTGTGGTGTGAAATAATTTTTGTTGAGTTTATAGATTTTAGTTGGGGTAGTCGTTCAACATTCTACAAGAACAACGAACCATGGAGTATGATTTCTCTGAAACCATGATAGATTTCAAATCCATCCTGACCAAGATGAGTCTGTGGTATGAAATAATTTTTGTTGAGTGGATAGATTTTAGTTGGGGTAGTCGTTCACCATTCTACAAGAACAACGAACTATGGAGTATGATTTCTCTGCAACCATGATAGATTTCAAATCGATCCTGACCAAGATGAGTCTGTGGTATGAAATAATTTTTGTTGAGTGGATAGATTTTAGTTGGGATAGTCGTTCAACATTCTACAAGAACAACTTACCATGGAGTATGATTTCTCTGAAATAATTTTTGTTGAGTGGATAGATTTTAGTTGGGGTAGTCGTTCAACATTCTACAAGAACAACGAAACATGGAGTATGATTTCTCTGAAATACATTTTGTTGAGTGGATAGATTTTAGTTGGGGTAGTCGTTCAACATTCTACAAGAACAACGCACCATGGAATATGATTTCTCTGAAATAATTTTTGTTGAGTGGATAGATTTTAGTTGGGATAGTCGTTCAACATTCTACAAGAACAACGAACCATGGAATATGATTTCTCTGAAACCATGATAGATTTCAAATCGATCCTGACCAAGATGAGTCTGTTGTGTGAAATAATTTTTGTTGAGTGGATAGATTTTAGTTGGGGTAGTCGTTCAACATTCTACAAGAACAACGACCCATGGAGTATGATTTCTCTGAAATAATTTTTGTTGAGTGGATAGATTTTAGTTGGGATAGTCGTTCAACATTCTACAAGAACAACGAACCATGGAGTATGATTTCTCTGCAACCATGATAGATTTCAAATCGATCCTGACCAAGATGAGTCTGTGGTGTGAAATAATTTTTGTTGAGTGGATAGATTTTAGTTGGGGTAGTCGTTCAACATTCTACACGAACAACGAACCATGGAGTATGATTTCTCTGAAATAATTTTTGTTGAGTGGATAGATTTTAGTTGGGGTAGTCGTTCAACATTCTACAAGAACAACGAACCATGGAGTATGATTTCTCTGCAAGCATGATAGATTTCAAATCGATCCTGACCAAGATGAGTCTGTGGTGTGAAATAATTTTTGTTGAGTGGATAGATTTTAGTTGGGATAGTCGTTCAACATTCTACAAGAACAACTTACCATGGACTATGATTTCTCTGAAACCATGATAGATTTCAAATCGATCCTGACCAAGATGAGTCTGTGGTGTGAAATAATTTTTGTTGAGTGGATAGATTTTAATTGGGATAGTCGCTCAACATTCTACAAGAACAACGAACCATGGAATATGATTTCTCTGAAACCATGATAGATTTCAAATCGATCCTGACCAAGATGAGTCTGTGGTGTAAAATAATTTTTGTTGAGTGGATATATTTTAGTTGCGGTAATCGTTCAAAATTCTACAAGAACAACTTACCATGGAGTATGATTTCTCTGAAACCATGATAGATTTCAAATCGATCCTGACCAAGATGAGTCTGTGGTGTGAAATAATTTTTGTTGAGTGGATAGATTTTAGTTGGGGTAGTCGTTCAACATTCTACAAGAACAACGACCCATGGAGTATGATTTCTCTGAAATAATTTTTGTTGAGTGGATAGATTTTAGTTGGGATAGTCTTTCAATATTCTACAACAACAACGAACCATGGAGTATGATTTCTCTGCAACCATGATAGATTTCAAATCGAGCCTGACCAAGATGAGTCTGTGGTGTGAAATAATTTTTGTTGAGTGGATAGATTTTAGTTGGGGTAGTCGTTCAACATTCTACACGAACAACGAACCATGGAGTATGATTTCTCTGAAATAATTTTTGTTGAGTGGATAGATTTTAGTTGGGGTAGTCGTTCAACATTCTACAAGAACAACGAACCATGGAGTATGATTTCTCTGCAAGCATGATAGATTTCAAATCGATCCTGACCAAGATGAGTCTGTGGTGTGAAATAATTTTTGTTGAGTGGATAGATTTTAGGTGGGGTAGTCGTTCAACATTCTACAAGAACAACTTAATATGTAGTATGATTTCTCTGAAACCATGATAGATTTCAAATCGATCCTGACAAAGATGAGTCTGTGGTGTGAAATAATTTTTGTTGAGTGGATAGATTTTAGTTGGGATAGTCGCTCAACATTCTACAAGAACAACGAACCATGGAATATGATTTCTCTGAAACCATGATAGATTTCAAATCGATCCTGACCAAGATGAGTCTGTGGTGTGAAATAATTTTTGTTGAGTGATAGATTTTAGTTGGGGTAATCGTTCAAAATTCTACAAGAACAACTTACCATGGAGTATGATTTCTCTGAAACCATGATAGATTTCAAATCGATCCTGACCAAGATGAGTCTGTGGTGCGAAATAATTTTTGTTGAGTGGATAGATTTTAGTTGCTGTAGTCGTTCAACATTCTACAAGAACAACGAACCATGGAGTATGATTTCTCTGAAACCATGATAGATTTCAAATCGATCCTGACCAAGATGAGTCTGTGGTGTGAAATAATTTTTGTTGAGTGGATAGATTTTATTTGGGGTAGTCGTTCAACATTCTACAAGAACAACTTACCATGGACTATGATTTCTCTGAAACCATGATAGATTTCAAATCGATCCTGACCAAGATGAGTCTGTGGTGTGAAATAATTTTTGTTGAGTGGATAGATTTTAGTTAGGGATAGTCGTTCAACAATCGATCCTGACCAAGATGAGTCTGTGGTGTGAAATAATTTTTGTTGCGTGGATAGATTTTAGTTGTTGTAGTCGTTCAACATTGTACAAGAACAACTTACCATGGACTATGATTTCTCTGAAATAATTTTTGTTGAGTGGATAGATTTTAGTTGGGGTAGTCGTTCAACATTTTACAATAACAACGAACCATGGAGTATGATTTCTCTGAAACCATGATAGATTTCAAATCGTTCCTGACCAAGATGAGTCTGTGGTGTGAAATAATTTTTGTTGAGTGGATAGATTTTATTTGGGGTAGTCGTTCAACATTCTACAAGAACAACTTACCATGGACTATGATTTCTCTGAAACCATGATAGATTTCAAATCGATCCTGACCAAGATGAGTCTGTGGTGTGAAATAATTTTTGTTGAGTGGATAGATTTTGGTTAGGGATAGTCGTTCAACATTCTACAAGAACAACTTACCATGGAGTATGATTTCTCTGAAATAATTTTTGTTGAGTAGATAGATTTTAGTTGGGGTAGTCGTTCAACATTCTACAAGAACAACGAACCATGGAGTATGATTTCTTTGAAACCATGATAGATTTCAAATCGATCCTGACCAATATGAGTCTGTTGTGTGAAATAATTTTTGTTGAGTGGATAGATTTTAGTTTTGGTAGTCGTTCAACATTCTACAAGAACAACGAACCATGGAGTATGATTTCTTTGAAACCATGATAGATTTCAAATCGATCCTGACCAATATGAGTCTGTGGTGTGAAATAATTTTTGTTGAGTGGATAGATTTTAGTTGGGATAGTCGTTCAACATTCTACAAGAACAACTTACCATGGACTATGATTTCTCTGAAACCATGATAGATTTCAAATCGATCCTGACTAAGATGAGTCTGTGGTGTGAAATAATTTTTGTTGGGGATAGATTTTAGTTGGGGTAGTCGTTCAACATTCTACAAGAACAACTTACCATGGACTATGATTTCTCTGAAACCATGATAGATTTCAAATCGATCCTGACCAAGATGAGTCTGTGGTGTGAAATAATTTTTGTTGAGTGGATAGATTTTAGTTGGGATAGTCGTTCAACATTCTACAAGAACAACGAATGATGGAGTATGATTTCTCTGAAACCATGATAGATTTCAAATCGATCCTGACCAAGATGAGTCTGTGGTGTGAAATAATTTTTGTTGAGTGGATAGATTTTAGTTGGGGTAGTGCTTCAACATTCTACAAGAACAACTTACCATGGACTATGATTTCTCTGAAATAATTTTTGTTGAGTGGATAGATTTTAGTTGGGATAGTCGTTCAACATTCTACAAGAACAACTTACCATGGAGTATGATTTCCCTGAAACCATGATAGATTTCAAATCGATCCTGACCAAGATGAGTCTGTGGTGTGAAATAATTTTTGTTGCGTGGATAGATTTTAGTTGGGGTTGTCGTTCAACATTGTACAAGAACAACTTACCATGGACTATGATTTCTCTGAAATAATTTTTGTTGAGTGGATAGATTTTAGTTGGGGTAGTCGTTCAACATTTTACAAGAACAACGAACCATGGAGTATGATTTCTCTGAAACCATGATAGATTTCAAATCGTTCCTGACCAAGATGAGTCTGTGGTGTGAAATAATTTTTGTTGAGTGGATAGATTTTAGTTGGGGTAGTCGTTCAACATTCTACAAGAACAACGAACCATGGAGTATGATTTCTCTGAAACCATGATAGATTTCAAATCGATCCTGACCAAGATGAGTCTGTGGTGTGAAATAATTTTTGTTGAGTGGATAGATTTTAGTTAGGGATAGTCGTTCAACATTCTACAAGAACAACTTACCATGGAGTATGATTTCTCTGAAATAATTTTTGTTGAGTGGATAGATTTTAGTTGGGGTAGTCGTTCAACATTTTACAAGAACAACGAACCATGGAGTATGATTTCTCTGAAACCATGATAGATTTCAAATCGATCCTGACCAAGATGAGTCTGTGGTGTGAAATAATTTTTGTTGAGTGGATAGATTTTAGTTGGGGTAGTCGTTCAACATTCTACAAGAACAACGAAAAATGGAGTATGATTTCTCTGAAATAATTTTTGTTGAGTGGATAGATTTTAGTTGGGATAGTCGTTCAACATTCTACAAGAACAACTTACCATGGAGTATGATTTCTCTGAAATAATTTTTGTTGAGTGGATAGATTTTAGTTGGGGTAATCGTTCAACATTTTACAAGAACAACGAACCATGGAGTATGATTTCTCTGAAACCATGTTAGATTTCAAATCGATCCTGACCAAGATGAGTCTGTGGTGTGAAATAATTTTTGTTGAGTGGATAGATTTTATTTGGGGTAGTCGTTCAACATTCTACAAGAACAACTTACCATGGACTATGATTTCTCTGAAACCATGATAGATTTCAAATCGATCCTGACCAAGATGAGTCTGTGGTGTGAAATAATTTTTGTTGAGTGGATAGATTTTGGTTACTGATAGTCGTTCAACATTCTACAAGAACAACTTACCATGGAGTATGATTTCTCTGAAATAATTTTTGTTGAGTAGATAGATTTTAGTTGGGGTAGTCGTTCAACATTCTACAAGAACAACGAACCATGGAGTATGATTTCTTTGAAACCATGATAGATTTCAAATCGATCCTGACCAATATGAGTCTGTTGTGTGAAATAATTTTTGTTGAGTGGATAGATTTTAGTTTTGGTAGTCGTTCAACATTCTACAAGAACAACGAACCATGGAGTATGATTTCTTTGAAACCATGATAGATTTCAAATCGATCCTGACCAAGATGAGTCTGTGGTGTGAAATAATTTTTGTTGAGTGGATAGATTTTAGTTGGGATAGTCGTTCAACATTCTACAAGAACAACTTACCATGGACTATGATTTCTCTGAAACCATGATAGATTTCAAATCGATCCTGACTAAGATGAGTCTGTGGTGTGAAATAATTTTTGTTGGGGATAGATTTTAGTTGGGGTAGTCGTTCAACATTCTACAAGAACAACTTACCATGGACTATGATTTCTCTGAAACCATGATAGATTTCAAATCGATCCTGACCAAGATGAGTCTGTGGTGTGAAATAATTTTTGTTGAGTGGATAGATTTTAGTTGGGATAGTCGTTCAACATTCTACAAGAACAACGAATGATGGAGTATGATTTCTCTGAAACCATGATAGATTTCAAATCGATCCTGACCAAGATGAGTCTGTGGTGTGAAATAATTTTTGTTGAGTGGATAGATTTTAGTTGGGGTAGTGGTTCAACATTCTACAAGAACAACTTACCATGGACTATGATTTCTCTGAAATAATTTTTGTTGAGTGGATAGATTTTAGTTGGGATAGTCGTTCAACATTCTACAAGAACAACTTACCATGGAGTATGATTTCCCTGAAACCATGATAGATTTCAAATCGATCCTGACCAAGATGAGTCTGTGGTGTGAAATAATTTTTGTTGCGTGGATAGATTTTAGTTGGGGTAGTCGTTCAACATTGTACAAGAACAACTTACCATGGACTATGATTTCTCTGAAATAATTTTTGTTGAGTGGATAGATTTTAGTTGGGGTAGTCGTTCAACATTTTACAAGAACAACGAACCATGGAGTATGATTTCTCTGAAACCATGATAGATTTCAAATCGTTCCTGACCAAGATGAGTCTGTGGTGTGAAATAATTTTTGTTGAGTGGATAGATTTTAGTTGGGGTAGTCGTTCAACATTCTACAAGAACAACGAACCATGGAGTATGATTTCTCTGAAACCATGATAGATTTCAAATCGATCCTGACCAAGATGAGTCTGTGGTGTGAAACAATTTTTGTTGAGTGGATAGATTTTAGTTAGGGATAGTCGTTCAACATTCTACAAGAACAACTTACCATGGAGTATGATTTCTCTGAAATAATTTTTGTTGAGTGGATAGATTTTAGTTGGGATAGTCGTTCAACATTTTACAAGAACAACGAACCATGGAGTATGATTTCTCTGAAACCATGATAGATTTCAAATCGATCCTGACCAAGATGAGTCTGTGGTGTGAAATAATTTTTGTTGAGTGGATAGATTTTAGTTGGGGTAGTCGTTCAACATTCTACAAGAACAACTTACCATGGAGTATGATTTCTCTGAAATAATTTTTGTTGAGTGGATAGATTTTAGTTGGGATAGTCGTTCAACATTCTACAAGAACAACTTTCCATGGAGTATGATTTCTCTGAAATAATTTTTGTTGAGTGGATAGATTTTAGTTGGGGTAATCGTTCAACATTTTACAAGAACAACGAACCATGGAGTATGATTTCTCTGAAACCATGATAGATTTCAAATCGATCCTGACCAAGATGAGTATGTGGTGTGAAATAATTTTTGTTGAGTGGATAGATTTTAGTTGGGGTAGTCGTTCAACATTCTACAAGAACAATGAACCATGGAGTATGATTTCTCTGAAACCATGATAGATTTCAAATCGATCCTGACCAAGATGAGTCTGTGGTGTTAAATAATTTTTGTTGAGTGGATAGATTTTATTTGGGGTAGTCGTTCAACATTCTACAAGAACAACTTTCCATGGACTATGATTTCTCTGAAGCCATGATAGATTTCAAATCGATCCTGACCAAGATGAGTCTGTGGTGTGAAATAATTTTTGTTGAGTGGATAGATTTTAGTTAGGGATAGCCGTTCAACATTCTACAAGAACAACTTACCATGGAGTATGATTTCTCTGAAATAATTTTTGTTGAGTGGATAGATTTTAGTTGGGGTAGTCGTTCAACATTTTACAAGAACAACGAATCATGGAGTATGATTTCTCTGAAACCATGATAGATTTCAAATCGATCCTGACCAAGATGAGTCTGTGGTGTGAAATAATTTTTGTTGAGTGGATAGATTTTAGTTGGGGTAGTCGTTCAACATTCTTCAAGAACAACGAACCATGGAGTATGATTTCTCTGAAACCATGATAGATTTCAAATCGATCCTGACCAAGATGAGTCTGTGGTGTGAAATAATTTTTGTTGAGTGGATAGATTTTAGTTGGGGTAGTCGTTCAACATTTTACAAGAACAACGAACCATGGAGTATGATTTCTCTGAAACCATGATAGATTTCAAATCGATCCTGACCAAGATGAGTCTGTGGTGTGAAATAATTTTTGTTGAGTGGATAGATTTTAGTTGGGGTAGTCGTTCAACATTCTACAAGAACAACGAACCATGGAGTATGATTTCTCTGAAACCATGATAGATTTCAAATCGATCCTGACCAAGATGAGTCTGTGGTGTGAAATAATTTTTGTTGAGTGGATAGATTTTAGTTGGGGTAGTCGTTCAACATTCTACAAGAACAACGAATGATGGAGTATGATTTCTCTGAAACCATGATAGATTTCAAATCGATCCTGACCAAGATGAGTCTGTGGTGTGAAATAATTTTTGTTGAGTGGATAGATTTTAGTTGGGATAGTCGTTCAACATTCTACAAGAACAACGAATGATGGAGTATGATTTCTCTGAAACCATGATAGATTTCAAATCGATCCTGACCAAGATGAGTCTGTGGTGTGAAATAATTTTTGTTGAGTGGATAGATTTTAGTTGGGGTAGTGGTTCAACATTCTACAAGAACAACTTACCATGGACTATGATTTCTCTGAAATAATTTTTGTTGAGTGGATAGATTTTAGTTGGGATAGTCGTTCAACATTCTACAAGAACAACTTACCATGGAGTATGATTTCCCTGAAACCATGATAGATTTCAAATCGATCCTGACCAAGATGAGTCTGTGGTGTGAAATAATTTTTGTTGCGTGGATAGATTTTAGTTGGGGTAGTCGTTCAACATTGTACAAGAACAACTTACCATGGACTATGATTTCTCTGAAATAATTTTTGTTGAGTGGATAGATTTTAGTTGGGGTAGTCGTTCAACATTTTACAAGAACAACGAACCATGGAGTATGATTTCTCTGAAACCATGATAGATTTCAAATCGTTCCTGACCAAGATGAGTCTGTGGTGTGAAATAATTTTTGTTGAGTGGATAGATTTTAGTTGGGGTAGTCGTTCAACATTCTACAAGAACAACGAACCATGGAGTATGATTTCTCTGAAACCATGATAGATTTCAAATCGATCCTGACCAAGATGAGTCTGTGGTGTGAAACAATTTTTGTTGAGTGGATAGATTTTAGTTAGGGATAGTCGTTCAACATTCTACAAGAACAACTTACCATGGAGTATGATTTCTCTGAAATAATTTTTGTTGAGTGGATAGATTTTACTTGGGATAGTCGTTCAACATTTTACAAGAACAACGAACCATGGAGTATGATTTCTCTGAAACCATGATAGATTTCAAATCGATCCTGACCAAGATGAGTCTGTGGTGTGAAATAATTTTTGTTGAGTGGATAGATTTTAGTTGGGGTAGTCGTTCAACATTCTACAAGAACAACTTACCATGGAGTATGATTTCTCTGAAATAATTTTTGTTGAGTGGATAGATTTTAGTTGGGATAGTCGTTCAACATTCTACAAGAACAACTTTCCATGGAGTATGATTTCTCTGAAATAATTTTTGTTGAGTGGATAGATTTTAGTTGGGGTAATCGTTCAACATTTTACAAGAACAACGAACCATGGAGTATGATTTCTCTGAAACCATGATAGATTTCAAATCGATCCTGACCAAGATGAGTCTGTGGTGTGAAATAATTTTTGTTGAGTGGATAGATTTTAGTTGGGGTAGTCGTTCAACATTCTACAAGAACAATGAACCATGGAGTATGATTTCTCTGAAACCATGATAGATTTCAAATCGATCCTGACCAAGATGAGTCTGTGGTGTTAAATAATTTTTGTTGAGTGGATAGATTTTATTTGGGGTAGTCGTTCAACATTCTACAAGAACAACTTTCCATGGACTATGATTTCTCTGAAGCCATGATAGATTTCAAATCGATCCTGACCAAGATGAGTCTGTGGTGTGAAATAATTTTTGTTGAGTGGATAGATTTTAGTTAGGGATAGTCGTTCAACATTCTACAAGAACAACTTACCATGGAGTATGATTTCTCTGAAATAATTTTTGTTGAGTGGATAGATTTTAGTTGGGGTAGTCGTTCAACATTTTACAAGAACAACGAATCATGGAGTATGATTTCTCTGAAACCATGATAGATTTCAAATCGATCCTGACCAAGATGAGTCTGTGGTGTGAAATAATTTTTGTTGAGTGGATAGATTTTAGTTGGGGTAGTCGTTCAACATTCTTCAAGAACAACGAACCATGGAGTATGATTTCTCTGAAACCATGATAGATTTCAAATCGATCCTGACCAAGATGAGTCTGTGGTGTGAAATAATTTTTGTTGAGTGGATAGATTTTAGTTGGGGTAGTCGTTCAACATTTTACAAGAACAACGAACCATGGAGTATGATTTCTCTGAAACCATGATAGATTTCAAATCGATCCTGACCAAGATGAGTCTGTGGTGTGAAATAATTTTTGTTGAGTGGATAGATTTTAGTTGGGGTAGTCGTTCAACATTCTACAAGAACAACGAACAATGGAGTATGATTTCTCTGAAACCATGATAGATTTCAAATCGATCCTGACCAAGATGAGTCTGTGGTGTGAAATAATTTTTGTTGAGTGGATAGATTTTAGTTGGGGTAGTCGTTCAACATTCTACAAGAACAACTTACCATGGACTATGATTTCTCTGAAACCATGATAGATTTCAAATCGATCCTGACTAAGATGAGTCTGTGGTGTGAAATAATTTTTGTTGAGTGGATAGATTTTAGTTGGGGTAGTCGTTCAACACTCTACAAGAACAACGAACCATGGAGTATGAATTCTCTGAAACCATGATGGATTTCAAATCGATCCTGACCAAGATGAGTCTGTGGTGTGAAATAATTTTTGTTGAGTGGATAGATTTTAGTTGGGATAGTCGTTCAACATTCTACAAGAACAACGAACCATGGAGTATGATTTCTCTGAAACCATGATAGATTTCAAATCGATCCTGACCAAGATGAGTCTGTGGTGTGAAATAATTTTTGTTGAGTGGATAGATTTTAGTTGGGGTAGTCGTTCAACATTCTACAAGAACAACTTACCATGGGCTATGATTTCTCTGAAATAATTTTTGTTGAGTGGATAGATTTTAGTTGGGATAGTCGTTCAACATTCTACAGGAACAACTTACCATGGAGTATGATTTCTCTGAAACCATGATAGATTTCAAATCGATCCTGACCAAGATGAGTCTGTGGTGTGAAATAATTTTTGTTGAGTGGATAGATTTTAGTTGGGGTAGTCGTTCAACATTCTACGAGAACAACTTACCATGGACTATGATTTCTCTGAAATAATTTTTGTTGAGTGGATAGATTTTAGTTAGGGTAGTCGTTCAACATTCTACAAGAACAACTTACCATTTAGTATGATTTCTCTGAAACCATGATAGATTTCAAATCGACCGTGACCAAGATGAGTCTGTGGTGTGAAATAATTTTTGTTGAGTGGATAGATTTTAGTTGGGATAATCGTTCAACATTCTACAAGAACAACTTATCATGGACTATGATTTCTCTGAAACCATGATAGATTTCAAATCGATCCTGACCAAGATGAGTCTGTGGTGTGAAATAATTTTTGTTGAGTGGATAGATTTTAGTTGGGGTAGTCGTTCAACATTCTACAAGAACAACGAACCATGGAGTATGATTTCTCTGAAACCATGATAGATTTCAAATCGATCCTGACCAAGATGAGTCTGTGGTGTGAAATAATTTTTGTTGAGTGGATAGATTTTAGTTGGGGTAGTCGTTCAACATTCTACAAGAACAACGAACCATGGAGTATGATTTCTCTGAAACCATGATAGATTTCAAATCGATCCTGACCAAGATGAGTCTGTGGTGTGAAATAATTTTTGTTGAGTGGATAGATTTTAGTTGGGGTAGTCGTTCAACATTCTACAAGAACAACTTATCATGGAATATGATTTCTCTGAAACCATGATAGATTTCAAATCGATCCTGACCAAGATGAGTCTGTGGTGTGAAATAATTTTTGTTGAGTGGATAGATTTTAGTTGGGGTAGTCGTTCAACATTCTACAAGAACAACGAACCATGGAGTATGATTTCTCTGAAACCATGATAGATTTCAAATCGATCCTGACCAAGATGAGTCTGTGGTGTGAAATAATTTTTGTTGAGTGGATAGATTTTATTTGGGGTAGTCGTTCAACATTCTACAAGAACAACTTACCATGGACTATGATTTCTCTGAAACCATGATAGATTTCAAATCGATCCTGACCAAGATGAGTCTGTGGTGTGAAATAATTTTTGTTGAGTGGATAGATTTTAGTTAGGGATAGTCGTTCAACATTCTACAAGAACAACTTACCATGGAGTATGATTTCTCTGAAATAATTTTTGTTGAGTGGATAGATTTTAGTTGGGGTAGTCGTTCAACATTTTACAAGAACAACGAATCATGGAGTATGATTTCTCTGAAACCATGATAGATTTCAAATCGATCCTGACCAAGATGAGTCTGTGGTGTGAAATAATTTTTGTTGAGTGTATAGATTTTAGTTGGGGTAGTCGTTCAACATTCTACAAGAACAACGAACCATGGAGTATGATTTCTCTGAAACCATGATAGATTTCAAATCGATCCTGACCAAGATGAGTCTGTGGTGTGAAATAATTTTTGTTGAGTGGATAGATTTTAGTTGGGGTAGTCGTTCAACATTCTACAAGAACAACTTACCATGGACTATGATTTCTCTGAAACCATGATAGATTTCAAATCGATCCTGACTAAGATGAGTCTGTGGTGTGAAATAATTTTTGTTGAGTGGATAGATTTTAGTTGGGGTAGTCGTTCAACATTCTACAAGAACAACGAACCATGGAGTATGAATTCTCTGAAACCATGATAGATTTCAAATCGATCCTGACCAAGATGAGTCTGTGGTGTGAAATAATTTTTGTTGAGTGGATAGATTTTAGTTGGGATAGTCGTTCAACATTCTACAAGAACAACGAACCATGGAGTATGATTTCTCTGAAACCATGATAGATTTCAAATCGATCCTGACCAAGATGAGTCTGTGGTGTGAAATAATTTTTGTTGAGTGGATAGATTTTAGTTGGGGTAGTCGTTCAACATTCTACAAGAACAACTTACCATGGACTATGATTTCTCTGAAATAATTTTTGTTGAGTGGATAGATTTTAGTTGGGATAGTCGTTCAACATTCTACAAGAACAACTTACCATGGAGTATGATTTCTCTGAAACCATGATTGATTTCAAATCGATCCTGACCAAGATGAGTCTGTGGTGTGAAATAATTTTTGTTGAGTGGATAGATTTTAGTTGGGGTAGTCGTTCAACATTCTACAAGAACAACTTACCATGGACTATGATTTCTCTGAAATAATTTTTGTTGAGTGGATAGATTTTAGTTAGGGTAGTCGTTCAACATTCTACAAGAACAACTTACCATTTAGTATGATTTCTCTGAAACCATGATAGATTTCAAATCGATACTGACCAAGATGAGTCTGTGGTGTGAAATAATTTTTGTTGAGTGGATAGATTTTAGTTGGGATAATCGTTCAACATTCTACAAGAACAACTTATCATGGACTATGATTTCTCTGAAACCATGATTGATTTCAAATCGATCCTGACCAAGATGAGTCAGTGGTGTGAAATAATTTTTGTTGAGTGGATAGATTTTAGTTGGGGTAGTCGTTAAACATTCTACAAGAACAACGAACCATGGAGTATGATTTCTCTGAAATAATTTTTGTTGAGTGGATAGATTTTAGTTGGGGTAGTCGTTCAACATTCTACAAGAACAACTTACCATGGACTATGATTTCTCTGAAACCATGATAGATTTCAAATCGATCCTGACCAAGATGAGTCTGTGGTGTGAAATAATTTTTGTTGAGTGGATAGATTTTAGTTGGGGTAGTCGTTCAACATTCTACAAGAACAACTTACCATGGAGTATGATTTCTCTGAAATAATTTTTGTTGAGTGGATAGATTTTAGTTGGGATAGTCGTTCAACATTCTACAAGAACAACTTACCATGGAGTATGATTTCTCTGAAATAATTTTTGTTGAGTGGATAGATTTTAGTTATGGTAGTCGTTCAACATTCTACAAGAACAACTTACCATGGACTATGATTTCTCTGAAATAATTTTTGTTGAGTGGATAGATTTTAGTTGGGATAGTCGTTCAACATTCTACAAGAACAACTTACCATGGAGTATGATTTCTCTGAAATAATTTTTGTTGAGTGGATAGAGTTTAGTTGGGGTAGTCGTTCAACATTTTACAAGAACAACGAACCATGGAGTATGATTTCTCTGAAACCATGATAGATTTCAAATCGATCCTGACCAAGATGAGTCTGTGGTGTGAAATAATTTTTGTTGAGTGGATAGATTTTAGTTGGGGTAGTCGTTCAACATTCTACAAGAACAACTTACCATGGAGTGTGATTTCTCTGCAACCATGATAGATTTCAAATCGATCCTGACCAAGATGAGTCTGTGGTGTGAAATAATTTTTGTTGAGTGGATAGATTTTATTTGGGATAGTCGTTCAACATTCTACAAGAACAACTTACCATGGACTATGATTTCTCTGAAATAATTTTTGTTGAGTGGATAGATTTTAGTTGGGATAGTCGTTCAACATTCTACAAGAACAACTTACCATGGAGTATGATTTCTCTGAAACCATGATAGATTTCAAATCGATCCTGACCAAGATGAGTCTGTGGTGTGAAATAATTTTTGTTGAGTGGATAGATTTTAGTTGGGATAGGCGTTCAACATTCTACAAGAACAACTTACCATGGAGTATGGTTTCTCTGAAATAATTTTTGTTTAGTGGATAGATTTTAGTTGGGGTAGTCGTTCAACATTTTACAAGAACAACGAACCATGGAGTATGATTTATCTGAAATAATTTTTGTTGAGTGGATAGATTTTATTTGGGGTAGTCGTTCAACATTCTACAAGAACAACTTACCATGGAGTATGATTTCTCTGAAACCATGATAGATTTCAAATCGATCCTGACCAAGATGAGTCTGTGGTGTGAAATAATTTTTGTTGAGTGGATAGATTTTAGTTGGGATAGTCGTTCAACATTCTACAAGAACAACTTACCATGGAGTTTGATTTCTCTGAAATAATTTTTTTTGAGTGGATAGATTTTAGTTGGGGTAGTCGTTCAACATTCTACAAGAACAACTTACCATGGAGTATGATTTCTCTGAAACCATGATAGATTTCAAATCGATCCTGACCAAGATGAGTCTGTGGTGTGAAATAATTTTTGTTGAGTGGATAGATTTTAGTTGGGGTAGTCGTTCAACATTCTACAAGAACAACTTACCATGGAGTATGATTTCTCTGAAATAATTTTTGTTGAGCGGATAGATTTTAGTTGGGGTAGTCGTTCAACATTCTACAAGAACAACGAACCATGGAGTATGATTTCTCTGAAACCATGATAGATTTCAAATCGATCCTGACCAAGATGAGTTTGTGGTGTGAAATAATTTTTGTTGAGTGGATAGATTTTAGTTGGGATAGTCGTTCAACATTCTACAAGAACAACTTACCATGGAGTATGATTTCTCTGAAATAATTTTTGTTGAGTGGATAGATTTTAGTTGGGGTAGTCGTTCAACATTCTACAAGAACAACGACCCATGGAGTATGATTTCTCTGAAACCATGATAGATTTCAAATCGATCCTGACCAAGATGAGTCTGTGGTGTGAAATAATTTTTGTTGAGTGGATAGATTTTAGTTGGGGTAGTCGTTCAACATTCTACAAGAACAACTTACCATGGAGTATGATTTCTCTGAAACCATGATAGATTTCAAATCGATCCTGACCAAGATGAGTCTGTGGTGTGAAATAATTTTTGTTGAGTGGATAGATTTTAGTTGGGATAGTCGTTCAACATTCTACAAGAACAACTTATCATGGAGTATGATTTCTCTGCAACCATGATAGATTTCAAATCGATCCTGACCAAGATGAGTCTGTGGTGTGAAATAATTTTTGTTGAGTGGATAGATTTTAGTTGGGGTAGTCGTTCAACATTCTACAAGAACAACTTACCATGGAGTATGATTTCTCTGAAACCATGATAGATTTCAAATCGATCCTGACCAAGATGAGTCTGTGGTGTGAAATAATTTTTGTTGAGTGGATAGATTATAGTTGGGATAGTCGTTCAACATTTTACAAGAACAACGAACCATGGAGTATGATTTCTCTGAAATAATTTTTGTTGAGTAGATAGATTTTAGTTGGGATAGTCGTTCAACATTCTACAAGAACAACTTACCATGGAGTATGATTTCTCTGAAATAATTTTTGTTGAGTGGATAGATTTTAGTTGGGGTAGTCGTTCAACATTCTACAAGAACAACTTACCATGGACTATGATTTTTCTGAAATAATTTTTGTTGAGTGGATAGATTTTAGTTGGGGTAGTCGTTCAACATTTTACAAGAACAACGAATCATTTAGTATGATTTCTCTGAAACCATGATAGATTTCAAATCGATCCTGACCAAGATGAGTCTGTGGTGTGAAATAATTTTTGTTGAGTGGATAGATTTTAGTTGGGGTAGTCGTTCAACATTCTACAAGAACAACTTACCATGGACTATGATTTCTCTGAAAACATGATAGAAATCAAATCGATCCTGACCAAGATGAGTCTGTGGTGTGAAATAATTTTTGTTGAGTGGATAGATTTTAGTTGGGGTAGTCGTTCAACATTCTACAAGAACAACTTACCATGGGGTATGATATCTCTGAAACCATGATAGATTTCAAATCGATCCTGACCAAGATGAGTCTGTGGTGTGAAATAATTTTTGTTGAGTGGATAGATTTTAGTTGGGGTAGTCGTTCAACATTCTACAAGAACAACTTACCATGGACTATGACTTCTCTGAAATAATTTTTGTTGAGTGGATAGATTTTAGTTAGGGTAGTCGTTCAACATTCTACAAGAACAACTTACCATGGACTATGATTTCTCTGAAATAATTTTTGTTGAGTGGATTGATTTTAGTTGGGATAGTCGTTCAACATTCTACAAGAACAACTTACCATGGAGTATGATTTCTCTGAAACCATGATAGATTTCAAATCGATCCTGACCAAGATGAGTCTGTGGTGTGAAATAATTTTTGTTGAGTGGATAGATTTTAGTTGGGGTAGTCGTTCAACATTCTACAAGAACAACTTACCATTGAGTATGATTTCTCTGAAACCATGATAGATTTCAAATCGATCCGGACCAAGATGAGTCTGTGGTGTGAAATAATTTTTGTTGAGTGGATAGATTTTAGTTGGGATAGTCGTTCAACATTCTACAAAAACAACTTATCATGGACTATGATTTCTCTGAAACCATGATAGATTTCAAATCGATCCTGACCAAGATGAGTCTGTGGTGTGAAATAATTTTTGTTGAGTGGATAGATTTTAGTTGGGGTAGTCGTTCAACATTCTACAAGAACAACTTACCATGGAGTATGATTTCTCTGAAACCATGATAGATTTCAAATCGATCCTGACCAAGATGAGTCTGTGGTGTGAAATAATTTTTGTTGAGTGGATAGATTTTAGTTGGGGTAGTCGTTCAACATTCTACAAGAACAACTTACCATGGAGTATGATTTCTCTGAAACCATGATAGATTTCAAATCGATCCTGACCAAGATGAGTCTGTGGTGTGAAATAATTTTTGTTGAGTGGATAGATTTTAGTTGGGGTAGTCGTTCAACATTCTACAAGAACAACGAACCATGGAGTATGATTTCTCTGAAATAATTTTTGTTGAGTGGATAGATTTTAGTTGGGGTAGTCGTTCAACATTCTACAAGAACAACTTATCATGGACTATGATTTCTCTGAAACCATGATAGATTTCAAATCGATCCTGACCAAGATGAGTCTGTGGTGTGAAATAATTTTTGTTGAGTGGATAGATTTTAGTTGGGGTAGTCGTTCAACATTCTACAAGAACAACTTACCATGGAGTATGATTTCTCTGAAATAATTTTTGTTGAGTGGATAGATTTTAGTTGGGATAGTCGTTCAACATTCTACAAGAACAACTTACCATTTAGTATGATTTCTCTGAAATAATTTTTGTTGAGTGGATAGATTTTAGTTATGGTAGTCGTTCAACATTCTACAAGAACAACTTACCATGGACTATGATTTCTCTGAAACCATGATAGATTTCAAATCGATCCTGACCAGGATGAGTCTGTGGTGTGAAATAATTTTTGTTGAGTGGATAGATTTTAGTTGGGGTAATCGTTCAACATTCTACAAGAACAACTTACCATGGAGTATGATTTCTCTGAAATAATTTTTGTTGAGTGGATAGATTTTAGTTGGGATAGTCGTTCAACATTCTACAAGAACAACTTACCATGAAGTATGATTTCTCTGAAATAATTTTTGTTGAGTGGATAGATTTTAGTTATGGTAGTCGTTCAACATTCTACAAGAACAACTTACCATGGACTATGATTTCTCTGAAATAATTTTTGTTGAGGGGATAGATTTTAGTTGGGATAGTCGTTCAACATTCTACAAGAACAACTTACCATGGAGTATGATTTCTCTGCAACCATGATAGATTTCAAATCGATCCTGACCAAGATGAGTCTGTGGTGTGAAATAATTTTTGTTGAGTGGATAGATTTTAGTTGGGGTAGTCGTTCAACATTCTACAAGAACAACTTACCATGGACTATGATTTCTCTGAAACCATGATAGATTTCAAATCGATCCTGACCAAGATGAGTCTGTGGTGTGAAATAATTTTTGTTGAGTGGATAGATTATAGTTGGGATAGTCGTTCAACATTTTACAAGAACAACGAACCATGGAGTATGATTTCTCTGAAATAATTTTTGTTGAGTGGATAGATTTTAGTTGGGATAGTCGTTCAACATTCCACAAGAACAACTTACCATGGAGTATGATTTCTCTGAAATAATTTTTGTTGAGTGGATAGATTTTAGTTGGGGTAGTCGTTCAACATTCTACAAGAACAATTTACCATGGACTATGATTTTTCTGAAATAATTTTTGTTGAGTGGATAGATTTTAGTTGGGGTAGTCGTTCAACATTCTACAAGAACAACGAACCATGGAGTATGATTTCTCTGAAAACATGATAGAAATCAAATCGATCCTGACCAAGATGAGTCTGTGGGGTGAAATAATTTTTGTTGAGTGGATAGATTTTAGTTGGGGTAGTCGTTCAACATTCTACAAGAACAACTTACCATGGAGTATGATTTCTCTGAAACCATGATAGATTTCAAATCGATCCTGACCAAGATGAGTCTGTGGTGTGAAATAATTTTTGTTGAGTGGATAGATTTTAGTTGGGGTAGTCGTTCAACATTCTACAAGAACAACTTACCATGGACTATGATTTCTCTGAAATAATTTTTGTTGAGTGGATAGATTTTAGTTAGGGTAGTCGTTCAACATTCTACAAGAACAACTTACCATGGACTATGATTTCTCTGAAATAATTTTTGTTGAGTGGATAGATTTTAGTTGGGATAGTCGTTCAACATTCTACAAGAACAACTTACCATGGAGTATGATTTCTCTGAAACCATGATAGATTTCAAATCGATCCTGACCAAGATGAGTCTGTGGTGTGAAATAATTTTTGTTGAGTGGATAGATTTTAGTTGGGGTAGTCGTTCAACATTCTACAAGAACAACTTACCATGGACTATGATTTCTCTGACATAATTTTTGTTGAGTGGATAGATTTTAGTTAGGGTAGTCGTTCAACATTCTACAAGAACAACTTACCATTTAGTATGATTTCTCTGAAACCATGATAGATTTCAAATCGATCCTGAAGAAGATGAGTCTGTGGTGTGAAATAATTTTTGTTGAGTGGATAGATTTTAGTTGGGATAGTCGTTCAACATTCTACAAGAACAACTTATCATGGACTATGATTTCTCTGAAACCATGATAGATTTCAAATCGATCCTGACCAAGATGAGTCTGTGGTGTGAAATAATTTTTGTTGAGTGGATAGATTTTAGTTGGGGTAGTCGTTCAACATTCTACAAGAACAACGAACCATGGAGTATGATTTCTCTGAAATAATTTTTGTTGAGTGGATAGATTTTAGTTGGGGTAGTCGTTCAACATTCTACAAGAAGAACTTACCATGGACTATGATTTCTCTGAAACCATGATAGATTTCAAATCGATCCTGACCAAGATGAGTCTGTGGTGTGAAATAATTTTTGTTGAGTGGATAGATTTTAGTTGGGGTAGTCGTTCAACATTCTACAAGAACAACTTACCATGGAGTATGATTTCTCTGAAATAATTTTTGTTGAGTGGATAGATTTTAGTTGGGATAGTCGTTCAACATTCTACAAGAACAACTTACCATGGAGTATGATTTCTCTGAAATAATTTTTGTTGAGTGGATAGATTTTAGTTGGGATAGTCGTTCAACATTCTACAAGAACAACTTACCATTGAGTATGATTTCTCTGAAATAATTTTTGTTGAGTGGATAGATTTTAGTTGGGATAGTCGTTCAACATTCTGCAAGAACAACTTACCATGGACTATGATTTCTCTGAAATAATTTTTGTTGAGTGGATAGATTTTAGTTGGGGTAGTCGTTCAACATTCTACAAGAACAACTTACCATGGAGTATGATTTCTCTGAAATAATTTTTGTTGAGTGGATAGATTTTAGTTGGGATAGTCGTTCAACATTCTACAAGAACAACTTACCATGGACTATGATTTCTCTGAAATAATTTTTGTTGAGTGGATAGATTTTAGTTGGGGTAGTCGTTCAACATTCTACAAGAACAACTTACCATGGAGTATGATTTCTCTGAAATAATTTTTGTTGAGTGGATAGATTTTAGTTGGGATAGTCGTTCAACATTCTACAAGAACAACTTACCATGGAGTATGATTTCTCTGAAATAATGTTTGTTGAGTGGATAGATTTTAGTTATGGTAGTCGTTCAACATTCTACAAGAACAACTTACCATTGACTATGATTTCTCTGAAATAATTTTTGTTGAGTGGATAGATTTTAGTTGGGATAGTCGTTCAACATTCTACAAGAACAACTTACCATGGACTATGATTTCTCTGAAATAATTTTTGTTGAGTGGATAGATTTTAGTTGGGATAGTCGTTCAACATTCTACAAGAACAACTTGCCATTTAGTATGATTTCTCTGAAACCATGATAGATTTCAAATCGATCCTGACCAAGATGAGTCTGTGGTGTGAAATAATTTTTGTTGAGTGGATAGATTTTAGTTGGGATAGTCGTTCAACATTCTACAAGAACAACTTATCATGGACTATGATTGCTCTGAAACCATGATAGATTTCAAATCGATCCTGACCAAGATGAGTCTGTGGTGTGAAATAATTTTTGTTGAGTGGATAGATTTTAGTTGGGGTAGTCGTTCAACATTCTACAAGAACAACGAACCATGGAGTATGATTTCTCTGAAACAATTTTTGTTGAGTGGATAGATTTTAGTTGGGGTAGTCGTTCAACATTCTACAAGAACAACTTACCATGGACTATGATTTCTCTGAAACCATGATAGATTTCAAATCGATCCTGACCAAGATGAGTCTGTGGTGTGAAATAATTTTTGTTGAGTGGATAGATTTTAGTTGGGGTAGTCGTTCAACATTCTACAAGAACAACTTACCATGGAGTATGATTTCTCTGAAATAATTTTTGTTGAGTGGATAGATTTTAGTTGGGGTAGTCGTTCAACATTCTACAAGAACAACGAACCATGGAGTATGATTTCTCTGAAATAATTTTTGTTGAGTGGATAGATTTTAGTTATGGTAGTCGTTCAACATTCTACAAGAACAACTTACCATGGACTATGATTTCTCTGAAATAATTTTTGTTGAGTGGATAGATTTTAGTTGGGACAGTCGTTCAACATTCTACAAGAACAACTTACCATGGAGTATGATTTCTCTGAAACCATGATAGATTTCAAATCGATCCTGACCAAGATGAGTCTGTGGTGTGAAATAATTTTTGTTGAGTGGATAGATTTTAGTTGGGGTAGTCGTTCAACATTCTACAAGAACAACGAACCATGGAGTATGATTTCTCTGCAACCATGATAGATTTCAAATCGATCCTGACCAAGATGAGTCTGTGGTGTGAAATAATTTTTGTTGAGTGGATAGATTTTAGTTGGGATAGTCGTTCAACATTCTACAAGAACAACTTACCATGGACTATGATTTCTCTGAAATAATTTTTGTTGAGTTAATAGATTTTAGTTGGGATAGTCGTTCAACATTCTACAAGAACAACGAACCATGGAGTATGATTTCTCTGAAACCATGATAGATTTCAAATCGATCCTGACCAAGATGAGTCTGTGGTGTGAAATACTTTTTGTTGAGTGGATAGATTTTAGTTGGGGTAGTCGTTCAACATTCTACAAGAACAACTTACCATGGAGTATGATTTCTCTGAAACCATGATAGATTTCAAATCGATCCTGACCAAGATGAGTCTGTGGTGTGAAATAATTTTTGTTGAGTGGATAGATTTTAGTTGGGATAGTCGTTCAACATTCTACAAGAACAACTTACCATTTAGTATGATTTCTCTGCAACCATGATAGATTTCAAATCGATCCTGACCAAGATGAGTCTGTGGTGTGAAATAATTTTTGTTGAGTGGATAGATTTTAGTTGGGGTAGTCGTTCAACATTCTACAAGAACAACTTACCATGGAGTATGATTTCTCTGAAATAATTTTTGTTGAGTGGATAGATTTTAGTTTGGGTAGTCGTTCAACATTCTACAAGAACAACTTACCATGGAGTATGATTTCTCTGAAACCATGATAGATTTCAAATCGATCCTGACCAAGATGAGTCTGTGGTGTGAAATAATTTTTGTTGAGTGGATAGATTTTAGTTGGGGTAGTCGTTCAACATTCTACAAGAACAACTTACCATGGACTATGATTTCTCTGAAATAATTTTTGTTGAGTGGATAGATTTTAGTTAGGGTAGTCGTTCAACATTCTACAAGAACAACTTACCATTTAGTATGATTTCTCTGAAATAATGATAGATTTCAAATCGATCCTGACCAAGATGAGTCTGTGGTGTGAAATAATTTTTGTTGAGTGGATAGATTTTAGTTGGGATAGTCGTTCAACATTCTACAAGAACAACTTATCATGGACTATGATTTCTCTGAAACCATGATAGATTTCAAATCGATCCTGACCAAGATGAGTCTGTGGTGTGAAATAATTTTTGTTGAGTGGATAGATTTTAGTTGGGGTAGTCGTTCAACATTCTACAAGAACAACGAACCATGGAGTATGATTTCTCTGAAATAATTTTTGTTGAGTGGATAGATTTTAGTTGGGGTAGTCGTTCAACATTATACAAGAACAACTTGCCATGGAGTTTGATTTCTCTGAAATAATTTTTGTTGAGTGGATAGATTTTAGTTATGGTAGTCGTTCAACATTCTACAAGAACAACTTACCATAGACTATGATTTCTCTGAAATAATTTTTGTTGAGTGGATAGAGTTTAGTTGGGGTAGTCGTTCAACATTTTACAAGAACAACGAACCATGGAGTATGATTTCTCTGAAACCATGATAGATTTCAAATCGATCCTGACCAAGATGAGTCTGTGGTGTGAAATAAGTTTTGTTGAGTGGATAGATTTTAGTTGGGATAGTCGTTCAACATTCTACAAGAACAACTTACCATGGAGTATGATTTCTCTGAAATAATTTTTGTTGAGTGGATAGATTTTAGTTGGGATAGTCGTTCAACATTATACAAGAACAACTTGCCATGGAGTTTGATTTCTCTGAAATAATTTTTGTTGAGTGGATAGATTTTAGTTATGGTAGTCGTTCAACATTCTACAAGAACAACTTACCATAGACTATGATTTCTCTGAAATAATTTTTGTTGAGTGGATAGATTTTAGTTGGGATAGTCGTTCAACATTCTACAAGAACAACTTACCATGGAGTATGATTTCTCTGAAATAATTTTTGTTGAGTGGATAGAGTTTAGTTGGGGTAGTCGTTCAACATTTTACAAGAACAACGAACCATGGAGTATGATTTCTCTGAAACCATGATAGATTTCAAATCGATCCTGACCAAGATGAGTCTGTGGTGTGAAATAATTTTTGTTGAGTGGATAGATTTTAGTTGGGGTAGTCGTTCAACATTCTACAAGAACAACGAACCATGGAGTATGATTTCTCTGCAACCATGATAGATTTCAAATCGATCCTGACCAAGATGAGTCTGTGGTGTGAAATAATTTTTGTTGAGTGGATAGATTTTAGTTGGGATAGTCGTTCAACATTCTACAAGAACAACTTAACATGGACTATGATTTCTCTGAAATAATTTTTGTTGAGTGGATAGATTTTAGTTGGGATAGTCGTTCAACATTCTACAAGAACAACGAACCATGGAGTATGATTTTTCTGAAACCATGATAGATTTCAAATCGATCCTGACCAAGATGAGTCTGTGGTGTGAAATAATTTTTGTTGAGTGGATAGATTTTAGTTGGGATAGTCGTTCAACATTCTACAAGAACAACTTACCATTTAGTATGATTTCTCTGCAACCATGATAGATTTCAAATCGATCGTGACCAAGATGAGTCTGTGGTGTGAAATAATTTTTGTTGAGTGGATAGATTTTAGTTGGGGTAGTCGTTCAACATTCTACAAGAACAACTTACCATGGAGTATGATTTCTCTGAAATAATTTTTGTTGAGTGGATAGATTTTAGTTGGGGTAGTCGTTCAACATTCTACAAGAACAACTTACCATGGAGTATGATTTCTCTGAAACCATGATAGATTTCAAATCGATCCTGACCAAGATGAGTCTGTGGTGTGAAATAATTTTTGTTGAGTGGATAGATTTTAGTTGGGGTAGTCGTTCAACATTCTACAAGAACAACTTACCATGGACTATGATTTCTCTGAAATAATTTTTGTTGAGTGCATAGATTTTAGTTAGGGTAGTCGTTCAACATTCTACAAGAACAACTTACCATTTAGTATGATTTCTCTGAAACCATGATAGATTTCAAATCGATCCTGACCAAGATGAGTCTGTGGTGTGAAATAATTTTTGTTGAGTGGATAGATTTTAGTTGGGATAGTCGTTCAACATTCTACAAGAACAACTTATCATGGACTATGATTTCTCTGAAACCATGATAGATTTCAAATCGATCCTGACCAAGATGAGTCTGTGGTGTGAAATAATTTTTGTTGAGTGGATAGATTTTAGTTGGGGTAGTCGTTCAACATTCTACAAGAACAACGAACCATGGAGTATGATTTCTCTGAAATAATTTTTGTTGAGTGGATAGATTTTAGTTGGGGTAGTCGTTCAACATTCTACAAGAACACCTTACCATGGACTATGATTTCTCTGAAACCATGATAGATTTCAAATCGATCCTGACCAGGATGAGTCTGTGGTGTGAAATAATTTTTGTTGAGTGGATAGATTTTAGTTGGGGTAGTCGTTCAACATTCTACAAGAACAACTTAATATGGAGTATGATTTCTCTGAAATAATTTTTGTTGAGTGGATAGATTTTAGTTGGGATAGTCGTTCAACATTCTACAAGAACAACTTACCATGGAGTATGATTTCTCTGAAATAATTTTTGTTGAGTGGATAGATTTTAGTTATGGTAGTCGTTCAACATTCTACAAGAACAACTTACCATAGACTATGATTTCTCTGAAATAATTTTTGTTGAGTGGATAGATTTTAGTTGGGGTAGTCGTTCAACATTCTACAAGAACAACTTACCATGGAGTATGATTTCTCTGAAATAATTTTTGTTGAGTGGATAGAGTTTAGTTGGGGTAGTCGTTCAACATTTTACAAGAACAACGAACCATGGAGTATGATTTCTCTGAAACCATGATAGATTTCAAATCGATCCTGACCAAGATGAGTCTGTGGTGTGAAATAATTTTTGTTGAGTGGATAGATTTTAGTTGGGGTAGTCGTTCAACATTCTACAAGAACAACGAACCATGGAGTATGATTTCTCTGCAACCATGATAGATTTCAAATCGATCCTGACCAAGATGAGTCTGTGGTGTGAAATAATTTTTGTTGAGTGGATAGATTTTAGTTGGGATAGTCGTTCAACATTCTACAAGAACAACTTACCATGGACTATGATTTCTCTGATATAATTTTTGTTGAGTGGATAGATTTTAGTTGGGATAGTCGTTCAACATTCTACAAGAACAACGAACCATGGAGTATGATTTCTCTGAAACCATGATAGATTTCAAATCGATCCTGACCAAGATGAGTCTGTGGTGTGAAATAATTTTTGTTGAGTGGATAGATTTTAGTTGGGATAGTCGTTCAACATTCTACAAGAACAACTTACCATGGAGTATGATTTCTCTGAAATAATTTTTGTTTAGTGGATAGATTTTAGTTGGGGTAGTCGTTCAACATTTTACAAGAACAACGAATCATGGAGTATGATTTATCTGAAATAATTTTTGTTGAGTGGATAGATTTTAGTTGGGGTAGTCGTTCAACATTCTACAAGAACAACGAACCATGGAGTATGATTTCTCTGAAACCATGATAGATTTCAAATCGATCCTGACCAAGATGAGTCTGTGGTGTGAAATAATTTTTGTTGAGTGGATAGATTTTAGTTGGGATAGTCGTTCAACATTCTACAAGAACAACTTACCATGGAGTATGATTTCTCTGAAATAATTTTTGTTGAGTGGATAGATTTTAGTTGGGGTAGTCGTTCAACATTCTACAAGAACAACGAACCATGGAGTATGATTTCTCTGAAACCATGATAGATTTCAAATCGATCCTGACCAAGATGAGTCTGTGGTGTGAAATAATTTTTGTTGAGTGGATAGATTTTAGTTGGGGTAGTCGTTCAACATTCTACAAGAACAACTTACCATGGAGTATGATTTCTCTGAAATAATTTTTGTTGAGTGGATAGATTTTAGTTGGGGTAGTCGTTCAACATTTTACAAGAACAACGAACCACGGAGTATGATTTCTCTGAAATAATTTTTGTTGAGTTAATAGATTTTAGTTGGGATAGTCGTTCAACATTCTACAAGAACAACTTACAATGGAGTATGATTTCTCTGAAATAATTTTTGTTGAGTAAATAGATTTTAGTTGGGGTAGTCGTTCAACATTCTACAAGAACAACGAACCATGGAGTATGATTTCTCTGAAACCATGATAGATTTCAAATCGATCCTGGCCAAGATGAGTCTGTGGTGTGAAATAATTTTTGTTGAGTGGATAGATTTTAGTTGGGATAGTCGTTCAACATTCTACAAGAACAACTTATCATGGAGTATGATTTCTCTGAAATAATTTTTGTTGAGTGGATAGATTTTAGTTGGGGTAGTCGTTCAACATTCTACAAGAACAACGACCCATGGAGTATGATTTCTCTGAAACCATGATAGATTTCAAATCGATCCTGACCAAGATGAGTCTGTGGTGTGAAATAATTTTTGTTGAGTGGATAGATTTTAGTTGGGATAGTCGTTCAACATTCTACAAGAACAACTTACCATGGAGTATGATTTCTCTGAAATAATTTTTGTTGAGTGGATAGATTTTAGTTATGGTAGTCGTTCAACATTCTACAAGAACAACTTACCATAGACTATGATTTCTCTGAAATAATTTTTGTTGAGTGGATAGATTTTAGTTGGGGTAGTCGTTCAACATTCTACAAGAACAACTTACCATGGAGTATGGTTTCTCTGAAATAATTTTTGTTGAGTGGATAGAGTTTAGTTGGGGTAGTCGTTCAACATTTTACAAGAACAACGAACCATGGAGTATGATTTCTCTGAAACCATGATAGATTTCAAATCGATCCTGACCAAGATGAGTCTGTGGTGTGAAATAATTTTTGTTGAGTGGATAGATTTTAGTTGGGGTAGTCGTTCAACATTCTACAAGAACAACGAACCATGGAGTATGATTTCTCTGCAACCATGATAGATTTCAAATCGATCCTGACCAAGATGAGTCTGTGGTGTGAAATAATTTTTGTTGAGTGGATAGATTTTAGTTGGGATAGTCGTTCAACATTCTACAAGAACAACTTACCATGGACTATGATTTCTCTGATATAATTTTTGTTGAGTGGATAGATTTTAGTTGGGATAGTCGTTCAACATTCTACAAGAACAACGAACCATGGAGTATGATTTCTCTGAAACCATGATAGATTTCAAATCGATCCTGACCAAGATGAGTCTGTGGTGTGAAATAATTTTTGTTGAGTGGATAGATTTTAGTTGGGATAGTCGTTCAACATTCTACAAGAACAACTTACCATGGGGTATGATTTCTCTGAAATAATTTTTGTTTAGTGGATAGATTTTAGTTGGGGTAGTCGTTCAACATTTTACAAGAACAACGAACCATGGAGTATGATTTATCTGAAATAATTTTTGTTGAGTGGATAGATTTTAGTTGGGGTAGTCGTTCAACATTCTACAAGAACAACGAACCATGGAGTATGATTTCTCTGAAACCATGATAGATTTCAAATCGATCCTGACCAAGATGAGTCTGTGGTGTGAAATAATTTTTGTTGAGTGGATAGATTTTAGTTGGGATAGTCGTTCAACATTCTACAAGAACAACTTACCATGGAGTATGATTTCTCTGAAATAATTTTTGTTGAGTGGATAGATTTTAGTTGGGGTAGTCGTTCAACATTCTACAAGAACAACGAACCATGGAGTATGATTTCTCTGAAACCATGATAGATTTCAAATCGATCCTGACCAAGATGAGTCTGTGGTGTGAAATAATTTTTGTTGAGTGGATAGATTTTAGTTGGGGTAGTCGTTCAACATTCTACAAGAACAACTTACCATGGAGTATGATTTCTCTGAAATAATTTTTGTTGAGTGGATAGATTTTAGTTGGGGTAGTCGTTCAACATTTTACAAGAACAACGAACCACGGAGTATGATTTCTCTGAAATAATTTTTGTTGAGTTAATAGATTTTAGTTGGGATAGTCGTTCAACATTCTACAAGAACAACTTACAATGGAGTATGATTTCTCTGAAATAATTTTTGTTGAGTAAATAGATTTTAGTTGGGGTAGTCGTTCAACATTCTACAAGAACAACTTACCATGGAGTATGATTTCTCTGGAACCATGATAGATTTCAAATCGATCCTGACCAAGATGAGTCTGTGGTGTGAAATAATTTTTGTTGAGTGGATAGATTTTAGTTGGGATAGTCGTTCAACATTCTACAAGAACAACTTATCATGGAGTATGATTTCTCTGAAATAATTTTTGTTGAGTGGATAGATTTTAGTTGGGGTAGTCGTTCAACATTCTACAAGAACAACGACCCATGGAGTATGATTTCTCTGAAACCATGATAGATTTCAAACCGACCCTGACCAAGATGAGTCTGTGGTGTGAAATAATTTTTGTTGAGTGGATAGATTTTAGTTGGGATAGTCGTTCAACATTTTACAAGAACAACGAACCATGGAGTATGATTTCTCTGAAACCATGATAGATTTCAAATCGATCCTGACCAAGATGAGTCTGTGGTGTGAAATAATTTTTGTTGAGTGGATAGATTTTAGTTGGGGTAGTCGTTCAACATTCTACAAGATCAACTTACCATGGAGTATGATTTCTCTGAAAAAATGATAGATTTCAAATCGATCCTGACCAAGATGAGTCTGTGGTGTGAAATAATTTTTTTGAGTGGATAGATTTTAGTTGGGATAGTCGTTCAACATTCTACAAGAGCAACTTACCATGGAGTATGATTTCTCTGCAACCATGATAGATTTCAAATCGATCCTGACCCAGATGAGTCTGTGGTGTGAAATAATTTTTGTTGAGTGGATAGATTTTAGTTGGGGTAGTCGTTCAACATTCTACAAGAACAACTTACCATGGACTATGATTTCTCTGAAACCATGACAGATTTCAAACCGACCCTGACCAAGATGAGTCTGTGGTGTGAAATAATTTTTGTTGAGTGGATAGATTTTAGTTGGGATAGTCGTTCAACATTTTACAAGAACAACGAACCATGGAGTATGATTTCTCTGAAACCATGATAGATTTCAAATCGATCCTGACCAAGATGAGTCTGTGGTGTGAAATAATTTTTGTTGAGTGGATAGATTTTAGTTGGGGTAGTCGTTCAACATTCTACAAGAACAACTTACCATGGAGTATGATTTCTCTGAAATAATTTTTGTTGAGTGGATAGATTTTAGTTGGGATAGTCGTTCAACATTCTACAAGAACAACTTACCATGGAGTATGATTTCTCTGAAATAATTTTTGTTGAGTGGATAGATTTTAGTTGGGGTAGTCGTTCAACATTCTACAAGAACAACTTACCATGGACTATGACTTTTCTGAAATAATTTTTGTTGAGTGGATAGATTTTAGTTGGGGTAGTCGTTCAACATTCTACAAGAACAACGAAAAATGGAGTATGATTTCTCTGAAAACATGATAGAAATCAAATCGATCCTGACCAAGATGAGTCTGTTTTGTGAAATAATTTTTGTTGAGTGGATAGATTTTAGTTGGGGTAGTCGTTCAACATTCTACAAGAACAACTTACCATGGAGTATGATTTCTCTGAAACCATGATAGTTTTCAAATCGATCCTGACCAAGATGAGTCTGTGGTGTGAAATAATTTTTGTTGAGTGGATAGATTTTAGTTGGGATAGTCGTTCAACATTCTACAAGAACAACTTACCATGGAGTATGATTTCTTTGAAATAATTTTTGTTGAGTGGATAGATTTTAGTTCTACAAGAACAACGAATCATGGAGTATGATTTCTCTGAAACCATGATAGATTTCAAATCGATCCTGACCAAGATGAGTCTGTGGTGTGAAATAATTTTTGTTGAGTGGATAGATTTTAGTTGGGATAGTCGTTCAACATTCTACAAGAACAACTTACCATGGAGTATGATTTCTCTGAAATAATTTTTGTTTAGTGGATAGATTTTAGTTGGGGTAGTCGTTCAACATTTTACAAGAACAACGAACCATGGAGTATGATTTCTCTGAAATAATTTTTGTTGACTGAATAGATTTTAGTTGGTATAGTCGTTCAACATTCTACAAGAACAACGAACCATGGAGTATGATTTCTCTGCAACCATGATAGATTTCAAATCGATCCTGACCAGGATGAGTCTGTGGTGTGAAATAATTTTTGTTGAGTGGATAGATTTTAGTTGGGGTAGTCGTTCAACATTCTACAAGAACAACTTACCATGGACTATGATTTCTCTGAAACCATGATAGATTTCAAATCGATCCTGACCAAGATGAGTCTGTGGTGTGAAATAATTTTTGTTGAGTGGATAGATTTTAGTTGGGGTAGTCGTTCAACATTCTACAAGAACAACTTACCATGGACTATGATTTCTCTGAAACCATGATAGATTTCAAATCGATCCTGACCAAGATGAGTCTGTGGTGTGAAATAATTTTTGTTGAGGGGATAGATTTTAGTTGGGATAGTCGTTCAACATTCTACATGAACAACTTACCATGGAGTATGATTTCTCTGAAATAATTTTTGTTCAGTTAATAGATTTTAGTTGGTATAGTCGTTCAACATTCTACAAGAACAACGAACCATGGAGTATGATTTCTCTGAAATAATTTTTGTTGAGTGGATAGATTTTAGTTGGGGTAGTCGTTCAACATTCTACAAGAACAGCGAACCATGGAGTATGATTTCTCTGAAACCATGATAGATTTCAAATCGATCCTGACCAAGATGAGTCTGTGGTGTGAAATAATTTTTGTTGAGTGGATAGATTTTAGTTTTGATAGCCGTTCAACATTCTACAAGAACCACGAACCATGGAGTATGATTTCTCTGAAACCATGATAGATTTCAAATCAATCCTGACCAAGATGAGTCTGTGGTGTGAAATAATTTTTGTTGAGTGGATAGATTTTAGTTGGGGTAGTCGTTCAACATTCTACAAGAACAACGAACCATGGAGTATGATTTCTCTGAAATAATTTTTGTTGAGTGGATAGATTTTAGTTGGGATAGTCGTTCAACATTCTACAAGAACAACGAACCATGGAGTATGATCTCTCTGAAACCATGATAGATTTCAAATCGATCCTGACCAAGATGGGTCTGTGGTGTGAAATAATTTATGTTGAGTGTATAGATTTTAGTTGGGATAGTCGTTCAACATTCTACAAGAACAACTTACCATGGAGCATGATTTCTCTGAAATAATTTTCGTTGAGTGGATAGATTTTAGTTGGGGTAGTCGTTCAACATTTTACAAGAACAACGAACCATGGAGTATGATCTCTCTGAAACCATGATAGATTTCAAATCGATCCTGACCAAGATGGGTCTGTGGTGTGAAATAATTTGTGTTGAGTGTATAGATTTTAGTTGGGATAGTCGTTCAACATTCTACAAGAACAACGAACCATGGAGTATGATTTCTCTGAAATAATTTTTGTTGAGTGGATAGATTTTAGTTGGGGTAGTCATTCAACATTCTACAAGAACAACGAACCATGGAGTATGATTTCTCTGAAATAATTTTTGTTGAGTGGATAGATTTTAGTTGGGATAGTCGTTCAACATTGTACAAGAACAACTTACCATGGAGTATGATTTCTCTGAAATAATTTTTGTTGAGTGGATAGATTTTAGTTGGGGTAGTCGTTCAACATTCTACAAGAACAACTTACCATGGAGTATGATTTCTCTGAAACCATGATAGATTTCAAATCGATCCTGACCAAGATGAGTCTGTGGTGTGAAATAATTTTTGTTGAGTGGATAGATTTTAGTTGGGGTAGTCGTTCAACATTCTACAAGAACAACTTACCATGGAGTATGATTTCTCTGAAATACTTTTTGTTGAGTGGATAGATTTTAGTTGGATAGTCGTTCAACATTCTACAAGAACAACTTACCATGGAGTATGATTTCTCTGCAACCATGATAGATTTCAAATCGATCCTGACCAAGATGAGTCTGTGGTGTGAAATAATTTTTGTTGAGTGGATAGATTTTAGTTGGGGTAGTCGTTCAACATTCTACAAGAACAACGAACCATGGAGTATGATTTCTCTGAAATAATTTTTGTTGAGTGGATAGATTTTAGTTGGGGTAGTCGTTCAACATTCTACAAGAACAACGAACCATGGAGTATGATTTCTCTGAAATAATTTTTGTTGAGTGGATAGATTTTAGTTGGGATAGTCGTTCAACATTCTACAAGAACAACTTACCATGGAGTATGATTTCTCTGAAATAATTTTTGTTGAGTGGATAGATTTTAGTTGTTGTAGTCGTTCAACATTCTACAAGAACAACTTACCATGGAGTATGATTTCTCTGAAACCATGATAGATTTCAAATCGATCCTGACCAAGATGAGTCTGTGGTGTGAAATAATTTTTGTTGAGTGGATAGATTTTAGTTAGGGGTAGTCGTTCAACATTCTACAAGAAAAACTTACCATGGAGTACGATTTCTCTGAAATAATTTTTGTTGAGTGGATAGATTTTAGTTGGGATAGTCGTTCAACATTCTACAAGAACAACGAACCATGGAGTATGATTTCTCTGCAACCATGATAGATTTCAAATCGATCCTGACCAAGATGAGTCTGTGGTGTGAAATAATTTTTGTTGAGTGGATAGATTTTAGTTTTGGTAGTCGTTCAACATTCTACAAGAACAACTTACCATGGACTATGATTTCTCTGAAACCATGATAGATTTCAAATCGATCCTGACCAAGATGAGTCTGTGGTGTGAAATAATTTTTGTTGAGTGGATAGATTTTAGTTGGGGTAGTCGTTCAATATTCTACAAGAACAACTTACCACGGAGTATGATTTCTCTGCAACCATGATAGATTTCAAATCGATCCTGACCAAGATGAGTCTGTGGTGTGAAATAATTTTTGTTGAGTGGATAGATTTTAGTTGGGGTAGTCGTTCAACATTCTACAAGAACAACTTACCATGGACTATGATTTCTCTGAAACCATGATAGATTTCAAATCGATCCTGACCAAGATGAGTCTGTGGTGTGAAATAATTTTTGTTGAGTGGATAGATTTTAGTTGGGATAGTCGTTCAACATTCTACAAGAACAACTTACCATGGAGTATGATTTCTCTGAAATAATTTTTGTTGAGTGGACAGATTTTAGTTGGGGTAGTCGTTCAACATTCTACAAGAACAACTTACCATGGAGTATGATTTCTCTGAAACCATGATAGATTTCAAATAGATCCTGACCAAGATGAGTCTGTGGTGTGAAATAATTTTTGTTGAGTGGATAGATTTTAGTTGGGGTAGTCGTTCAACATTCTACAAGAATAACTTACCATGGAGTATGATTTCTCTGAAATACTTTTTGTTAAGTGGATAGATTTTAGTTGGATAGTCGTTCAACATTCTACAAGAACAACTTACCATGGAGTATGATTTCTCTGCAACCATGATAGATTTCAAATCGATCCTGACCAAGATGAGTCTGTGGTGTGAAATAATTTTTGTTGAGTGGATTCTACAAGAACAACTTACCATGGAGTATGATTTCTCTGAAATAATTTTTGTTGAGTGGATAGATTTTAGTTGGGGTAGTCGTTCAACATTCTACAAGAACAACTTACCATGGAGTATGATTTCTCTGAAACCATGATAGATTTCAAATCGATCCTGACCAAGATGAGTCTGTGGTGTGAAATAATTTTTGTTGAGTGGATAGATTTTAGTTGGGGTAGTCGTTCAACATTCTACAAGAACAACTTACCATGGAGTATGATTTCTCTGAAATAATTTTTGTTGAGTGGATAGATTTTAGTTGGGGTAGTCGTTCAACATTCTACAAGAACAACTTACCATGGACTATGATTTCTCTGAAACCATGATAGATTTCAAATCGATCCTGACCAAGATGAGTCTGTGGTGTGAAATAATTTTTGTTGAGTGGATAGATTTTAGTTGGGATAGTCGTTCAACATTCTACAAGAACAACTTACCATGGAGTATGATTTCTCTGAAATACTTTTTGTTGAGTGGATAGATTTTAGTTGGATAGTCGTTCAACATTCTACAAGAACAACTTACCATGGAGTATGATTTCTCTGCAACCATGATAGATTTCAAATCGATCCTGACCAAGATGAGTCTGTGGTGTGAAATAATTTTTGTTGAGTGGATAGATTTTAGTTGGGGTAGTCGTTCAACATTCTACAAGAACAACGAACCATGGAGTATGATTTCTCTGAAATAATTTTTGTTGAGTGGATAGATTTTAGTTGGGGTAGTCGTTCAACATTCTACAAGAACAACGAACCATGGAGTATGATTTTTCTGAAATAATTTTTGTTGAGTGGATAGATTTTAGTTGGGATAGTCGTTCAACATTCTACAAGAACAACTTACCATGGAGTATGATTTCTCTGAAATAATTTTTGTTGAGTGGATAGATTTTAGTTGTTGTAGTCGTTCAACATTCTACAAGAACAACTTACCATGGAGTATGATTTCTCTGAAACCATGATAGATTTCAAATCGATCCTGACCAAGATGAGTCTGTGGTGTGAAATAATTTTTGTTGAGTGGATAGATTTTAGTTAGGGGTAGTCGTTCAACATTCTACAAGAAAAACTTACCATGGAGTACGATTTCTCTGAAATAATTTTTGTTGAGTGGATAGATTTTAGTTGGGATAGTCGTTCAACATTCTACAAGAACAACGAACCATGGAGTATGATTTCTCTGCAACCATGATAGATTTCAAATCGATCCTGACCAAGATGAGTCTGTGGTGTGAAATAATTTTTGTTGAGTGGATAGATTTTAGTTGGGGTAGTCGTTCAACATTCTACAAGAACAACTTACCATGGACTATGATTTCTCTGAAACCATGATAGATTTCAAATCGATCCTGACCAAGATGAGTCTGTGGTGTGAAATAATTTTTGTTGAGTGGATAGATTTTAGTTGGGGTAGTCGTTCAATATTCTACAAGAACAACTTACCACGGAGTATGATTTCTCTGAAACCATGATAGATTTCAAATCGATCCTGACCAAGATGAGTCTGTGGTGTGAAATAATTTTTGTTGAGTGGATAGATTTTAGTTGGGATAGTCGTTCAACATTCTACATGAACAACTTACCATGGAGTATGATTTCTCTGAAGTAATTTTTGTTGAGTGGATAGATTTTAGTTGGTATAGTCGTTCAACATTCTACAAGAACAACGAACCATGGAGTATGATTTCTCTGAAATAATTTTTGTTGAGTGGATAGATTTTAGTTGGGGTAGTCGTTCAACATTCTACAAGAACAGCGAACCATGGAGTATGATTTCTCTGAAACCATGATAGATTTCAAATCGATCCTGACCAAGATGAGTCTGTGGTGTGAAATAATTTTTGTTGAGTGGATAGACTTTAGTTTTGATAGTCGTTCAACATTCTACAAGAACAACGAACCATGGAGTATGATTTCTCTGAAACCATGATAGATTTCAAATCGATCCTGACCAAGATGAGTCTGTGGTGTGAAATAATTTTTGTTGAGTGGATAGATTTTAGTTGGGATAGTCGTTCAACATTCTACAAGAACAACGAACCATGGAGTATGATTTCTCTGAAATAATTTTTGTTGAGTGGATAGATTTTAGTTGGGATAGTCGTTCAACATTCTACAAGAACAACTTACCATGGAGTATGATTTATCTGAAATAATTTTTGTTGGGTAGATTTTAGTTGGGGTAGTCGTTCAACATTTTACAAGAAGAACGAACCATGGAGTAAGATTTCTCTGAAATAATTTTTGTTGAGTGGATAGATTTTAGTTGGGATAGTCGTTCAACATTCTACAAGAACAACTTACCATGGACTATGATTTCTCTGAAACAATTTTTGTTGAGTGGATAGATTTTAGTTGGGATACTCGTTCAACATTCCACAAGAACAACTTACCATGGAGTATGATTTCTCTGAAATAATTTTTGTTGAGTGGATAGATTTTAGTTGGGGTAGTTGTTCAACATTCTACAAGAACAACGAACCATGGAGTATGATTTCTCTGCAACCATGATAGATTTCAAATCGATCCTGACCAAGATGAGTCTGTGGTGTGAAATAATTTTTGTTGAGTGGATAGATTTTATTTGGGGTAGTCGTTCAACATTCTACAAGAACAACTTACCAGGGACTATAATTTCTCTGAAACCATGATAGATTTCAAATCGATCCTGACAAAGATGAGTCTGTGGTGTGAAATAATTTTTGTTGAGTGGATAGATTTTAGTTGGGGTAGTCGTTCAACATTCTACAAGAACAACTTACCACGGAGTATGATTTCTCTGAAACCATTATAGATTTCAAATCGATCCTGACCAAGATGAGTCTGTGGTGTGAAATAATTTTTGTTGAGTGGATAGATTCTAGTTGGGATAGTCGTTCAACATTCTACATGAACAACTTACCATGGAGTATGATTTCTCTGAAATAATTTTTGTTGAGTGGATAGATTTTAGTTAGGGGTATTCGTTCAACATTCTACAAGAACAACGAACCATTGAGTATGATTTCTCTGAAATAATTTTTGTTGATTGGATAGATTTTAGTTGGGGTAATCGTTCAACATTCTACATGAACAACTTACCATGGAGTATGATTTCTCTGAAGTAATTTTTGTTGAGTGGATAGATTTTAGTTGGTATAGTCGTTCAACATTCTACAAGAACAACGAACCATGGAGTATGATTTCTCTGAAATAATTTTTGTTGAGTGGATAGATTTTAGTTGGGGTAGTCGTTCAACATTCTACAAGAACAGCGAACCATGGAGTATGATTTCTCTGAAACCATGATAGATTTCAAATCGATCCTGACCAAGATGAGTCTGTGGTGTGAAATAATTTTTGTTGAGTGGATAGATTCTAGTTGGGATAGTCGTTCAACATTGTACATGAACAACTTACCATGGAGTATGATTTCTCTGAAATAATTTTTGTTGAGTGGATAGATTTTAGTTGGTATAGTCGTTCAACATTCTACAAGAACAACGAACCATGGAGTATGATTTCTCTGAAATAATTTTTGTTGAGTGGATAGATTTTAGTTGGGATAGTCGTTCAACATTCTACAAGAACAACGAACCATGGAGTATGATTTCTCTGCAACCATGATAGATTTCAAATCGATCCTGACCAAGATGAGTCTGTGGTGTGAAATAATTTTTGTTGAGTGGATAGATTTTAGTTGGGGTAGTCGTTCAACATTCTACAAGAACAACTTACCATGGACTATGATTTCTCTGAAACCATGATAGATTTCAAATCGATCCTGACCAAGATGAGTCTGTGGTGTGAAATAATTTTTGTTGAGTGGATAGATTTTAGCTGGGGTAGTCGTTCAATATTCTACAAGAACAACTTACCACGGAGTATGATTTCTCTGAAACCATGATAGATTTCAAATCGATCCTGACCAAGATGAGTCTGTGGTGTGAAATAATTTTTGTTGAGTGGATAGATTTTAGTTGGGATAGTCGTTCAACATTCTACATGAACAACTTACCATGGAGTATGATTTCTCTGAAGTAATTTTTGTTGAGTGGATAGTTTTTAGTTGGTATAGTCGTTCAACATTCTACAAGAACAACGAACCATGGAGTATGATTTCTCTGAAATAATTTTTGTTGAGTGGATAGATTTTAGTTAGGGTAGTCGTTCAACATTCTACAAGAACAGCGAACCATGGAGTATGATTTCTCTGAAACCATGATAGATTTCAAATCGATCCTGACCAAGATGAGTCTGTGGTGTGAAATAATTTTTGTTGAGTGGATAGTCTTTAGTTTTGATAGTCGTTCAACATTCTACAAGAACAACGAACCATGGAGTATGATTTCTCTGAAACCATGATAGTTTTTAAATCGATCCTGAACAAGATGAGTGTGTGGTGTGAAATAATTTTTGTTGAGTGGATAGATTTTAGTTGGGATAGTCGTTCAACATTCTACAAGAACAACGAACCATGGAGTATGATTTCTCTGAAATAATTTTTGTTGAGTGGATAGATTTTAGTTGGGATAGTCGTTCAACATTCTACAAGAACAACTTACCATGGAGTATGCTTTATCTGAAATAATTTTTGTTGGATAGATTTTAGTTCTGGTAGTCGTTCAACATTTTACAAGAAGAACTTACCATGGACTATGATTTCTCTGAAATAATTTTTGTTGAGTGGATAGATTTTAGTTGGGGTAGTCGTTCAACATTCTACAAGAACAGCGAACCATGGAGTATGATTTCTCTGAAACCATGATAGATTTCAAATCGATCCTGACCAAGATGAGTCTGTGGTGTGAAATAATTTTTGTTGAGTGGATAGATTTTAGTTGGGATAGTCGTTCAACATTCTACATGAACAACTTACCATGGAGTATGATTTCTCTGAAGTAATTTTTGTTGAGTGGATAGTTTTTAGTTGGTATAGTCGTTCAACATTCTACAAGAACAACGAACCATGGAGTATGATTTCTCTGAAATAATTTTTGTTGAGTGGATAGATTTTAGTTGGGGTAGTCGTTCAACATTCTACAAGAACAGCGAACCATGGAGTATGATTTCTCTGAAACCATGATAGATTTCAAATCGGTCCTGACCAAGATGAGTCTGTGGTGTGAAATAATTTTTGTTGAGTGGATAGACT
This sequence comes from Xylota sylvarum, assembly GCA_905220385.1. Classification (NCBI taxonomy): domain Eukaryota; kingdom Metazoa; phylum Arthropoda; class Insecta; order Diptera; family Syrphidae; genus Xylota; species Xylota sylvarum. Next base: position 99,556 of record CAJMZQ010000083.1, read on the forward strand.
TTAGTTTTGATAGTCGTTCAACATTCTACAAGAACAACGAACCATGGAGTATGATTTCTCTGAAACCATGATAGATTTCAAATCGATCCTGACCAAGATGAGTCTGTGGTGTGAAATAATTTTTGTTGAGTGGATAGATTTTAGTTGGGATAGTCGTTCAACATACTACAAGAACAACGAACCATGGAGTATGATTTCTCTGAAATAATTTTTGTTGAGTGGATAGATTTTAGTTGGGATAGTCGTTCAACATTCTACAAGAACAAGGAACCATGGAGTATGATTTCTCTGCAACCATGATAGATTTCAAATCGATCCTGACCAAGATGAGTCTGTGGTGTGAAATAATTTTTGTTGAGTGGATAGATTTTAGTTGGGGTAGTCGTTCAACATTCTACAAGAACAACTTACCATGGACTATGATTTCTCTGAAACCATGATAGATTTCAAATCGATCCTGACCAAGATGAGTCTGTGGTGTGAAATAATTTTTGTTGAGTGGATAGATTTTAGCTGGGGTAGTCGTTCAATATTCTACAAGAACAACTTACCACGGAGTATGATTTCTCTGAAACCATGATAGATTTCAAATCGATCCTGACCAAGATGAGTCTGTGGTGTGAAATAATTTTTGTTGAGTGGATAGATTTTAGTTGGGATAGTCGTTCAACATTCTACATGAACAACTTACCATGGAGTATGATTTCTCTGAAGTAATTTTTGTTGAGTGGATAGTTTTTAGTTGGTATAGTCGTTCAACATTCTACAAGAACAACGAACCATGGAGTATGATTTCTCTGAAATAATTTTTGTTGAGTGGATCGATTTTAGTTGGGGTAGTCGTTCAACATTCTACAAGAACAGCGAACCATGGAGTATGATTTCTCTGAAACCATGATAGATTTCAAATCGATCCTGACCAAGATGAGTCTGTGGTGTGAAATAATTTTTGTTGAGTGGATAGATTTTAGTTGGGATAGTCGTTCAACATTCTACAAGAACAACTTACCATGGACTATGATTTCTCTGAAATAATTTTTGTTGAGTGGATAGATTTTAGTTGGGATACTCGTTCAACATTCTACAAGAACAACTTACCATGGAGTATGATTTCTCTGAAATAATTTTTGTTGAGTGGATAGATTCTAGTTGGGGTAGTTGTTCAACATTCTACAAGAACAACGAACCATGGAGTATGATTTCTCTGCAACCATGATAGATTTCAAATCTATCCTGACCAAGATGAGTCTGTGGTGTGAAATAATTTTTGTTGAGTGGATAGATTTTAGTTGGGGTAGTCGTTCAACATTCTACAAGAACAACTTACCAGGGACTATGATTTCTCTGAAACCATGATAGATTTCAAATCGATCCTGACCAAGATGAGTCTGTGGTGTGAAATAATTTTTGTTGAGTGGATAGACTTTAGTTTTGATAGTCGTTCAACATTCTACAAGAACAACGAACCATGGAGTATGATTTCTCTGAAACCATGATAGATTTCAAATCGATCCTGACCAAGATGAGTCTGTGGTGTGAAATAATTTTTGTTGAGTGGATAGATTTTAGTTGGGATAGTCGTTCAACATTCTACAAGAACAACTTACCATGGACTATGATTTCTCTGAAATAATTTTTGTTGAGTGGATAGATTTTAGTTGGGATACTCGTTCAACATTCTACAAGAACAACTTACCATGGAGTATGATTTCTCTGAAATAATTTTTGTTGAGTGGATAGATTCTAGTTGGGGTAGTTGTTCAACATTCTACAAGAACAACGAACCATGGAGTATGATTTCTCTGCAACCATGATAGATTTCAAATCGATCCTGACCAAGATGAGTCTGTGGTGTGAAATAATTTTTGTTGAGTGGATAGATTTTTGTTGGGGTAGTCGTTCAACATTCTACAAGAACAACTTACCACGGAGTATGATTTCTCTGAAACCATGATAGATTTCAAATCGATCCTGACCAAAATGAGTCTGTGGTGTGAAATAATTTTTGTTGAGTGGATAGATTCTAGTTGGGATAGTCGTTCAACATTCTACATGAACAACTTAAAATGGAGTATGATTTCTCTGAAATAATTTTTGTTGAGTGGATAGATTTTAGTTAGGGGTATTCGTGCAACATTCTACAAGAACAACGAACCATGGAGTATGATTTCTCTGAAATAATTTTTGTTGAGTGGATAGATTTTAGTTGGGATAGTCGTTCAACATTCTACAAGAACAACGAACCATGGAGTATGATTTCTCTGAAACCATGATAGATTTCAAATCAATCCTGACCAAGATGAGTCTGTGGTGTGAAATAATTTTTGTTGAGTGGATAAATTTTAGTTGGGATAGTCGTTCAACATTCTACAAGAACAACGAACCATGGAGTATGATTTCTCTGAAATAATTTTTGTTGAGTGCATAGATTTTAGTTGGGGTAGTCGTTCAACATTTTACAAGAACAACGAACCATGGAGTATGATTTCTCTGAAACTATGATAGATTTCAAATCGATCCTGACCAAGATGAGTCTGTGGTGTGAAATAATTTGTGTTGAGTGGATAAAGTTTAGTTGGGATAGTCGTTCAACACTCTACAAGAACAACTTACCATGGAGCATGATTTCTCTGAAATAATTTTTGTTGAGTAGATAGATTTTAGTTGGGGTAGTCGTTCAACATTTTAGAAGAACAACGAACCATGGAGTATGATTTCTCTGAAACCATGATAGATTTCAAATCGATCCTGACCAAGATGAGTCTGTGATGTGAAATAATTTTTGTTGAGTGGATAGATTTTAGTTGGGATAGTCGTTCAACATTCTACAAGAACAACGAAACATGGAGTATGATTTCTCTGAAATAATTTTTGTTGAGTGGATAGATTTTAGTTGGGGTAGTCGTTCAACATTCTACAAGAACAACGAACCATGGAGTATGATTTCTCTGAAACCATGATAGATTTCAAATCGATCCTGACCAAGATGAGTCTGTGGTGTGAAATAATTTTTGTTGAGTGGATAGATTTTAGTTAATGGTAGTCGTTCAACATTCTAAAAGAACAGCTTATCATGGAGTATGATTTCTCTGAAATAATTTTTGTTGAGTGGATAGATTTTAGTTGGGATAGTCGTTCAACATTCTACAAGAACAACTTACCATGGAGCATGATTTCTCTGAAATAATTTTTGTTGAGTGGATAAATTTTAGTTGGGGTAGTCGGTCAACATTCTACAAGAACAACTTACCATGGAGTATGATTTCTCTGAAACCATGATAGATTTCAAATCGATCCTGACCAAGATGAGTCTGTGGTGTGAAATAATTTTTGTTGAGTGGATAGATTTTAGTTAGGGGTAGTCGTTCAACATTCTACAAGAACAGCTTACCATGGAGTATGATTTCTCTGAAATAATTTTTGTTGAGTGGATAGATTTTAGTTGGGATAGTCGTTCAACATTCTACAAGAACAACGAACCATGGAGTATGATTTCTCTGCAACCATGATAGATTTCAAATCGATCCTGACCAAGATGAGTCTGTGGTGTGAAATAATTTTTGTTGAGTGGATAGATTTTAGTTAGGGGTAGTCGTTCAACATTCTACAAGAACAACTTACCATGGAGTATGATTTCTCTGAAATAATTTTTGTTGAGTGGATAGATTTTAGTTGGGATAGTCGTTCAACATTTTACAAGAACAACGAACCATGGAGTATGATTTCTCTGAAATAATTTTTGTTGAGTGGATAGATTTTAGTTGGGGTAGTCGTTCAACATTCTACAAGAACAACGAACCATGGAGTATGATTTCTCTGAAATAATTTTTGTTGAGTGGATAGATTTTAGTTGGGATAATCGTTCAACATTCTACAAGAACAACTTACCATGGAGTATGATTTCTCTGAAATAATTTTTGTTGAGTGGATAGATTTTAGTTGGGGTAGTCGTTCAACATTCTACAAGAACAACTTACCATGGAGTATGATTTCTCTGAAACCATGATAGATTTCAAATCGATCCTGACCAAGATGAGTCTGTGGTGTGAAATAATTTTTGTTGAGTGGATAGATTTTAGTTAGGGGTAGTCGTTCAACATTCTACAAGAACAGCTTACCATGGAGTATGATTTCTCTGAAATAATTTTTGATGAGTGGATAGATTTTAGTTGGGATAGTCGTTCAACTTTCTACAAGAACAACGAACCATGGAGTATGATTTCTCTGCAAATATGATAGATTTCAAATCGATCCTGACCAAGATGAGTCTGTGGTGTGAAATAATTTTTGTTGAGTGGATAGATTTTAGCTAGCGGTAGTCGATCAACATTCTACAAGAACAACTTACCATGGAGTATGATTTCTCTGAAATAATTTTTGTTGAGTGGATAGATTTTAGTTGGGATAGTCGTTCAACATTCTACAAGAACAACGAACCATGGAGTATGATTTCTCTGCAACCATGATAGATTTCAAATCGATCCTGATGAAGATGAGTCTGTGGTGTGAAATAATTTTTGTTGAGTGGATAGATTTTAGTTATGGTAGTCGTTCAACATTCTACAAGAACAACTTACCATGGAGTATGATTTCTCTGAAATAATTTTTGTTGAGTGGATAGATTTTAGTTGGGGTAGTCGTTCAACATTCTACAAGAACAACGAACCATGGAGTATGATTTCTCTGAAATAATTTTTGTTGAGTGGATTGATTTTAGTTGGGATAGTCGTTCAACATTCTACAAGAACAACTTACCATGGAGTATGATTTCTCTGAAATAATTTTTGTTGAGTAGATAGATTTTAGTTGGGGTAGTCGTTCAACATTCTACAAGAACAACTTACCATGGAGTATGATTTCTCTGAAACCATGATAGATTTCAAATCGATCCTGACCAAGATGAGTCTGTGGTGTGAAATAATTTTTGTTGAGTGGATAGATTTTAGTTAGGGGTAGTCGTTCAACATTCTACAAGAACAACTTACCATGGAGTACGATTTCTCTGAAATAATTTTTGTTGAGTAGATAGATTTTAGTTGGGATAGTCGTTCAACATTCTACAAGAACAACGAACCATGGAGTATGATTTCTCTGCAACCATGATAGATTTCAAATCGATCCTGACCAAGATGAGTCTGTGGTGTGAAATAATTTTTGTTGAGTGGATAGATTTTAGTTAGGGGTAGTCGTTCAACATTCTACAAGAACAACTTACCATGGACTATGATTTCTCTGAAACCATGATAGATTTCAAATCGATCCTGACCAAGATGAGTCTGTGGTGTGAAATAATTTTTGTTGAGTGTATAGATTTTAGTTAGGGGTAGTCGTTCAACATTCTACAAGAACAACTTACCATGGAGTATGATTTCTCTGAAATAATTTTTGTTGAGTGGATAGATTTTAGTTGGGAAAGTCGTTCAACATTTTACAAGAACAACGAACCATGGAGTATGATTTCTCTGAAACCATGATAGATTTCAAATCGATCCTGACCAAGATGAGTCTGTGGTGTGAAATAATTTTTGTTGAGTGGATAGATTTTAGTTGGGGTAGTCGTTCAACATTCTACAAGAACAACGAACCATGGAGTATGCTTTCTCTGAAACCCTTATAGATTTCAAATCGATCCTGACCAAGATGAGTCTGTGGTGTGAAATAATTTTTGTTGAGTGGATAGATTTTAGTTGGGATAGTCGTTCAAAATTCTACAAGAATAACTTACCATGTAGTATGGTTTCTCTGAAATAATTTTTGCTGAGTGGATAGATTTTAGTTGGGATAGTCGCTCAACTCTCTACAAGAACAACGAACCATGGAGTATGATTTCTCTGAAACCATGATAGATTTCAAATCGATCCTGACCAAGATGAGTCTGTGGTGTGAAATAATTTTTGTTGAGTGGATAGATTTTAGTTGGGATAGTCGTTCAACATTCTAAAAGAACAACTTACCATGGAGTATGATTTCTCTGAAATAATTTTTGTTGAGTGGATAGATTTTAGTTGGGGTAGTCGTTCAACATTTTACAAGAACAACGAACCATGGAGTGTGATTTTTCTGAAATAATTTTTGTTGAGTGGATAGATTTTAGTTGGGATAGTCGTTCAACATTCTACAAGAACAACGAACCATGGAGTATGATTTCTCTGAAATAATTTTTGTTGAGTGAGAACTTTTTGTTGAGAACAACTAACCATGGAGTATGAATTCTCTGAAACCATGATAGATTTCAAATCGATCCTGACCAAGATGAGTCTGTGGTGTGAAATAATTTTAGTTGGGATAGTCGTTCAACATTCTACAAGAACAACTTACCATGGAGTATGATTTCTCTGAAATAATTTTTGTTGAGTGGATAGATTTTAGTTGGGGTAGTCGTTCAACATTTTACAAGAACAACGAACCATGGAGTATGATTTCTCTGAAATAATTTTTGTTGAGTGGATAGATTTAAGTTGGGATAGTCGTTCAACATTTTACAAGAACAACGAACCATGGAGTATGATTTCTCTGAAACCATGATAGATTTGAAATCGATCCTGACCAAGATGAGTCTGTGGTGAGAAATAATTTTTGTTGAGTGGATAAATTTTAGTTGGGATAGTCGTTCAACATTCTACAAGAACAACGAACCATGGAGTATGATTTCTCTGAAATAATTTTTGTTGAGTGGATAGATCTTAGTTGGTGTAGTCGTTCAACATTTTACAAGAACAACGAACCATGGAGTATGATTTCTCTGAAACCATGATAGATTTCAAATCGATCCTGACCAAGATGAGTCTGTGGTGTGAAATAATTTTTGTTGAGTGGATAGATTTTAGCTAGGGGTAGTCGATCAACATTCTACAAGAACAACTTACCATGGAGTATGATTTCTCTGAAATAATTTTTGTTGAGTGGATAGATTTTAGTTGGGATAGTCGTTCAACATTCTACAAGAACAACGAACCATGGAGTATGATTTCTCTGCAACCATGATAGATTTCAAATCGATCCTGACCAAGATGAGTCTGTGGTGTGAAATAATTTTTGTTGAGTGGATAGATTTTAGTTGGGGTAGTCGTTCAACATTCTACAAGAACAACTTACCATGGAGTATGATTTCTCTGAAATAATTTTTGTTGAGTGGATAGATTTTAGTTGGGGTAGTCGTTCAACATTCTACAAGAACAACGAACCATGGAGTATGATTTCTCTGAAATAATTTTTGTTGAGTGGATTGATTTTAGTTGGGATAGTCGTTCAACATTCTACAAGAACAACTTACCATGGAGTATGATTTCTCTGAAATAATTTTTGTTGAGTGGATAGATTTTAGTTGGGGTAGTCGTTCAACATTCTACAAGAACAACTTACCATGGAGTATGATTTCTCTGAAACCATGATAGATTTCAAATCGATCCTGACCAAGATGAGTCTGTGGTGTGAAATAATTTTTGTTGAGTGGATAGATTTTAGTTAGGGGTAGTCGTTCAACATTCTACAAGAACAACTTACCATGGAGTACGATTTCTCTGAAATAATTTTTGTTGAGTAGATAGATTTTAGTTGGGATAGTCGTTCAACATTCTACAAGAACAACGAACCATGGAGTATGATTTCTCTGCAACCATGATAGATTTCAAATCGATCCTGACCAAGATGAGTCTGTGGTGTGAAATAATTTTTGTTGAGTGGATAGATTTTAGTTAGGGGTAGTCGTTCAACATTCTACAAGAACAACTTACCATGGACTATGATTTCTCTGAAACCATGATAGATTTCAAATCGATCCTGACCAAGATGAGTCTGTGGTGTGAAATAATTTTTGTTGAGTGTATAGATTTTAGTTAGGGGTAGTCGTTCAACATTCTACAAGAACAACTTACCATGGAGTATGATTTCTCTGAAATAATTTTTGTTGAGTGGATAGATTTTAGTTGGGAAAGTCGTTCAACATTTTACAAGAACAACGAACCATGGAGTATGATTTCTCTGAAATAATTTTTGTTGAGTGGATAGATTTTAGTTGGGGTAGTCGTTCAACATTTTACAAGAACAACGAACCATGGAGTGTGATTTCTCTGAAATAATTTTTGTTGAGTGGATAGATTTTAGTTGGGATAGTCGTTCAACATTCTACAAGAACAACGAACCATGGAGTATGATTTCTCTGAAATAATTTTTGTTGAGTGAGAACTTTTTGTTGAGAACAACTAACCATGGAGTATGAATTCTCTGAAACCATGATAGATTTCAAATCGATCCTGACCTAGATGAGTCTGTGGTGTGAAATAATTTTTGTTGACTGGATAGATTTTAGTTGGGATAGTCGTTCAACATTCTACAAGAATAACTTACCATGGAGTATGGTTTCTCTGAAATAATTTTTGCTGAGTGGATAGATTTTAGTTGGGATAGTCGTTCAACTCTCTACAAGAACAACGAACCATGGAGTATGATTTCTCTGAAACCATGATAGATTTCAAATCGATCCTGACCAAGACGAGTCTGTGGTGTGAAATAATTTTTGTTGAGTGGATAGATTTTAGTTGGGGTAGTCGTTCAACATTCTACAAGAACAACTTACCATGGAGTATGATTTCTCTGAAATAATTTTTGTTGAGTGGATAGATTTTAGTTGGGGTAGTCGTTCAACATTCTACAAGAACAACTTACCATGGAGTATGATTTCTCTGAAATAATTTTTGTTGAGTGGATAGATTTTAGTTGGGGTAGTCGTTCAACATTCTACAAGAACAACGAACCATGGAGTATGATTTCTCTGAAATAATTTTTGTTGAGTGGATTGATTTTAGTTGGGATAGTCGTTCAACATTCTACAAGAACAACTTACCATGGAGTATGATTTCTCTGAAATAATTTTTGTTGAGTGGATAGATTTTAGTTGGGGTAGTCGTTCAACATTCTACAAGAACAACTTACCATGGAGTATGATTTCTCTGAAACCATGATAGATTTCAAATCGATCCTGACCAAGATGAGTCTGTGGTGTGAAATAATTTTTGTTGAGTGGATAGATTTTAGTTAGGGGTAGTCGTTCAACATTCTACAAGAACAACTTACCATGGAGTAGGATTTCTCTGAAATAATTTTTGTTGAGTAGATAGATTTTAGTTGGGATAGTCGTTCAACATTCTACAAGAACAACGAACCATGGAGTATGATTTCTCTGCAACCATGATAGATTTCAAATCGATCCTGACCAAGATGAGTCTGTGGTGTGAAATAATTTTTGTTGAGTGGATAGATTTTGGTTAGGGGTAGTCGTTCAACATTCTACAAGAACAACTTACCATGGACTATGATTTCTCTGAAACCATGATAGATTTCAAATCGATCCTGACCAAGATGAGTCTGTGGTGTGAAATAATTTTTGTTGAGTGTATAGATTTTAGTTAGGGGTAGTCGTTCAACATTCTACAAGAACAACTTACCATGGAGTATGATTTCTCTGAAATAATTTTTGTTGAGTGGATAGATTTTAGTTGGGAAAGTCGTTCAACATTTTACAAGAACAACGAACCATTGAGTATGATTTCTCTGAAACCATGATAGATTTCAAATCGATCCGGACCAAGATGAGTCTGTGGTGTGAAATAATTTTTGTTGAGTGGATAGATTTTAGTTGGGGTAGTCGTTCAACATTCTACAAGAACAACGAACCATGGAGTATGCTTTCTCTGAAACCCTTATAGATTTCAAATCGATCCTGACCAAGATGAGTCTGTGGTGTGAAATAATTTTTGTTGAGTGGATAGATTTTAGTTGGGATAGTCGTTCAACATTCTACAAGAATAACTTACCATGGAGTATGGTTTCTCTGAAATAATTTTTGCTGAGTGGATAGATTTTAGTTGGGATAGTCGTTCAACTCTCTACAAGAACAACGAACCATGGAGTATGATTTCTCTGAAACCATGATAGATTTCAAATCGATCCTGACCAAGATGAGTCTGTGGTGTGAAATAATTTTTGTTGTGTGGATAGATTTTAGTTGGGATAGTCGTTCAACATTCTACAAGAACAACTTACCATGGAGTATGATTTCTCTGAAATAATTTTTGTTGAGTGGATAGATTTTAGTTGGGGTAGTCGTTCAACATTTTACAAGAACAACGAACCATGGAGTGTGATTTCTCTGAAATAATTTTTGTTGAGTGGATAGATTTTAGTTGGGATAGTCGCTCAACATTCTACAAGAACAACTTACCATGGAGTATGATTTCTCTGAAATAATTTTTGTTGAGTGGATAGATTTTAGTTGGGGTAGTCGTTCAACATTTTACAAGAACAACGAACCATGGAGTGTGATTTCTCTGAAATAATTTTTGTTGAGTGGATAGATTTTAGTTGGGGTAGTCGTTCAACATTTTACAAGAACAACTTACCATGGAGTATGATTTCTCTGAAACCATGATAGATTTCAAATCGATCCTGACCAAGATGAGTCTGTGGTGTGAAATAATTTTTGTTGAGTGGATAGATTTTAGTTGGGATAGTCGTTCAACATTTTACAAGAACAACGAACCATGGAGTATGATTTCTCTGAAACCATGATAGATTTCAAATCGATCCTGACCAAGATGAGTCTGTGGTGTGAAATAATTTTTGTTGAGTGGATAGATTTTAGTTGGGATAGTCGTTCAACATTTTACAAGAACAACGAACCATGGAGTATGATTTCTCTGAAACCATGATAGATTTCAAATCGATCCTGACCAAGATGAGTCTGTGGTGTGAAATAATTTTTGTTGAGTGGATAGATTTTAGTTGGGATAGTCGTTCAATATTCTACAAGAACAACTTAAGATGGAGTATGATTTCTCTGAAACCATGATAGATTTGAAATCGATCCTGACCAAGATGAGTCTGTGGTGTGAAATAATTTTTGTTGAGTGGATAGATTTTAGTTGGGGTAGTCGTTCAACATTCTACAAGAACAACGAACCATGGAGTATGATTTCTCTGCAACCATGATAGATTTCAAATCGATCCTGTCCAAGATGAGTCTGTGGTGTGAAATAATTTTTGTTGAGTGGATAGATTTTAGTTGGGGTAGTCGTTCAACATTCTACAAGAACAACTTACCATGGAGTATGATTTCTCTGAAACCATGAGAGATTTCAAATCGATCCTGACCAAGATGAGTCTGTGGTGTGAAATAATTTTTGTTGAGTGGATAGATTTTAGTTGGGATAGTCGTTCAACATTCTACAAGAACAACGAACCATGGAGTATGATTTCTCTGCAACCATGATAGATTTCAAATCGATCCTGTCCAAGATGAGTCTGTGGTGTGAAATAATTTTTGTTGAGTGGATAGATTTTAGTTGGGGTAGTCGTTCAACATTCTACAAGAACAACTTACCATGGAGTATGATTTCTCTGAAACCATGAGAGATTTCAAATCGATCCTGACCAAGATGAGTCTGTGGTGTGAAATAATTTTTGTTGAGTGGATAGATTTTAGTTGGGGTAGTCGTTCAACATTCTACAAGAACAACTTACCATGGAGTATGATTTCTCTGAAACCATGAGAGATTTCAAATCGATCCTGACCAAGATGAGTCTGTGGTGTGAAATAATTTTTGTTGAGTGGATAGATTTTAGTTGGGGTAGTCGTTCACCATTCTACAAGAACAACGAACCATGGAGTATGATTTCTCTGAAATAATTTTTGTTGAGTGGATAGATTTTAGTTGGGATAGTCGTTCAACATTCTACAAGAAGAACTTACCATGGAGTATGATTTCTCTGAAATAATTTTTGTTGAGTGTATAGATTTTAGTTGGGATAGTCGTTCAACATTCTACAAGAACAACGAACCATGGAGTATGATTTCTCTGAAATAATTTTTGTTGAGTGGATAGATTTTAGTTGGGGTAGTCGTTCACCATTCTACAAGAACAACGAACCATGGAGTATGATTTCTCTGAAATAATTTTTGTTGAGTGGATAGATTTTAGTTGGGATAGTCGTTCAACATTTTACAAGAACAACGAACCATGGAGTATGATTTCTCTGAAACCATGATAGATTTCAAATCGATCCTGACCAAGATGAGTCTGTGGTGTGAAATAATTTTTGTTGAGTGGATAGATTTTAGTTGGGATAGTCGTTCAACATTTTACAAGAACAACGAACCATGGAGTATGATTTCTCTGAAACCATGATAGATTTCAAATCGATCCTGACCAAGATGAGTCTGTGGTGTGAAATAATTTTTGTTGAGTGGATAGATTTTAGTTGGGATAGTCGTTCAATATTCTACAAGAACAACTTAAGATGGAGTATGATTTCTCTGAAACCATGATAGATTTGAAATCGATCCTGACCAAGATGAGTCTGTGGTGTGAAATAATTTTTGTTGAGTGGATAGATTTTAGTTGGGGTAGTCGTTCAACATTCTACAAGAACAACGAACCATGGAGTATGATTTCTCTGCAACCATGATAGATTTCAAATCGATCCTGACCAAGATGAGTCTGTGGTGTGAAATAATTTTTGTTGAGTGGATAGATTTTAGTTGGGGTAGTCGTTCACCATTCTACAAGAACAACGAACCATGGAGTGTGATTTCTCTGAAATAATTTTTGTTGAGTGGATAGATTTTAGTTGGGATAGTCGCTCAACATTCTACAAGAACAACTTACCATGGAGTATGATTTCTCTGAAATAATTTTTGTTGAGTGGATAGATTTTAGTTGGGGTAGTCGTTCAACATTTTACAAGAACAACGAACCATGGAGTGTGATTTCTCTGAAATAATTTTTGTTGAGTGGATAGATTTTAGTTGGGGTAGTCGTTCAACATTTTACAAGAACAACTTACCATGGAGTATGATTTCTCTGAAACCATGATAGATTTCAAATCGATCCTGACCAAGATGAGTCTGTGGTGTGAAATAATTTTTGTTGAGTGGATAGATTTTAGTTGGGATAGTCGTTCAACATTTTACAAGAACAACGAACCATGGAGTATGATTTCTCTGAAACCATGATAGATTTCAAATCGATCCTGACCAAGATGAGTCTGTGGTGTGAAATAATTTTTGTTGAGTGGATAGATTTTAGTTGGGATAGTCGTTCAACATTTTACAAGAACAACGAACCATGGAGTATGATTTCTCTGAAACCATGATAGATTTCAAATCGATCCTGACCAAGATGAGTCTGTGGTGTGAAATAATTTTTGTTGAGTGGATAGATTTTAGTTGGGATAGTCGTTCAATATTCTACAAGAACAACTTAAGATGGGGTATGATTTCTCTGAAACCATGATAGATTTGAAATCGATCCTGACCAAGATGAGTCTGTGGTGTGAAATAATTTTTGTTGAGTGGATAGATTTTAGTTGGGGTAGTCGTTCAACATTCTACAAGAACAACGAACCATGGAGTATGATTTCTCTGCAACCATGATAGATTTCAAATCGATCCTGACCAAGATGAGTCTGTGGTGTGAAATAATTTTTGTTGAGTGGATAGATTTTAGTTGGGATAGTCGTTCAATATTCTACAAGAACAACTTAAGATGGAGTATGATTTCTCTGAAACCATGATAGATTTGAAATCGATCCTGACCAAGATGAGTCTGTGGTGTGAAATAATTTTTGTTGAGTGGATAGATTTTAGTTGGGGTAGTCGTTCACCATTCTACAAGAACAACGAACCATGGAGTATGATTTCTCTGAAATAATTTTTGTTGAGTGGATAGATTTTAGTTGGGATAGTCGTTCAACATTCTACAAGAAGAACTTACCATGGAGTATGATTTCTCGAAATAACTTTTGTTGAGTGGATAGATTTTAGTTGGGATAGTCGTTCAACATTCTACAAGAACAACGAACCATGGAGTATGATTTCTCTGCAACCATGATAGATTTCAAATCGATCCTGTCCAAGATGAGTCTGTGGTGTGAAATAATTTTTGTTGAGTGGATAGATTTTAGTTGGGGTAGTCGTTCAACATTCTACAAGAACAACTTACCATGGAGTATGATTTCTCTGAAACCATGAGAGATTTCAAATCGATCCTGACCAAGATGAGTCTGTGGTGTGAAATAATTTTTGTTGAGTGGATAGATTTTAGTTGGGGTAGTCGTTCACCATTCTACAAGAACAACGAACCATGGAGTATGATTTCTCTGAAATAATTTTTGTTGAGTGGATAGATTTTAGTTGGGATAGTCGTTCAACATTCTACAAGAAGAACTTACCATGGAGTATGATTTCTCTGAAATAATTTTTGTTGAGTGTATAGATTTTAGTTGGGGTAGTCGTTCAACATTTTACAAGAACAACGAACCATGGAGTATGATTTCTCTGAAACCATGATAGATTTCAAATCGATCCTGACCAAGATGAGTCTGTGGTGTGAAATAATTTTTGTTGGGTGGATAGATTTTAGTTGGGATAGTCGTTCAACATTTTACAAGAACAACGAACCATAGAGTATGATTTCTCTGAAACCATGATAGATTTCAAATCGATCCTGACCAAGATGAGTCTGTGGTGTGAAATAATTTTTGTTGAGTGGACAGATTTTAGTTGGGATAGTCGTTCAACGTTCTATAAGAACAACGAACCATGGAGTATGATTTCTCTGAAATAATTTTTATTGAGTGGATAGATTTTAGTTGGGGTAGTCGTTCAACATTTTACAAGAACAACGAACCATGGAGTATGATTTCTCTGAAATAATTTTTGTTGAGTGGATAGATTTTAGTTGGGATAGTCGTTCAACATTCTACAAGAACAACGAACCATGGAGTATGATTTCTCTGAAATAATTTTTGTTGAGTGGATAGATTTTAGTTGGGGTAGTCGTTCAACATTCTACAAGAACAACGAATCATGGAGTATGATTTCTCTGCAACCATGATAGATTTCAAATCGTTCCTGACCAAGATGAGTCTGTGGTGTGAAATAATTTTTGTTGAGTGGATAGATTTTAGTTGGGATAGTCGTTCAACATTCTACAAGAACAACTTACCATGGAGTATGATTTCTCTGAAATAATTTTTGTTGAATGGATAGATTTTAGTTGGGATAGTCGTTCAACATTGTACAAGAACAACGAACCATGGAGTATGATTTCTCTGAAACCATGATAGATTTCAAATCGATCCTGACCAAGATGAGTCTGTGGTGTGAAATAATTTTTGTTGAGTGGATAGATTTTAGTTGGGATAGTCGTTCAACATTCTACAAGAACAACTTACCATGGAGTATGATTTCTCTGAAATAATTTTTGTTGAGTGGATAGATTTTAGTTGTTGTAGTCGTTCAACATTTTACAAGGACAACGAACCATGGAGTATGATTTCTCTGAAACCATGATAGATTTCAAATCGATCCTGACCAAGATGAGTCTGTGGTGTGAAATAATTTTTGTTGGGTGTATAGATTTTAGTTGGGATAGTCGTTCAACATTCTACAAGCACAGCGAACCATGGAGTATGATTTCTCTGCAACCATGATAGATTTCAAATCGATCCTGTCCAAGATGAGTCTGTGGTGTGAAATAATTTTTGTTGAGTGGACAGATTTTAGTTGGGATAGTCGTTCAACGTTCTACAAGAACAACGAACCATGGAGTATGATTTCTCTGAAATAATTTTTATTGAGTGGATAGATTTTAGTTGGGATAGTCGTTCAACATTCTACAAGAACAACGAACCATGGAGTATGATTTCTCTGAAATAATTTTTGTTGAGTGGATAGATTTTAGTTGGGGTAGTCGTTCAACATTCTACAAGAACAACGAACCATGGAGTATGATTTCTCTGAAATAATTTTTGTTGAGTGGATAGATTTTAGTTGGGATAGTCGTTCAACATTCTACAAGAACAACGAAATATGGAGTATGATTTCTCTGAAATAATTTTTGTTGAGTGGATAGATTTTAGTTGGGGTAGTCGTTCAACATTCTACAAGAACAACGAACCATGGAGTATGATTTCTCTGCAACCATGATAGATTTCAAATCGATCCTGACCAAGATGAGTCTGTGGTGTGAAATAATTTTTGTTGAGTGGATAGATTTTAGTTGGGATAGTCGTTCAACATTCTACAAGAACAACTTGCCATGGAGTATGATTTCTCTGAAATAATTTTTGTTGAGTGGATAGATTTTAGTTGGGATAGTCGTTCAACATTGTACAAGAACAACGAACCATGGAGTATGATTTCTCTGAAACCATGATAGATTTCAAATCGATCCTGACCAAGATGAGTCTGTGGTGTGAAATAATTTTTGTTGAGTGGATAGATTTTAGTTGGGATAGTCGTTCAACATTCTACAAGAACAACTTACCATGGAGTATGATTTCTCTGAAATAATTTTTGTTGAGTGGATAGATTTTAGTTGGGATAGTCGTTCAACATTTTACAAGAACAACGAACCATGGAGTATGATTTCTCTGAAACCATGATAGATTTCAAATCGATCCTGACCAAGATGAGTCTGTGGTGTGAAATAATTTTTGTTGAGTGGATAGATTTTAGTTGGGATAGTCGTTCAAGATTCTACAAGAACAACGAACCATGGAGTATGATTTCTCTGAAACCATGATAGATTTCAAATCGATCCTGACCAAGATGAGTCTGTGGTGTGAAATAATTTTTGTTGAGTGGATAGATTTTAGTTAGGGGTAGTCGTTCAACATTCTACAAGAACAACTTACCATGGAGTATGATTTCTCTGAAATAATTTTTGTTGAGTGGATAGATTTTAGTTGGGATATTCGTTCAACATTCTACAAGAACAATTTACCATGGAGTATGATTTCTCTGAAATAATTTTTGTTGAGTGGATAGATTTTAGTTGGGGTAGTCGTTCAACATTTTACAAGAACAACGAACCATGGAGTATGATTTCTCTGAAACCATGATAGATTTGAAATCGATCCTGACCAAGATGAGTCTGTGGTGTGAAATAATTTTTGTTGAGTGGATAGATTTTAGTTGGGGTAGTCGTTCAACATTCTACAAGAACAACGAACCATGGAGTATGATTTCTCGAAATAACTTTTGTTGAGTGGATAGATTTTAGTTGGGGTAGTCGTTCAACATTTTACAAGAACAACGAACCATGGAGTATGATTTCTCTGAAATAATTTTTGTTGAGTGGATAGATTTTAGTTGGGATAGTCGTTCAACATTCTACAAGAACAACGAACCATGGAGTATGATTTCTCTGAAATAATTTTTGTTGAGTGGATAGATTTTAGTTGGGGTAGTCGTTCAATATTCTACAAGAACAACGAACCATGGAGTATGATTTCTCTGAAACCATGATAGATTTCAAATCGATCCTGACCAAGATGAGTCTGTGGTGTGAAATAATTTTTGTTGAGTGGATAGATTTTAGTTGGGATAGTCGTTCAACATTCTACAAGAACAACTTACCATGGAGTATGATTTCTCTGAAATAATTTTTGTTGAGTGGATAGATTTTAGTTGGGGTAGTCGTTCAACATTTTACAAGAACAACGAACCATGGAGTATGATTTCTCTGAAACCATGATAGATTTCAAATCGATCCTGACCAAGATGAGTCTGTGGTGTGAAATAATTTTTGTTGAGTGGATAGATTTTAGTTGGGGTAGTCGTTCAACATTCTACAAGAACAACGAACCATGGAGTATGATTTCTCTGAAATAATTTTTGTTGAGTGGATAGATTTTAGTTGGGGTAGTCGTTCAACATTCTACAAGAACAACGAACCATGGAGTATGATTTCTCTGAAATAATTTTTGTTGAGTGGATAGATTTTAGTTGGGATAGTCGTTCAAGATTCTACAAGAACAACGAACCATGGAGTATGATTGCTCTGAAACCATGATAGATTTCAAATCGATCCTGACCAAGATGAGTCTGTGGTGTGAAATAATTTTTGTTGAGTGGATAGATTTTAGTTAGGGGTAGTCGTTCAACATTCTACAAGAACAACTTACCATGGAGTATGATTTCTCTGAAATAATTTTTGTTGAGTGGATAGATTTTAGTTGGGATATTCGTTCAACATTCTACAAGAACAACTTACCATGGAGTATGATTTCTCTGAAATAATTTTTGTTGAGTGGATAGATTTTAGTTGGGGTAGTCGTTCAACATTTTACAAGAACAACGAACCATGGAGTATGATTTCTCTGAAACCATGATAGATTTCAAATCGATCCTGACCAAGATGAGTCTGTTTTGTGAAATAATTTTTGTTGAGTGGATAGATTTTAGTTGGGATAGTCGTTCAACATTTTACAAGAACAACGAACCATGGAGTATGATTTCTCTGAAACCGTGATAGATTTCAAATCGATCCTGACCAAGATGAGTCTGTGGTGTGAAATAATTTTTGTTGAGTGGATAGATTTTAGTTAGGGGTAGTCGTTCAACATTCTACAAGAACAACGAAACATGGAGTATGATTTCTCTGAAACCATGATAGATTTCAAATCGATCCTGACCAAGATGAGTCTGTTTTGTGAAATAATTTTTGTTGAGTGGATAGATTTTAGTTGGGATAGTCGTTCAACATTTTACAAGAACAACGAACCATGGAGTATGATTTCTCTGAAACCATGATAGATTTCAAATCGATCCTGACCAAGATGAGTCTGTGGTGTGAAATAATTTTTGTTGAGTGGATAGATTTTAGTTGGGGTAGTCGTTCAACATTTTACAAGAACAACGAACCATGGAGTATGATTTCTCTGAAACAATTTTTGTTGAGTGAATAGATTTTAGTTGGGATAGTCGTTCAACATTCTACAAGAACAACTTAAGATGGAGTATGATTTCTCTGAAACCATGATAGATTTGAAATCGATCCTGACCAAGATGAGTCTGTGGTGTGAAATAATTTTTGTTGAGTGGATAGATTTTAGTTGGGGTAGTCGTTCAACATTCTACAAGAACAACTTACCATGGAGTATGATTTCGCTGAAATAATTTTTGTTGAGTGGATAGATTTTAGTTGAGATAGTCGTTCAACATTCTACAAGAACAACTTACCATGGACTATGATTTCTCTGAAACTATGATAGATTTCAAATCGATCCTGACCAAAATGAGTCTGTGGTGTGAAATAATTTTTGTTGAGTGGATAGATTTTAGTTGGTTTAGTCGTTCAACATTCTACAAGAACAACGAACCATGGAGTATGATTTCTCTGAAATAATTTTTGCTGAGTGGATAGATTTTAGTTGGGATAGTCGTTCAACATTCTACAAGAACAACTTAAGATGGAGTATGATTTCTCTGAAATCATGATAGATTTGAAATCGATCCTGACCAAGATGAGTCTGTGGTGTGAAATAATTTTTGTTGAGTGGATAGATTTTAGTTGGGGTAGTCGTTCAACATTCTACAAGAACAACGAACCATGGAGTATGATTTCTCTGAAACCATGATAGATTTCAAATCGATCCTGACCAAGATGAGTCTGTGGTGTGAAATAATTTTTGTTGAGTGGATAGATTTTAGTTGGGGTAGTCGTTCAACATTCTACAAGAACAACTTACCATGGAGTATGATTTCTCGGAAACCATGATATATTTCAAATCGAGCCTAATCAAGATGAGTCTGTGGTGTGAAATAATTTTTGTTGAGTGGATAGATTTTAGTTGGGGTAGTCGTTCAACATTCTACAAGAACAAAGAACCATGGAGTATGATTTCTCTGAAATAACTTTTGTTGAGTGGATAGATTTTTGTTGGGATAGTCGTTCAACATTCTACAAGAACAACTTACCATGGAGTATGATTTCTCTGAAACCATGATAGATTTCAAATCGATCCTGACCAAGATGAGTCTGTGGTGTGAAATAATTTTTGTTGAGTGGATAGATTTTAGTTGGGGTAGTCGTTCAATATTCTACAAGAACAACTTACCATGGAGTATGATTTCTCTGAAACCATGATAGATTTCAAATCGATCCTGACCAAGATGAGTCTGTGGTGTGAAATAATTTTTGTTGAGTGGATAGATTTTAGTTGGGATAGTCGTTCAACATTCTACAAGAACAACGAACCATGGAGTATGATTTCTCTGAAATAATTTTTGTCGAGTGGATAGATTTTAGTTGGGATAGTCGTTCAATATTCTACAAGAACAACTTATCATGGAGTATGATTTCTCTGAAATAATTTTTGTTGAGTGGATAGATTTTAGTTGGGGTAGTCGTTCAACATTCTACAAGAACAACGAACCATGGAGTATGATTTCTCTGCAACCATGATAGATTTCAAATCGATCCTGACCAAGATGAGTCTGTGGTGTGAAATAATTTTTGTTGAGTGGATAGATTTTAGTTGGGATAGTCGTTCAACATTTTACAAGAACAACGAACCATGGAGTATGATTTCTCTGAAACCATGATAGATTTCAAATCGATCCTGACCAAGATGAGTCTGTGGTGTGAAATAATTTTTGTTGAGTGGATAGATTTTAGTTGGGGTAGTCGTTCAACATTTTACAAGAACAACGAACCATGGAGTATGATTTCTCTGAAACCATGATAGATTTGAAATCGATCCTGACCAAGATGAGTCTGTGGTGTGAAATAATTTTTGTTGAGTGGATAGATGTTAGTTGGGTTAGCCGTTCAACATTCTACAAGAACAACTTACCATGGAGTATGATTTCTCTGAAACCATGATAGATTTGAAATCGATCCTGACCAAGATGAGTCTGTGGTGTGAAATAATTTTTGTTGAGTGGATAGATTTTAGTTGGGATAGTCGTTCAACATTCTACAAGAACAACGAACCATGGAGTATGATTTCTCTGAAACCATGATAGATTTCAAATCGATCCTGACCAAGATGAGTCTGTGGTGTGAAATAATTTTTGTTGAGTGGATAGATTTTAGTTGGGGTAGTCGTTCAATATTCTACAAGAACAACTTACCATAGAGTATGATTTCTCTGAAACCATGATAGATTTCAAATCGATCCTGACCAAGATGAGTCTGTGGTGTGAAATAATTTTTGTTGAGTGGATAGATTTTAGTTGGGATAGTCGTTCAACATTCTACAAGAACAACGAACCATGGAGTATGATTTCTCTGAAATAATTTTTGTCGAGTGGATAGATTTTAGTTGGGATAGTCGTTCAACATTCTACAAGAACAGCTTATCATGGAGTATGATTTCTCTGAAATAATTTTTGTTGAGTGGATAGATTTTAGTTGGGGTAGTCGTTCAACATTTTACAAGAACAACGAACCATGGAGTATGATTTCTCTGAAACCATGATAGATTTCAAATCTATCCTGACCAAGATGAGTCTGAGGTGTGAAATAATTTTTGTTGAGTGGATAGATTTTAGTTGGGATAGTCGTTCAACATTTTACAAGAACAACGAACCATGGAGTATGATTTCTCTGAAACCATGATAGATTTCAAATCGATCCTGACCAAGATGAGTCTGTGGTGTGAAATAATTTTTGTTGAGTGGATAGATTTTAGTTGGGGTAGTCGTTCAACATTTTACAAGAACAACAAACCATGGAGTATGATTTCTCTGAAATAATTTTTGTTGAGTGAATAGATTTTAGTTGGGTTAGATGTTCAACATTCTACAAGAACAACTTACCATGGAGTATGATTTCTCTGAAACCATGATAGATTTGAAATCGATCCTGACCAAGATGAGTCTGTGGTGTGAAATAATTTTTGTTAAGTGGATAGATTTTAGTTGGGGTAGTCGTTCAACATTCTACAAGAACAACTTACCATGGAGTATGATTTCTCTGAAATAATTTTTGTTGAGTGGATAGATTTTAGTTGGGATAGTCGTTCAACATTCTACAAGAACAACTTACCATGGACTATGATTTCTCTGAAACCATGATAGATTTCAAATCGATCCTGACCAAGATGAGTCTGTGGTGTGAAATAATTTTTGTTGAGGGGATAGAGTTTAGTTGGGGTAGTCGTTCAACATTCTACAAGAACAACGAACCATGGAGTATGATTTCTCTGAAATAATTTTTGTTGAGTGGATAGATTTTATTTGGGATAGTCGTTTAACATTCTACAAGAACAACTTACCATGGACTATGATTTCTCTGAAACCATGATAGATTTGAAATCGATCCTGACCAAGATGAGTCTGTGGTGTGAAATAATTTTTGTTGAGTGGATAGATTTTAGTTGGGGTAGTCGTTCAATATTCTACAAGAACAACGAACCATGGAGTATGATTTCTCTGAAACCATGATAGATTTCAAATCGGTCCTGACCAAGATGAGTCTGTGGTGTGAAATAATTTTAGTTGAGTGGATAGATTTTAGTTGCGGTAGTCGTTCAACATTCTACAAGAACAACTTACCATGGAGTATGATTTCTCTGAAACCATGATAGATTTCAAATCGATCCTGACCAAGGTGAGTCTGTATTGTGAAATAATTTTTGTTGAGTGGATAGATTTTAGTTGGGATAGTCGTTCAACATTCTACAAGAACAACGAACCATGGAGTATGATTTCTCTGAAACCATGATAGATTTCAAATCGATCCTGACCAAGATGAGTCTGTGGTGTGAAATAATTTTTGTTGAGTGGATAGATTTTAGTTAGGGGTAGTCGTTCAACATTCTACAAGAACAACTTACCATGGACTATGATTTCTCTGAAATAATTTTTGTTGAGTGGATAGATTTTAGTTTTGGTAGTCGTTCAACATTTTACAAGAACAACGAACCATGGAGTATGATTTCTCTGAAACCATGATAGATTTCAAATCGATCCTGACCAAGATGAGTCTGTGGTGTGAAATAATTTTTGTTGAGTGGATAGATTTTAGTTGGGGTAGTCGTTCAACATTCTACAAGAACAACTTACCATGTACTATGATTTCTCTGAAACCATGATAGATTTCATATCGATCCTGACCAAGATGAGTCTGTGGTGTGAAATAATTTTTGTTGAGTGGATAGATTTTAGTTAGGGGTAGTCGTTCAACATTCTACAAGAACAACGAACCCTGGAGTATGATTTCTCTGAAACCATGATAGATTTCAAATCGATCCTGACCAAGATGAGTCTGTGGTGTGAAATAATTTTTGTTGAGTGGATAGATTTTAGTTGTTGTAGTCGTTCAACATTTTACAAGAACAACGAACCACGGAGTTTGATTTCTCTGAAATAATTTTTGTTGAGTGAATAGATTTTAGTTGGGATAGTCGTTCAACATTCTACAAGAACAACTTACCATGGAGTATGATTTCTCTGAAACCATGATAGATTTCAAATCGATCCTGACCAAGATGAGTCTGTGGTGTGAAATAATTTTTGTTGAGTGGATAGATTTTAGTTGGGGTAGTCGTTCAACATTCTACAAGAACAACTTACCATGGAGTATGATTTCTCTGAAATAATTTTTGTTTAGATTTTAGTTGGGGTAGTCGTTCAACATTCTACAAGAACAACTTAAAATGGACTATGATTTCTCTGAAAGCATGATAGATTTCAAATCGATCCTGACCAAGATGAGTCTGTGGTGTGAAATAATTTTTGTTGAGCGAATAGATTTTAGTTGGGGTAGTCGTTCAACATTCTACAAGAACAACGAACCATGGAGTATGATTTCTCTGAAACCATGATAGATTTGAAATCGATCCTGACCAAGATGAGTCTGTGGTGTGAAATAATTTTTGTTGAGTGGATAGATTTTAGTTGGGGTAGTCGTTCAACATTCTACAAGAACAACGAACCATGGAGTATGATTTCTCTGAAACCATGATAGATTTGAAATCGATCCTGACCAAGATGAGTCTGTGGTGTGAAATAATTTTTGTTGAGTGGATAGATTTTAGTTGGGTTAGCCGTTCAACATTCTACAAGAACAACTTACCATGGAGTATGATTTCTCTGAAACCATGATAGATTTGAAATCGATCCTGACCAAGATGAGTCTGTGGTGTGAAATAATTTTTGTTGAGTGGATAGATTTTAGTTGGGGTAGTCGTTCAACATTCTACAAGAACAACGAACCATGGAGTATGATTTCTCTGAAATAACTTTTGTTGAGTGGATAGATTTTAGTTGGGATAGTCGTTCAACATTCTACAAGAACAACGAACCATGGAGTATGATTTCTCTGAAACCATGATAGATTTCAAATCGATCCTGACCAAGATGAGTCTGTGGTGTGAAATAATTTTTGTTGAGTGGATAGATTTTAGTTGGGGTAGTCGTTCAATATTCTACAAGAACAACTTACCATAGAGTATGATTTCTCTGAAACCATGATAGATTTCAAATCGATCCTGACCAAGATGAGTCTGTGGTGTGAAATAATTTTTGTTGAGTGGATAGATTTTAGTTGGGATAGTCGTTCAACATTCTACAAGAACAGCGAACCATGGAGTATGATTTCTCTGAAATAATTTTTGTCGAGTGGATAGATTTTAGTTGGGATAGTCGTTCAACATTCTACAAGAACAGCTTATCATGGAGTATGATTTCTCTGAAATAATTTTTGTTGAGTGGATAGATTTTAGTTGGGGTAGTTGTTCAACATTTTACAAGAACAACGAACCATGGAGTATGATTTCTCTGAAACCATGATAGATTTCAAATCTATCCTGACCAAGATGAGTCTGAGGTGTGAAATAATTTTTGTTGAGTGGATAGATTTTAGTTGAGATAGTCGTTCAACATTTTACAAGAACAACGAACCATGGAGTATGATTTCTCTGAAACCATGATAGATTTCAAATCGATCCTGACCAAGATGAGTCTGTGGTGTGAAATAATTTTTGTTGAGTGGATAGATTTTAGTTGGGGTAGTCGTTCAACATTTTACAAGAACAACAAACCATGGAGTATGATTTCTCTGAAATAATTTTTGTTGAGTGAATAGATTTTAGTTGGGTTAGCCGTTCAACATTCTACAAGAACAACTTACCATGGAGTATGATTTCTCTGAAACCATGATAGATTTGAAATCGATCCTGACCAAGATGAGTCTGTGGTGTGAAATAATTTTTGTTAAGTGGATAGATTTTAGTTGGGGTAGTCGTTCAACATTCTACAAGAACAATTTACCATGGAGTATGATTTCTCTGAAATAATTTTTGTTGAGTGGATAGATTTTAGTTGGGATAGTCGTTCAACATTCTACAAGAACAACTTACCATGGACTATGATTTCTCTGAAACCATGATAGATTTCAAATCGATCCTGACCAAGATGAGTCTGTGGTGTGAAATAATTTTTGTTGAGTGGATAGATTTTAGTTGGGGTAGTCGTTCAACATTCTACAAGAACAACGAACCATGGAGTATGATTTCTCTGAAATAATTTTTGTTGAGTGGATAGATTTTAGTTGGGATAGTCGTTCAACATTCTACAAGAACAACTTACCATGGACTATGATTTCTCTGAAACCATGATAGATTTGAAATCGATCCTGACCAAGATGAGTCTGTGGTGTGAAATAATTTTTGTTGAGTGGATAGATTTTAGTTGGGGTAGTCGTTCAATATTCTACAAGAACAACGAACCATGGAGTATGATTTCTCTGAAACCATGATAGATTTCAAATCGATCCTGACCAAGATGAGTCTGTGGTGTGAAATAATTTTAGTTGAGTGGACAGATTTTAGTTGGGGTAGTCGTTCAACATTCTACAAGAACAACTTACCATGGAGTATGATTTCTCTGAAACCATGATAGATTTCAAATCGATCCTGACCAAGGTGAGTCTGTATTGTGAAATAATTTTTGTTGAGTGGATAGATTTTAGTTGGGATAGTCGTTCAACATTCTACAAGAACAACGAACCATGGAGTATGATTTCTCTGAAACCATGATAGATTTCAAATCGATCCTGACCAAGATGAGTCTGTGGTGTGAAATAATTTTTGTTGAGTGGATAGATTTTAGTTAGGGGTAGTCGTTCAACATTCTACAAGAACAACTTACCATGGACTATGATTTCTCTGAAATAATTTTTGTTGAGTGGATAGATTTTAGTTGGGATAGTCGTTCAACATTTTACAAGAACAACGAACCATGGAGTATGATTTCTCTGAAACCATGATAGATTTCAAATCGATCCTGACCAAGATGAGTCTGTGGTGTGAAATAATTTTTGTTGAGTGGATAGATTTTAGTTGGGGTAGTCGTTCAACATTCTACAAGAACAACTTACCATGTACTATGATTCCTCTGAAACCATGATAGATGTCATATCGATCCTGACCAAGATGAGTCTGTGGTGTGAAATAATTTTTGTTGAGTGGATAGATTTTAGTTAGGGGTAGTCGTTCAACATTCTACAAGAACAACGAACCATGGAGTATGATTTCTCTGAAACCATGATAGATTTCAAATCGATCCTGACCAAGATCAGTCTGTGGTGTGAAATAATTTTTGTTGAGTGGATAGATTTTAGTTGTTGTAGTCGTTCAACATTTTACAAGAACAACGAACCACGGAGTTTGATTTCTCTGAAATAATTTTTGTTGAGTGAATAGATTTTAGTTGGGATAGTCGTTCAACATTCTACAAGAACAACTTACCATGGAGTATGATTTCTCTGAAACCATGATAGATTTCAAATCGATCCTGACCAAGATGAGTCTGTGGTGTGAAATAATTTTTGTTGAGTGGATAGATTTTAGTTGGGGTAGTCGTTCAACATTCTACAAGAACAACTTACCATGGAGTATGATTTCTCTGAAATAATTTTTGTTTAGATTTTAGTTGGGGTAGTCGTTCAACATTCTACAAGAACAACTTAAAATGGACTATGATTTCTCTGAAAGCATGATAGATTTCAAATCGATCCTGACCAAGATGAGTCTGTGGTGTGAAATAATTTTTGTTGAGCGAATAGATTTTAGTTGGGGTAGTCGTTCAACATTCTACAAGAACAACTTACCATGGACTATGATTTCTCTGAAACCATGATAGATTTCAAATCGATCCTGACCAAGATGAGTCTGTGGTGTGAAATAATTTTTGTTGAGTGGATAGATTTTAGTTGGGGTAGTCGTTCAACATTCTACAAGAACAACGAACCATGGAGTATGATTTCTCTGAAATAATTTTTGTTGAGTGGATAGATTTTAGTTGGGGTAGTCGTTCAACATTCTACAAGAACAACGAACCATGGAGTATGATTTCTCTGAAATAATTTTTGTTGAGTGGATAGATTTTAGTTGGGATAGTCGTTCAACATTCTACAAGAACAACGAACCATTTAGTATGATTTCTCTGAAACCATGATAGATTTCAAATCGATCCTGACCAAGATGAGTCTGTGGTGTGAAATAATTTTTGTTGAGTGGATAGATTTTAGTTGGGGTAGTCGTTCAACATTCTACAAGAACAACGAACCATGGAGTATGATTTCTCTGAAATAACTTTTGTTGAGTGGATAGATTTTAGTTGGGATAGTCGTTCAACATTCTACAAGAACAACGAACCATGGAGTATGATTTCTCTGAAACCATGATAGATTTCAAATCGATCCTGACCAAGATGAGTCTGTGGTGTGAAATAATTTTTGTTGAGTGGATAGATTTTAGTTGGGGTAGTCGTTCAACATTCTACAAGAACAACTCACCATGGAGTATGATTTCTCTGAAACCATGATAGATTTCAAATCGATCCTGACCAAGATGAGTCTGTGGTGTGAAATAATTTTTGTTGAGTGGATAGATTTTAGTTGGGATAGTCGTTCAACATTCTACAAGAACAACGAACCATGGAGTATGATTTCTCTGAAATAATTTTTGTTGAGTGGATAGATTTTAGTTGGGATAGTCGTTCAACATTCTACAAGAACAACGACCCATGGAGTATGATTTCTCTGAAATAATTTTTGTTGAGTGGATAGATTTTAGTTGGGATAGTCGTTCAACATTCTACAAGAACAACGAACCATGGAGTATGATTTCTCTGCAACCATGATAGATTTCAAATCGATCCTGACCAAGATGAGTCTGTGGTGTGAAATAATTTTTGTTGAGTGGATAGATTTTAGTTGGGGTAGTCGTTCAACATTCTACAAGAACAACGAACCATGGAGTATGATTTCTCTGAAATAATTTTTGTTGAGTGGATAGATTTTAGTTGGGGTAGTCGTTCAACATTCTACAAGAACAACGAACCATGGAGTATGATTTCTCCGCAAGCATGATAGATTTCAAATCGATCCTGACCAAGATGAGTCTGTGGTGTGAAATAATTTTTGTTGAGTGGATAGATTTTAGTTGGGATAGTCGTTCAACATTCTACAAGAACAACGAACCATGGAGTATGATTTCTCTGAAATAATTTTTGTTGAGTGGATAGATTTTAGTTGGGATAGTCGTTCAACATTCTACAAGAACAACTTATCATGGAGTATGATTTCTCTGAAATAATTTTTGTTGAGTGGATAGATTTTAGTTGGGGTAGTCGTTCAACATTTTACAAGAACAACTTACCATGGACTATGATTTCTCTGAAACCATGATAGATTTCAAATCGATCCTGACCAAGATGAGTCTGTGGTGTGAAATAATTTTTGTTGAGTGGATAGCTTTTAGTTGGGATAGTCGTTCAACATTTTACAAGAACAACGAACCATTTTAGTATGATTTCTCTGAAACCATGATAGATTTCAAATCGATCCTGACCAAGATGAGTCTGTGGTGTGAAATAATTTTTGTTGAGTGGATAGATTTTAGTTGGGGTAGTCGTTCAACATTCTACAAGAACAACGAACCATGGAGTACGATTTCTCTGAAATAATTTTTGTTGAGTGAATAGATTTTAGTTGGGATAGTCGTTCCACATTCTACAAGAACAACTTACCATGGAGTATGATTTCTCTGAAACCATGATAGATTTGAAATCGATCCTGACCAAGATGAGTCTGTGGTGTGAAATAATTTTTGTTGAGTGGATAGATTTTAGTTGGGGTAGTCGTTCAACATTCTACAAGAACAACTTACCATGGAGTATGATTTCTCTGAAATAATTTTTGTTGAGTGGATAGATTTTAGTTGGGATAGTCGTTCAACATTCTACAAGAACAACTTACCATGGACTATGATTTCTCTGAAACCATGATAGATTTCAAATCGATCCTGACCAAGATGAGTCTTTGGTGTGAAATAATTTTTGTTGAGTGGATAGATTTTAGTTGGGGTAGTCGTTCAACATTCTACAAGAACAACGAACCATGGAGTATGATTTCTCTGAAATAATTTTTGTTGAGTGGATAGATTTTAGTTGGGATAGTCGTTCAACATTCTACAAGAACAACGAACCATGGAGTATGATTTCTCTGAAATAATTTTTGTTGAGTGGATAGATTTTAGTTGGGATAGTCGTTCAACATTCTACAAGAACAACGAACCATGGAGTATGATTTCTCTGAAACCATGATAGATTTCAAATCGATCCTGACCAAGATGAGTCTGTGGTGTGAAATAATTTTAGTTGAGTGGATAGATTTTAGTTGGGGTAGTCGTTCAGCATTCTACAAGAACAACTTACCATGGAGTATGATTTCTCTGAAACCATGATAGATTTCAAATCGATCCTGACCAAGGTGAGTCTGTGGTGTGAAATAATTTTTGTTGAGTGGATAGATTTTAGTTGGGATAGTCGTTCAACATTCTACAAGAACAACGAACCATGGAGTATGATTTCTCTGAAATAATTTTTGTTGAGTGGATAGATTTTAGTTGGTATAGTTGTTCAACATTCTACAAGAACAACGAACCATGGAGTATGATTTCTCTGAAACCATGATAGATTTCAAATCGATCCTGACCAAGATGAGTCTGTGGTGTGAAATAATTTTGTTGAGTGGATAGATTTTAGTTGGGGTAGTCGTTCAACATTCTACAAGAACAACTTACCATGGAGTATGATTTCTCTGAAACCATGATAGATTTCATATCGATCCTGACCAAGATGAGTCTGTCTTGTGAAATAATTTTTGTTGAGTGGATAAATTTTAGTTAGGGGTAGTCGTTCAACATTCTACAAGAACAACTTACCGTGGACTATGATTTCTCTGAAATAATTTTTGTTGAGTGGATAGATTTTAGTTTTGGTAGTCGTTCAACATTTTACAAGAACAACGACCCATGGAGTATGATTTCTCTGAAACCATGATAGATTTCAAATCGATCCTGACCAAGATGAGTCTGTGGTGTGAAATAATTTTTGTTGAGTGGATAGATTTTAGTTGGGGTAGTCGTTCAACATTCTACAAGAACAACTTAAAATGTACTATGATTTCTCTGAAACCATGATAGATTTCATATCGATCCTGACCAAGATGAGTCTGTAGTGTGAAATAATTTTTGTTGAGTGGATAGATTTTAGTTGGGATAGTCGTTCAACATTCTACAAGAACAGCGAACCATGGAGTATGATTTCTCTGAAACCATGATAGATTTCAAATCGATCCTGAAAAAGATGAGTCTGTGGTGTGAAATAGTTTTTGTTGAGTGGATAGACCTTAGTTGGGGTAGTCGTTCAACATTTTACAAGAACAACGAACCACGGAGTTTGATTTCTCTGAAATAATTTTTGTTGAGTGAATAGATTTTAGTTGGGATAGTCGTTCAACATTCTACAAGAACAACTTACCATGGAGTATGATTTCTCTGAAACCATGATAGATTTCAAATCGATCCTGACCAAGATGAGTCTGTGGTGTGAAATAATTTTTGTTGAGTGGATAGATTTTAGTTGGGGTAGTCGTTCAACATTCTACAAGAACAACTTACCATGGAGTATGATTTCTCTGAAATAATTTTTGTTGAGTGGATAGATTTTAGTTGGGGTAGTCGTTCAACATTCTACAAGAACAACTTACCATGGACTATGATTTTTCTGAAACCATGATAGATTTCAAATCGATCCTGACCAAGATGAGTCTGTGGTGTGAAATAATTTTTGTTGAGTGGATAGATTTTAGTTGGGGTAGTCGTTCAACATTCTACAAGAACAACGAACCATGGAGTATGATTTCTCTGAAATAATTTTTGTTGAGTGGATAGATTTTAGTTGGGATAGTCGTTCAACATTTTACAAGAACAACGAACCATGGAGTATGATTTCTCTGAAACCATGATAGATTTCAAATCGATCCTGACCAAGATGAGTCTGTGGTGTGAAATAATTTTTGTTGACTGGATAGATTTTAGTTAGGGGTAGTCGTTCAACATTCTACAAGAACAACGAACCATGGAGTATGATTTCTCTGAAATAATTTTTGTTTAGATTTTAGTTGGGGTAGTCGTTCAACATTCTACAAGAACAACGAACCATGTACTATGATTTCTCTGAAACCATGATAGATTTCAAATCGATCCTGACCAAGATGAGTCTGTGGTGTGAAATAATTTTTGTTGAGTGGATAGATTTTAGTTGGGGTAGTCGTCCAACATTCTACAAGAACAACGAATCATGGAGTATGATTTCTATGCAACCATGATAGATTTCAAATCGATCCTGACCAAGATGAGTCTGTGGTGTGAAATAATTTTTGTTGAGTGGATAGATTTTAGTTGGGATAGTCGTTCAACATTCTACAAGAACAAGTTACCATGGACTATGATTTCTCTGAAACCATGATAGATTTCAAATCGATCCTGACCAAGATGAGTCTGTGGTGTGAAATAATTTTTGTTGAGTGGATAGATTTTAGTTAGGGGTAGTCGTTCAATATTCTACAAGACCAACTTACCATGGACTATGATTTCTCTGAAACTATGATAGATTTCAAATCGATCCTGACCAAGATGAGTCTGTGGTGTGAAATAATTTTTGTTGAGTGGATAGATTTTAGTTGGGATAGTCGTTCAACATTCTACAAGAACAACGAACCATGGAGTATGATTTCTCTGAAATAATTTTTGTTTAGATTTTAGTTGGGGTAGTCGTTCAACATTCTACAAGAACAACTTACCATGGACTATGATTTCTCTGAAACCATGATAGATTTCAAATCGATCCTGACCAAGATGAGTCCGTGGTGTGAAATAATTTCTGTTGAGTGGATAGATTTTAGTTGGGGTAGTCGTTCAACATTTTACAAGAACAACGAACCACGGAGTTTGATTTCTCTGAAATAATTTTTGTTGAGTGAATAGATTTTAGTTGGGATAGTCGTTCAACATTCTACAAAAACAACTTACCATGGAGTATGATTTCTCTGAAACCATGATAGATTTCAAATCGATCCTGACCAAGATGAGTCTGTGGTGTGAAATAATTTTTGTTGAGTGGATAGCTTTTAGTTTCGGTAGTCGTTCAACATTCTACAAGAACAACGAACCATGGAGTATGATTTCTCTGAAATAATATTTGTTGAGTGGATAGATTTTAGTTGGGATAGTCGTTCAACATTCTACAAGAACAACGAACCATGGAGTATGATTTCTCTGAAACCATGATAGATTTCAAATCGATCCTGACCAAGATGAGCCTGTGGTGTGAAATAATTTTTGTTGAGTGGATAGATTTTAGTTGGGATAGTCGTTCAACATTCTACAAGAACAACTTACCATGGAGTATGATTTCTCTGAAATAATTTTTGTTGAGTGGATAGATTTTAGTTGGGATAGTCGTTCAACATTTTACAAGAACAACGAACCATGGAGTATGATTTCTCTGAAACCATGATAGATTTCAAATCGATCCTGACCAAGATGAGTCTGTGGTGTGAAATAATTTTTGTTGAGTGGATAGATTTTAGTTGGGGTAGTCGTTCAACATTCTACAAGAACAACGAACCATGGAGTATGATTTCTATGCAACCATGATAGATTTCAAATCGATCCTGACCAAGATGAGTCTGTGGTGTGAAATAATTTTTGTTGAGTGGATAGATTTTAGTTGGGACAGTCGTTCAACATTCTACAAGAACAAGTTACCATGGACTATGATTTCTCTGAAACCATGATAGATTTCAAATCGATCCTGACCAAGATGAGTCTGTGGTGTGAAATAATTTTTGTTGAGTGGATAGATTTTAGTTAGGGGTAGTCGTTCAACATTCTACAAGAACAACTTACCATGGACTATGATTTCTCTGAAACCATGATAGATTTGAAATCGATCCTGACCAAGATGAGTCTGTGGTGTGAAATATTTTTTGTTGAGTGGATAGATTTTAGTTGGGGTAGTCGTTCAACATTCTACAAGAACAACGAACCATGGAGTATGAATTCTCTGAAATAATTTTTGTTGAGTGGATAGATTTTAGGTAGGGGTAGTCGTTCAACATTCTACAAGAACAACGAACCATGGAGTATGATTTCTCTGCAACCATGATAGATTTCAAATCGATCCTGACCAAGATGAGTCTGTGGTGTGAAATAATTTTTGTTGAGTGGATAGATTTTAGTTGGGGTAGTCGTTCAACATTCTACAAGAACAACTTACCATGGAGTATGATTTCTCTGAAACCATGATAGATTTCAAATCGATCCTGACCAAGATGAGTCTGTGGTGTGAAATAATTTTTGTTGAGTGGATAGATTTTAGTTGGGGTAGTCATTCAACATTCTACAAGAACAACGAA
Organism: Xylota sylvarum; assembly: GCA_905220385.1. Taxonomy (NCBI): domain Eukaryota; kingdom Metazoa; phylum Arthropoda; class Insecta; order Diptera; family Syrphidae; genus Xylota; species Xylota sylvarum. The sequence continues at coordinate 133,116 of CAJMZQ010000083.1, forward strand.
CCATGGAGTATGATTTCTCTGAAATAATTTTTGTTGAGTGGATAGATTTTAGTTGGGGTAGTCGTTCAACATTCTACAAGAACAACGAACCATGGAGTACGATTTCTCTGAAATAATTTTTGTTGAGTGGATAGATTTTAGTTGGGATAGTCGTTCAACATTCTACAAGAACAACGAACCATGGAGTATGATTTCTCTGCAACCATGATAGATTTCAAATCGATCCTGACCAAGATGAGTCTGTGGTGTGAAATAATTTTTGTTGAGTGGATAGATTTTAGTTGGGGTAGTCGTTCAACATTCTACAAGAACAACTTACCATGGACTATGATTTCTCTGAAAATATGATAGATTTCAAATCAATCCTGACCAAGATGAGTCTGTGGTGTGAAATAATTTTTGTTGAGTGGATAGATTTTAGTTGGGGTAGTCGTTCAACATTCTACAAGAACAGCGAACCATGGAGTATGATTTCTCTGAAATAATTTTTGTTGAGTGGATAGATTTTAGTTAGGGGTAGTCGTTCAACATTCTACAAGAACAACTTACCATGGAGTATGATTTATCTGAAATAATTTTTGTTGAGTGGATAGATTTTAGTTGGGATAGTCGTTCAACATTCTACAAGAACAACTTACCATGGAGTATGATTTCTCTGAAACCATGATAGATTTCAAATCGATCCTGACCAAGATGAGTCTGTGGTGTGAAATAATTTTTGTTGAGTGGATAGATTTTAGTTGGGGTAGTCGTTCAACATTCTACAAGAACAACGAAACATGGAGTATGATTTCTCTGAAACCATGATAGATTTCAAATCGATCCTGACCAAGATGAGTCTGTGGTGTGAAATAATTTTTGTTGAGTGGATAGATTTTAGTTGGGATAGTCGTTCAACATTCTACAAGAACAACTTACCATGGAGTATGATTTCTCTGAAATAATTTTTGTTGAGTGGATAGATTTTAGTTGGGATAGTCGTTCAATATTTTACAAAAACAACGAACCATGGAGTATGATTTCTCTGAAACCATGATATATTTCAAATCGAACCTGACCAAAATGAGACTGTGGTGTGAAATAATTTTTGTTGAGTGGATAGATTTTAGTTGGGGTAGTCGTTCAACATTTTACAAGAACAACGAACCATGGAGTATGATTTCTGTGAAATAATTTTTGTTGAGTGAATAGATTTTAGTTGGGATAGTCGTTCAACATTCTACAAGAACAACTTACCATGGAGTATGATTTCTCTGAAACCATGATAGATTTCAAATCGATCCTGACCAAGATGAGTCTGTGGTGTGAAATAATTTTTGTTGAGTGGATAGATTTTAGTTGGGGTAGTCGTTCAACATTTTACAAGAACAACGAACCATGGAGTATGATTTCTCTGAAATAATTTTTGTTGAGTGAATAGATTTTAGTTGGGATAGTCGTTCAACATTCTACAAGAACAACTTACCATGGAGTATGATTTCTCTGAAACCATGATAGATTTGAAATCGATCCTGACCAAGATGAGTCTGTGGTGTGAAATAATTTTTGTTGAGTGGATAGATTTTAGTTGGGGTAGTCGTTCAACATTCTACAAGAACAACTTACCATGGAGTATGATTTCTCTGAAATAATTTTTGTTGAGTGGATAGATTTTAGTTGGGATATCCGCTCAACATTCTACAAGAACAACTTAATATGGAGTATGATTTCTCTGCAACCATGATAGATTTCAAATCGATCCTGACCAAGATGAGTCTGTGGTGTGAAATAATTTTTGTTGAGTGGATAGATTTTAGCTGGGGTAGTCGTTCAACATTCTACAAGAACAACTTACCATGGAGTATGATTTCTCTGAAATAATTTTTGTTGAGTGGATAGATTTTAGTTGGGATAGTCGTTCAACATTTTACAAAAACAACGAAACATGGAGTATGATTTCTCTGAAACCATGATAGATTTCAAATCGAACCTGACCAAGATGAGACTGTGGTGTGAAATAATTTTTGTTGAGTGGATAGATTTTAGTTGGGGTAGTCGTTCAACATTTTACAAGAACAACGAACCATGGAGTATGATTTCTCTGAAATAATTGTTGTTGAGTGGATAGATTTTAGTTGGGATATCCGCTCAACATTCTACAAGAACAACTTACCATGGAGTATGATTTCTCTGCAACCATGATAGATTTCAAATCGATCCTGACCAAGATGAGTCTGTGGTGTGAAATAATTTTTGTTGAGTGGATAGATTTTAGCTGGGGTAGTCGTTCAACATTCTACAAGAACAACTTACCATGGAGTATGATTTCTCTGAAATAATTTTTGTTGAGTGGATAGATTTTAGTTGGGATAGTCGTTCAACATTTTACAAAAACAACGAAACATGGAGTATGATTTCTCTGAAACCATGATAGATTTCAAATCGAACCTGACCAAGATGAGTCTGTGGTGTGAAATAATTTTTGTTGAGTGGATAGATTTTAGTTGGGATAGTCGTTCAACATTCTACAAGAACAACTTACCATGGAGTATGATTTCTCTGAAATAATTTTTGTTGAGTGGATAGATTTTAGTTGGGGTAGTCGTTCAACATTCTACAAGAACAACGAACCATGGAGTATGATTTCTCTGAAATAATTTTTGTTGAGTGGATAGATTTTAGTTGGGATAGTCGTTCAACATTCTACAAGAACAACGAACCATGGAGTATGATTTCTCTGAAACCATGATAGATTTCAAATCGATCCTGACCAAGATGAGTCTGTGGTGTGAAATAATTTTTGTTGGGTGGATAGATTTTAGCTGGGGTAGTCGTTCAACATTCTACAAGAACAACTTACCATGGAGTATGATTTCTCTGAAACCATGATAGATTTCAAATCGATCCTGACCGAGATGAGTCTGTGGTGTGAAATAATTTTTGTTGAGTGGATAGATTTTAGTTGGGATAGTCGTTCAACATTCTACAAGAACAACTTACCATGGAGTATGATTTCTCTGAAATAATTTTTGTTGAGTGGATAGATTTTAGTTGGGATAGTCGTTCAACATTTTACAAAAACAACGAAACATGGAGTATGATTTCTCTGAAACCATGATAGATTTCAAATCGAACCTGACCAAGATGAGACTGTGGTGTGAAATAATTTTTGTTGAGTGGATAGATTTTAGTTGGGGTAGTCGTTCAACATTTTACAAGAACAACGAACCATGGAGTATGATTTCTCTGAAATAATTGTTGTTGAGTGAATAGATTTTAGTTGGGATAGTCGTTCAACATTCTACAAGAACAACTTACCATGGAGTATGATTTCTCTGAAACCATGATAGATTTCAAATCGATCCTGACCAAGATGAGTCTGTGGTGTGAAATAATTTTTGTTGAGTGGATAGATTTTAGTTGGGGTAGTCGTTCAACATTTTACAAGAACAACGAACCATGGAGTATGATTTCTCTGAAATAATTTTTGTTGAGTGAATAGATTTTAGTTGGGATAGTCGTTCAACATTCTACAAGAACAACTTACCATGGAGTATGATTTCCCTGAAACCATGATAGATTTGAAATCGATCCTGACCAAGATGAGTCTGTGGTGTGAAATAATTTTTGTTGAGTGGATAGATTTTAGTTGGGGTAGTCGTTCAACATTCTACAAGAACAACTTACCATGGAGTATGATTTCTCTGAAATAATTTTTGTTGAGTGGATAGATTTTAGTTGGGATATCCGTTCAACATTCTACAAGAACAACTTACCATGGACTATGATTTCTCTGAAACCATGATAGATTTCAAATCGATCCTGACCAAGATGAGTCTGTGGTGTGAAATAATTTTTGTTGAGTGGATAGATTTTAGTTGGGGTAGTCGTTCAACATTCTACAAGAACAACGAACCATGGAGTATGATTTCTCTGAAATAATTTTTGTTGAGTGGATAGATTTTAGTTGGGGTAGTCGTTCAACATTCTACTAGAACAACGAACCATGGAGTATGATTTCTCTGAAATAATTTTTGTTGAGTGGATAGATTTTAGTTGGGATAGTCGTTCAACATTCTACAAGAACAACTTACGATGGAGTATGATTTCTCTGAAACCATGATAGATTTCAAATCGATCCTGACCAAGATGAGTCTGTGGTGTGAAATAATTTTTGTTGAGTGGATAGATTTTAGTTGGGGTAGTCGTTCAACATTCTACAAGAACAACGAAACATGGAGTATGATTTCTCTGAAACCATGATAGATTTCAAATCGATCCTGACCAAGATGAGTCTGTGGTGTGAAATAATTTTTGTTGAGTGGATAGATTTTAGTTGGGATAGTCGTTCAACATTCTACAAGAACAACTTACCATGGAGTATGATTTCTCTGAAATAATTTTTGTTGAGTGGATAGATTTTAGTTGGGATAGTCGTTCAACATTTTACAAAAACAACGAACCATGGAGTATGATTTCTCTGAAACCATGATAGATTTCAAATCGAACCTGACCAAGATGAGACTGTGGTGTGAAATAATTTTTGTTGAGTGGATAGATTTTAGTTGGGGTAGTCGTTCAACATTTTACAAGAACAACGAACCATGGAGTATGATTTCTCTGAAATAATTTTTGTTGAGTGAATAGCTTTTAGTTGGGATAGTCGTTCAACATTCTACAAGAACAACTTACCATGGAGTATGATTTCTCTGAAACCATGATAGATTTCAAATCGATCCTGACCAAGATGAGTCTGTGGTGTGAAATAATTTTTGTTGAGTGGATAGATTTTAGTTGGGGTAGTCGTTCAACATTTTACAAGAACAACGAACCATGGAGTATGATTTCTCTCAAATAATTTTTGTTGAGTGAATAGATTTTAGTTGGGATAGTCGTTCAACATTCTACAAGAACAACTTACCATGGAGTATGATTTCTCTGAAACCATGATAGATTTGAAATCGATCCTGACCAAGATGAGTCTGTGGTGTGAAATAATTTTTGTTGAGTGGATAGATTTTAGTTGGGGTAGTCGTTCAACATTCTACAAGAACAACTTACCATGGAGTATGATTTCTCAGAAATAATTTTTGTTGAGTGGATAGATTTTAGTTGGGATATCCGTTCAACATTCTACAAGAACAACTTACCATGGACTATGATTTCTCTGAAACCATGATAGATTTCAAATCGATCCTGGCCAAGATGAGTCTGTGGTGTGAAATAATTTTTATTGAGTGGATAGATTTTAGTTGGGGTAGTCGTTCAACATTCTACAAGAACAACGAACCATGGAGTATGATTTCTCTGAAATAATTTTTGTTGAGTGGATAGATTTTAGTTGGGATAGTCGTTCAACATTCTACAAGAACAACGAACCATGGAGTATGATTTCTCTGAAACCATGATAGATTTCAAATCGATCCTGACCAAGATGAGTCTGTGGTGTGAAATAATTTTTGTTGAGTGGATAGATTTTAGCTGGGGTAGTCGTTCAACATTCTACAAGAACAACTTACCATGGAGTATGATTTCTCTGAAACCATGATAGATTTCAAATCGATCCTGACCGAGATGAGTCTGTGGTGTGAAATAATTTTTGTTGAGTGGATAGATTTTAGTTGGGGTAGTCGTTCAACATTCTACAAGAACAACGAACCATGGAGTATGATTTCTCTGAAATAATTTTTGTTGAGTGAATAGATTTTAGTTGAGATAGTCGTTCAACATTCTACAAGAACAACGAACCATGGAGTATGATTTCTCTGCAACCATGATAGATTTCAAATCGATCCTGACCAAGATGAGTCTGTGGTGTGAAATAATTTTTGTTGAGTGGATAGATTTTAGCTGGGGTAGTCGTTCAACATTCTACAAGAACAATTTACCATGGACTATGATTTCTCTGAAACCATGATAGATTTCAAATCGATCCTGACCAAGATGAGTCTGTGGTGTGAAATAATTTTTATTGAGTGGATAGATTTTAGTTGGGGTAGTCGTTCAACATTCTACAAGAACAACGAACCATGGAGTATGATTTCTCTGAAATAATTTTTGTTGAGTGGATAGATTTTAGTTAGGAGTAGTCGTTCAACATTCTGCAAGAACAACGAACCATGGAGTATGATTTCTCTGCAACCATGATAGATTTCAAATCGATCCTGACCAAGATGAGTCTGTGGTGTGAAATAATTTTTGTTGAGTGGATAGATTTTAGTTGGGGTGGTCGTTCAACATTCTACAAGAACAACTTACCATGGACTATGATTTCTCTGAAACCATGATAGATTTCAAATCGATCCTGACCAAGATGAGTCTGTGGTGTGAAATAATTTTTGTTGAGTGGATAGATTTTAGTTGGGGTAGTCGTTCAACATTCTACAAGAACAACGAACCATGGAGTATGATTTCTCTGAAATAATTTTTGTTGAGTGGATAGATTTTAGTTGGGGTAGTCGTTCAACATTCTACAAGAACAACGAACCATGGAGTATGATTTCTCTGAAATAATTTTTGTTGAGTGGATAGATTTTAGTTGGGGTAGTCGTTCAACATTTTACAAGAACAACGAACCATGGAGTATGATTTCTCTGAAATAATTTTTGTTGAGTGAATAGATTTTAGTTGGGATAGTCGTTCAACATTCTACAAGAACAACTTACCATGGAGTATGATTTCTCTGAAACCATGATAGATTTGAAATCGATCCTGACCAAGATGAGTCTGTGGTGTGAAATAATTTTTGTTGAGTGGATAGATTTTAGTTGGGGTAGTCGTTCAACATTCTACAAGAACAACTTACCATGGAGTATGATTTCTCAGAAATAATTTTTGTTGAGTGGATAGATTTTAGTTGGGATATCCGTTCAACATTCTACAAGAACAACTTACCATGGACTATGATTTCTCTGAAACCATGATAGATTTCAAATCGATCCTGACCAAGATGAGTCTGTGGTGTGAAATAATTTTTGTTGAGTGGATAGATTTTAGTTGGGGTAGTCGTTCAACATTCTACAAGAACAACGAACCATGGAGTATGATTTCTCTGAAATAATTTTTGTTGAGTGGATAGATTTTAGTTGGGATAGTCGTTCAACATTCTACAAGAACAACGAACCATGGAGTATGATTTCTCTGAAACCATGATAGATTTCAAATCGATCCTGACCAAGATGAGTCTGTGGTGTGAAATAATTTTTGTTGAGTGGATAGATTTTAGCTGCCGTAGTCGTTCAACATTCTACAAGAACAACTTACCATGGAGTATGATTTCTCTGAAACCATGATAGATTTCAAATCGATCCTGACCAAGATGAGTCTGTGGTGTGAAATAATTTTTGTTGAGTGGATAGATTTTAGTTGGGGTAGTCGTTCAACATTCTACAAGAACAACGAACCATGGAGTATGATTTCTCTGAAATAATTTTTGTTGAGTTAATAGATTTTAGTTGAGATAGTCGTTCAACATTCTACAAGAACAACGAACCATGGAGTATGATTTCTCTGAAACCATGATAGATTTCAAATCGATCCTGACCAAGATGAGTCTGTGGTGTGAAATAATTTTTGTTGAGTGGATAGATTTTAGTTGGGGTAGTCGTTCAACATTCTACAAGAACAACTTACCATGGACTATGATTTCTCTGAAACCATGATAGATTTCAAATCGATCCTGACCAAGATGAGTCTGTGGTGTGAAATAATTTTTATTGAGTGGATAGATTTTAGTTGGGGTAGTCGTTCAACATTCTACAAGAACAACGAACCATGGAGTATGATTTCTCTGAAATAATTTTTGTTGAGTGGATAGATTTTAGTTAGGAGTAGTCGTTCAACATTCTACAAGAACAACGAACCATGGAGTATGATTTCTCTGCAACCATGATAGATTTCAAATCGATCCTGACCAAGATGAGTCTGTGGTGTGAAATAATTTTTGTTGAGTGGATAGATTTTAGTTGGGGTGGTCGTTCAACATTCTACAAGAACAACTTACCATGGACTATGATTTCTCTGAAACCATGATAGATTTCAAATCGATCCTGACCAAGATGAGTCTGTGGTGTGAAATAATTTTTGTTGAGTGGATAGATTTTAGTTGATGCAGTCGTTCAACATTCTACAAGAACAACGAACCATGGAGTATGATTTCTCTGAAATAATTTTTGTTGAGTGGATAGATTTTAGTTGGGGTAGTCGTTCAACATTCTACAAGAACAACGAACCATGGAGTATGATTTCTCTGAAATAATTTTTGTTGAGTTAATAGATTTTAGTTAGGGGTAGTCGTTCAACATTCTACAAGAACAACTTACAATGGAGTATGATTTCTCTGAAACCATGATAGATTTCAAATCGATCCTGACAAAGATGAGTCTGTGGTGTGAAATAATTCTTGTTGAGTGGATAGATTTTAGTTGGGATAGTCGTTCAACATTCTACAAGAACAACTTACCATGGAGTATGATTTCTCTGAAATAATTTTTGTTGAGTGGATAGATTTTAGTTGGGATAGTCGTTCAACATTTTACAAGAACAACGAACCATGGAGTATGATTTCTCTGAAACCATGATAGATTTCAAATCGAACCTGACCAAGATGAGTCTGTGGTGTGAAATAATTTTTGTTGAGTGGATAGATATTAGTTAGGGGTAGTCGTTCAACATTCTACAAGAACAACGAACCATGGAGTATGATTTCTCTGAAACCATGATAGATTTCAAATCGATCCTGACCAAGATGAGTCTGTGGTGTGAAATAATAGTCGTTCAACATTCTACCAGAACAACGAACCATGGAGTATGATTTCTCTGAAATAATTTTTGTTGAGTGGATAGATTTTAGTTGGGGTAGTCGTTCAACATTCTACAAGAACAACGAACCATGGAGTATGATTTCTCTGAAATAATTTTTGTTGAGTGGATGGATTTTAGTTAGGGGTAGTCGTTCAACATTCTACAAGAACAACTTACAATGGAGTATGATTTCTCTGAAACCGTGATAGATTTCAAATCGATCCTGACAAAGATGAGTCTGTGGTGTGAAATAATTCTTGTTGAGTGGATAGATTTTAGTTGGGATAGTCGTTCAACATTCTACAAGAACAACTTACCATGGAGTATGATTTCTCTGAAATAATTTTTGTTGAGTGGATAGATTTTAGTTGGGATAGTCGTTCAACATTTTACAAGAACAACGAACCATGGAGTATGATTTCTCTGAAACCATGATAGATTTCAAATCGAACCTGACCAAGATGAGTCTGTGGTGTGAAATAATTTTTGTTGAGTGGATAGATATTAGTTAGGGGTAGTCGTTCAACATTCTACAAGAACAACGAACCATGGAGTATGATTTCTCTGAAACCATGATAGATTTCAAATCGATCCTGACCAAGATGAGTCTGTGGTGTGAAATAATAGTCGTTCAACATTCTACCAGAACAACGAACCATGGAGTATGATTTCTCTGAAATAATTTTTGTTGAGTGGATAGATTTTAGTTGGGGTAGTCGTTCAACATTCTACAAGAACAACGAACCATGGAGTATGATTTCTCTGAAATAATTTTTGTTGAGTGGATGAATTTTAGTTAGGGGTAGTCGTTCAACATTCTACAAGAACAACTTACAATGGAGTATGATTTCTCTGAAACCATGATAGATTTCAAATCGATCCTGACAAAGATGAGTCTGTGGTGTGAAATAATTCTTGTTGAGTGGATAGATTTTAGTTGGGATAGTCGTTCAACATTCTACAAGAACAACTTACCATGGAGTATGATTTCTCTGAAATAATTTTTGTTGAGTGGATAGATTTTAGTTGGGATAGTCGTTCAACATTTTACAAGAACAACGAACCATGGAGTATGATTTCTCTGAAACCATGATAGATTTCAAATCGAACCTGACCAAGATGAGTCTGTGGTGTGAAATAATTTTTGTTGAGTGGATAGATATTAGTTAGGGGTAGTCGTTCAACATTCTACAAGAACAACGAACCATGGAGTATGATTTCTCTGAAACCATGATAGATTTCAAATCGATCCTGACCAAGATGAGTCTGTGGTGTGAAATAGTAGTCGTTCAACATTCTACAAGAACAACGAACCATGGAGTATGATTTCTCTGAAATAATTTTTGTTGAGTGGATAGATTTTAGTTGGGTAGTCGTTCAACATTCTACAAGAACAACGAACCATGGAGTATGATTTCTCTGAAATAATTTTTGTTGAGTGGATAGATTTTAGTTGGGGTAGTCGTTCAACATTCTACAAGAACAACGAACCATGGAGTATGATTTCTCTGAAATAATTTTTGTTGAGTGGATAGATTTTAGTTAGGGATAGTCGTTCAACATTCTACAAGAACAACTTACCATGGAGTATGATTTCTCTGAAATAATTTTTGTTGAGTGGATAGATTTTAGTTGGGATAGTCGTTCAACATTTTACAAGAACAACGAACCATGGAGTATGATTTCTCTGAAACCATGATAGATTTCAAATCGAACCTGACCAAGATGAGTCTGTGGTGTGAAATAATTTTTGTTGAGTGGATAGATATTAGTTAGGGGTAGTCGTTCAACATTCTACAAGAACAACGAACCATGGAGTATGATTTCTCTGAAACCATGATAGATTTCAAATCGATCCTGACCAAGATGAGTCTGTGGTGTGAAATAATAGTCGTTCAACATTCTACAAGAACAACGAACCATGGAGTATGATTTCTCTGAAATAATTTTTGTTGAGTGGATAGATTTTAGTTGGGGTAGTCGTTCAACATTCTACAAGAACAACGAATCATGGAGTATGATTTCTCTGAAATAATTTTTGTTGAGTGGATAGATTTTAGTTAGGGGTAGTCGTTCAACATTCTACAAGAACAACGAACCATGGAGTATGATTTCTCTGCAACCATGATAGATTTCAAATCGATCCTGACCAAGATGAGTCTGTGGTGTGAAATAATTTTTGTTGAGTGGATAGATTTTAGTTGGGGTGGTCGTTCAACATTCTACAAGAACAACTTACCATGGACTATGATTTCTCTGAAACCATGATAGATTTCAAATCGATCCTGACCAAGATGAGTCTGTGGTGTGAAATAATTTTTGTTGAGTGGATAGATTTTAGTTGATGCAGTCGTTCAACATTCTACAAGAACAACGAACCATGGAGTATGATTTCTCTGAAATAATTTTTGTTGAGTGGATAGATTTTAGTTGGGGTAGTCGTTCAACATTCTACAAGAACAACGAACCATGGAGTATGATTTCTCTGAAATAATTTTTGTTGAGTGGATAGATTTTAGTTAGGGGTAGTCGTTCAACATTCTACAAGAACAACTTACAATGGAGTATGATTTCTCTGAAACCATGATAGATTTCAAATCGATCCTGACAAAGATGAGTCTGTGGTGTGAAATAATTCTTGTTGAGTGGATAGATTTTAGTTGGGATAGTCGTTCAACATTCTACAAGAACAACTTACCATGGAGTATGATTTCTCTGAAATAATTTTTGTTGAGTGGATAGATTTTAGTTGGGATAGTCGTTCAACATTTTACAAGAACAACGAACCATGGAGTATGATTTCTCTGAAACCATGATAGATTTCAAATCGAACCTGACCAAGATGAGTCTGTGGTGTGAAATAATTTTTGTTGAGTGGATAGATATTAGTTAGGGGTAGTCGTTCAACATTCTACAAGAACAACGAACCATGGAGTATGATTTCTCTGAAACCATGATAGATTTCAAATCGATCCTGACCAAGATGAGTCTGTGGTGTGAAATAATAGTCGTTCAACATTCTACAAGAACAACGAACCATGGAGTATGATTTCTCTGAAATAATTTTTGTTGAGTGGATAGATTTTAGTTGGGGTAGTCGTTCAACATTCTACAAGAACAACTTACCATGGAGTATGATTTCTCTGAAACCATGATAGATTTCAAATCGATCCTGACAAAGATGAGTCTGTGGTGTGAAATAATTCTTGTTGAGTGGATAGATTTTAGCTGGGATAGTCGTTCAACATTTTACAAGAACAACGAACCATGGAGTATGATTTCTCTGAAACCATGATAGATTTCAAATCGAACCTGCCCAAGATGAGTCTGTGGTGTGAAATAATTTTTGTTGAGTGGATAGATATTAGTTAGGGGTAGTCGTTCAACATTCTACAAGAACAACGAACCATGGAGTATGATTTCTCTGAAACCATGATAGATTTCAAATCGATCCTGACCAAGATGAGTCTGTGGTGTGAAATAATAGTCGTTCAACATTCTACAAGAACAACGAACCATGGAGTATGATTTCTCTGAAATAATTTTTGTTGAGTGGATAGATTTTAGTTGGGATAGTCGTTCAACATTCTACAAGAACAACTTACCATGGAGTATGATTTCTCTGAAACCATGATAGATTTCAAATCGATCCTGACCAAGATGAGTCTGTGGTGTGAAATAATAGTCGTTCAACATTCTACAAGAACAACTTACAATGGAGTATGATTTCTCTGAAACCATGATAGATTTCAAATCGATCCTGACAAAGATGAGTCTGTGGTGTGAAATAATTCTTGTTGAGTGGATAGATTTTAGTTGGGATAGTCGTTCAACATTCTACAAGAACAACTTACCATGGAGTATGATTTCTCTGAAATAATTTTTGTTGAGTGGATAGATTTTAGTTGGGATAGTCGTTCAACATTTTACAAGAACAACGACCCATGGAGTATGATTTCTCTGAAACCATGATAGATTTCAAATCGAACCTGACCAAGATGAGTCTGTGGTGTGAAATAATTTTTGTTGAGTGGATAGATATTAGTTAGGGGTAGTCGTTCAACATTCTACAAGAACAACGAACCATGGAGTATGATTTCTCTGAAACCATGATAGATTTCAAATCGATCCTGACCAAGATGAGTCTGTGGTGTGAAATAATAGTCGTTCAACATTCTACAAGAACAACGAACCATGGAGTATGATTTCTCTGAAATAATTTTTGTTGAGTGGATAGATTTTAGTTGGGGTAGTCGTTCAACATTCTACAAGAACAACGAACCATGGAGTATGATTTCTCTGAAATAATTTTTGTTGAGTGGATAGATTTTAGTTAGGGGTAGTCGTTCAACATTCTACAAGAACAACTTACAATGGAGTATGATTTCTCTGAAACCATGATAGATTTCAAATCGATCATGACAAAGATGAGTCTGTGGTGTGAAATAATTCTTGTTGAGTGGATAGATTTTAGTTGGGATAGTCGTTCAACATTCTACAAGAACAACTTACCATGGAGTATGATTTCTCTGAAATAATTTTTGTTGAGTGGATAGATTTTAGTTGGGATAGTCGTTCAACATTTTACAAGAACAACGAACCATGGAGTATGATTTCTCTGAAACCATGATAGATTTCAAATCGAACCTGACCAAGATGAGTCTGTGGTGTGAAATAATTTTTGTTGAGTGGATAGATTTTAGTTAGGGGTAGTCGTTCAATATTCTACAAGAACAACGAACCATGGAGTATGATTTCTCTGAAACCATGATAGATTTCAAATCGATCCTGACCAAGATGAGTCTGTGGTGTGAAATAATTTTTGTTGAGTGGATAGATTTTAGTTGGGGTAGTCGTTCAACATTTTACAAGAACAACGAACCATGGAGTATGATTTCTCTGAAATAATTTTTGTTGAGTGAATAGATTTTAGTTGGGATAGTCGTTCAACATTCTACAAGAACAACTTACCATGGAGTATGATTTCTCTGAAACCATGATAGATTTGAAATCGATCCTGACCAAGATGAGTCTGTGGTGTGAAATAATTTTTGTTGAGTGGATAGATTTTAGTTGGGGAAGTCGTTCAACATTCTACAAGAACAACGAACCATGGAGTATGATTTCTCTGAAACCATGATAGATTTCAAATCGATCCTGACCAAGATGAGTCTGTGGTGTGAAATAATTTTTGTTGAGTGGATAGATTTTAGTTGGGGTGGTCGTTCAACATTCTACAAGAACAACTTACCATGGACTATGATTTCTCTGAAACAATTTCTGTTGAGTGGATAGATTTTAGTTGGGATAGTCGTTCAACATTTTACAAGAACAACGAACCATGGAGCATGATTTCTCTGAAACCATGATAGATTTCAAATCGATCCTGACCAACATGAGTCTGTGGTGTGAAATAATTTTTGTTGAGTGGATAGATTTTAGTTGGGGTAGTCGTTCAACATTTTACAAGAACAACGAACCATGGAGTATGATTTCTCTGAAATAATTTTTGTTGAGTGAATAGATTTTAGTTGATATAGTCGTTCAACATTCTACAAGAACAACTTACCATGGAGTATGATTTCTCTGAAACCATGATAGATTTGAAATCGATCCTGACCAAGATGAGTCTGTGGTGTGAAATAATTTTTGTTGAGTGGATAGATTTTAGTTGGGATAGTCGTTCAACATTTTACAAGAACAACGAACCATGGAGTATGATTTCTCTGAAACCATGATAGATTTCAAATCGAACCTGACCAAGATGAGTCTGTGGTGTGAAATAATTTTTGTTGAGTGGATAGATTTTAGTTAGGGGTAGTCGTTCAACATTCTACAAGAACAACGAACCATGGAGTATGATTTCTCTGAAACCATGATAGATTTCAAATCGATCCTGACCAAGATGAGTCTGTGGTGTGAAATAATTTTTGTTGAGTGGATAGATTTTAGTTGGGGTAGTCGTTCAACATTTTACAAGAACAACGAACCATGGAGTATGATTTCTCTGAAATAATTTTTGTTGAGTGAATAGATTTTAGTTGGGATAGTCGTTCAACATTCTACAAGAACAACTTACCATGGAGTATGATTTCTCTGAAACCATGATAGATTTGAAATCGATCCTGACCAAGATGAGTCTGTGGTGTGAAATAATTTTTGTTGAGTGGATAGATTTTAGTTGGGGTAGTCGTTCAACATTCTACAAGAACAACGAACCATGGAGTACGATTTCTCTGAAACCATGATAGATTTCAAATCGATCCTGACCAAGATGAGTCTGTGGTGTGAAATAATTTTTGTTGAGTGGATAGATTTTAGTTGGGGTGGTCGTTCAACATTCTACAAGAACAACTTACCATGGACTATGATTTCTCTGAAATAATTTTTGTTGAGTGGATAGATTTTAGTTGCGATAGTCGTTCAACATTCTACAAGAACAACTTACCATGGAGTATGATTTCTCTGAAACCATGATAGATTTCAAATCGATCCTGACCAAGATGAGTCTGTGGTGTGAAATAATTTTTGTTGAGTCGATAGATTTTAGTTGGGGTAGTCGTTCAACATTCTACAAGAACAACGAAACATGGAGTATGATTTCTCTGAAACCATGATAGATTTCAAATCGATCCTGACCAAGATGAGTCTGTGGTGTGAAATAATTTTTGTTGAGTGGATAGATTTTAGTTGGGATAGTCGTTCAACATTCTACAAGAACAACTTACCATGGAGTATGATTTCTCTGAAATAATTTTTGTTGAGTGGATAGATTTTAGTTGGGATAGTCGTTCAACATTTTACAAAAACAACGAACCATGGAGTATGATTTCTCTGAAACCATGATAGATTTCAAATCGAACCTGACCAAGATGAGACTGTGGTGTGAAATAATTCTTGTTGAGTGGATAGATTTTAGTTGGGGTAGTCGTTCAACATTTAACAAGAACAACGAACCATGAAGTATGATTTCTCTGAAATAATTTTTGTTGAGTGAATAGATTTTAGTTGGGATAGTCGTTCAACATTCTACAAGAACAACTTACCATGGAGTATGATTTCTCTGAAACCATGATAGATTTCAAATCGATCCTGACCAAGATGAGTCTGTGGTGTGAAATAATTTTTGTTGAGTGGATAGATTTTAGTTGGGGTAGTCGTTCAACATTCTACAAGAACAACGAACCATGGAGTACGATTTCTCTGAAACCATGATAGATTTCAAATCGATCCTGACCAAGATGAGTCTGTGGTGTGAAATAATTTTTGTTGAGTGGATAGATTTTAGTTGGGGTGGTCGTTCAACATTCTACAAGAACAACTTACCATGGACTATGATTTCTCTGAAATAATTTTTGTTGAGTGGATAGATTTTAGTTGCGATAGTCGTTCAACATTCTACAAGAACAACTTACCATGGAGTATGATTTCTCTGAAACCATGATAGATTTCAAATCGATCCTGACCAAGATGAGTCTGTGGTGTGAAATAATTTTTGTTGAGTCGATAGATTTTAGTTGGGGTAGTCGTTCAACATTCTACAAGAACAACGAAACATGGAGTATGATTTCTCTGAAACCATGATAGATTTCAAATCGATCCTGACCAAGATGAGTCTGTGGTGTGAAATAATTTTTGTTGAGTGGATAGATTTTAGTTGGGATAGTCGTTCAACATTCTACAAGAACAACTTACCATGGAGTATGATTTCTCTGAAATAATTTTTGTTGAGTGGATAGATTTTAGTTGGGATAGTCGTTCAACATTTTACAAAAACAACGAACCATGGAGTATGATTTCTCTGAAACCATGATAGATTTCAAATCGAACCTGACCAAGATGAGACTGTGGTGTGAAATAATTCTTGTTGAGTGGATAGATTTTAGTTGGGGTAGTCGTTCAACATTTAACAAGAACAACGAACCATGAAGTATGATTTCTCTGAAATAATTTTTGTTGAGTGAATAGATTTTAGTTGGGATAGTCGTTCAACATTCTACAAGAACAACTTACCATGGAGTATGATTTCTCTGAAACCATGATAGATTTCAAATCGATCCTGACCAAGATGAGTCTGTGGTGTGAAATAATTTTTGTTGAGTGGATAGATTTTAGTTGGGGTAGTCGTTCAACATTTTACAAGAACAACGAACCATGGAGTATGATTTCTCTGAAATAATTTTTGTTGAGTGAAAAGATTTTAGTTGGGATAGTCGTTCAACATTCTACAAGAACAACTTACCATGGAGTATGATTTCTCTGAAACCATGATAGATTTGAAATCGATCCTGACCAAGATGAGTCTGTGGTGTGAAATAATTTTTGTTGAGTGGATAGATTTTAGTTGGGGTAGTCGTTCAACATTCTACAAGAACAACTTACCATGGAGTATGATTTCTCAGAAATAATTTTTGTTGAGTGGATAGATTTTAGTTGAGATATCCGTTCAACATTCTACAAGAACAACTTACCATGGACTATGATTTCTCTGAAACCATGATAGATTTGAAATCGATCCTGACCAAGATGAGTCTGTGGTGTGAAATAATTTTTGTTGAGTGGATAGATTTTAGTTGGGGTAGTCGTTCAACATTCTACAAGAACAACTTACCATGGAGTATGATTTCTCAGAAATAATTTTTGTTGAGTGGATAGATTTTAGTTGAGATATCCGTTCAACATTCTACAAGAACAACTTACCATGGACTATGATTTCTCTGAAACCATGATAGATTTGAAATCGATCCTGACCAAGATGAGTCTGTGGTGTGAAATAATTTTTGTTGAGTGGATAGATTTTAGTTGGGGAAGTCGTTCAACATTCTACAAGAACAACGAACCATGGAGTATGATTTCTCTGAAACCATGATAGATTTCAAATCGATCCTGACCAAGATGAGTCTGTGGTGTGAAATAATTTTTGTTGAGTGGATAGATTTTAGTTGGGGTGGTCGTTCAACATTCTACAAGAACAACTTACCATGGACTATGATTTCTCTGAAACAATTTCTGTTGAGTGGATAGATTTTAGTTGGGATAGTCGTTCAACATTTTACAAGAACAACGAACCATGAAGCATGATTTCTCTGAAACCATGATAGATTTCAAATCGATCCTGACCAACATGAGTCTGTGGTGTGAAATAATTTTTGTTGAGTGGATAGATTTTAGTTGGGGTAGTCGTTCAACATTTTACAAGAACAACGAACCATGGAGTATGATTTCTCTGAAATAATTTTTGTTGAGTGAATAGATTTTAGTTGATATAGTCGTTCAACATTCTACAAGAACAACTTACCATGGAGTATGATTTCTCTGAAACCATGATAGATTTGAAATCGATCCTGAAAAAGATGAGTCTGTGGTGTGAAATAATTTTTGTTGAGTGGATAGATTTTAGTTGGGATAGTCGTTCAACATTTTACAAGAACAACGAACCATGGAGTATGATTTCTCTGAAACCATGATAGATTTCAAATCGAACCTGACCAAGATGAGTCTGTGGTGTGAAATAATTTTTGTTGAGTGGATAGATTTTAGTTAGGGGTAGTCGTTCAACATTCTACAAGAACAACGAACCATGGAGTATGATTTCTCTGAAACCATGATAGATTTCAAATCGATCCTGACCAAGATGAGTCTGTGGTGTGAAATAATTTTTGTTGAGTGGATAGATTTTAGTTGGGGTAGTCGTTCAACATTTTACAAGAACAACGAACCATGGAGTATGATTTCTCTGAAATAATTTTTGTTGAGTGAATAGATTTTAGTTGGGATAGTCGTTCAACATTCTACAAGAACAACTTACCATGGAGTATGATTTCTCTGAAACCATGATAGATTTGAAATCGATCCTGACCAAGATGAGTCTGTGGTGTGAAATAATTTTTGTTGAGTGGATAGATTTTAGTTGGGGTAGTCGTTCAACATTCTACAAGAACAACGAACCATGGAGTACGATTTCTCTGAAACCATGATAGATTTCAAATCGATCCTGACCAAGATGAGTCTGTGGTGTGAAATAATTTTTGTTGAGTGGATAGATTTTAGTTGGGGTGGTCGTTCAACATTCTACAAGAACAACTTACCATGGACTATGATTTCTCTGAAATAATTTTTGTTGAGTGGATAGATTTTAGTTGGGATAGTCGTTCAACATTCTACAAGAACAACTTACCATGGAGTATGATTTCTCTGAAACCATGATAGATTTCAAATCGATCCTGACCAAGATGAGTCTGTGGTGTGAAATAATTTTTGTTGAGTCGATAGATTTTAGTTGGGGTAGTCGTTCAACATTCTACAAGAACAACGAAACATGGAGTATGATTTCTCTGAAACCATGATAGATTTCAAATCGATCCTGACCAAGATGAGTCTGTGGTGTGAAATAATTTTTGTTGAGTGGATAGATTTTAGTTGGGATAGTCGTTCAACATTCTACAAGAACAACTTACCATGGAGTATGATTTCTCTGAAATAATTTTTGTTGAGTGGATAGATTTTAGTTGGGATAGTCGTTCAACATTTTACAAAAACAACGAACCATGGAGTATGATTTCTCTGAAACCATGATAGATTTCAAATCGAACCTGACCAAGATGAGACTGTGGTGTGAAATAATTCTTGTTGAGTGGATAGATTTTAGTTGGGGTAGTCGTTCAACATTTAACAAGAACAACGAACCATGAAGTATGATTTCTCTGAAATAATTTTTGTTGAGTGAATAGATTTTAGTTGGGATAGTCGTTCAACATTCTACAAGAACAACTTACCATGGAGTATGATTTCTCTGAAACCATGATAGATTTCAAATCGATCCTGACCAAGATGAGTCTGTGGTGTGAAATAATTTTTGTTGAGTGGATAGATTTTAGTTGGGGTAGTCGTTCAACATTTTACAAGAACAACGAACCATGGAGTATGATTTCTCTGAAATAATTTTTGTTGAGTGAAAAGATTTTAGTTGGGATAGTCGTTCAACATTCTACAAGAACAACTTACCATGGAGTATGATTTCTCTGAAACCATGATAGATTTGAAATCGATCCTGACCAAGATGAGTCTGTGGTGTGAAATAATTTTTGTTGAGTGGATAGATTTTAGTTGGGGTAGTCGTTCAACATTCTACAAGAACAACTTACCATGGAGTATGATTTCTCAGAAATAATTTTTGTTGAGTGGATATATTTTAGTTGAGATATCCGTTCAACATTCTACAAGAACAACTTACCATGGACTATGATTTCTCTGAAACCATGATAGATTTCAAATCGATCCTGACCAAGATGAGTCTGTGGTGTGAAATAATTTTTGTTGAGTGGATAGATTTTAGTTGGGGTAGTCGTTCAACATTCTACAAGAACAACAAACCATGGAGTATGATTTCTCAGAAATAATTTTTGTTGAGTGGATAGATTTTAGTTGGGATAGTCGTTCAACATTCTACAAGAACAACGAACCATGGAGTATGATTTCTCTGAAACCATGATAGATTTCAAATCGATCCTGACCAAGATGAGTCTGTGGTGTGAAATAATTTTTGTTGAGTGGATAGATTTTAGCTGGGGTAGTCGTTCAACATTCTACAAGAACAACTTACCATGGAGTATGATTTCTCTGAAACCATGATAGATTTCAAATCGATCCTGACCGAGATGAGTCTGTGGTGTGAAATAATTTTTATTGAGTGGATAGATTTTAGTTGGGGTAGTCGTTCAACATTCTACAAGAACAACGAACCATGGAGTATGATTTCTCTGAAATAATTTTTGTTGAGTGAATCGATTTTAGTTGAGATAGTCGTTCAACATTCTACAAGAACAACGAACCATGGAGTATGATTTCTCTGAAACCATGATAGATTTCAAATCGATCCTGACCAAGATGTGTCTGTGGTGTGAAATAATTTTTGTTGAGTGGATAGATTTTAGTTAGGGGTAGTCGTTCAACATTCTACAAGAACAACTTATCATGGACTATGATTTCTCTGAAACCATGATAGATTTCAAATCGATCCTGACCAAGATGAGTCTGTGGTCTGAAATAATTTTTGTTGAGTGGATAGATTTTAGTTAGGAGTAGTCGTTCAACATTCTACAAGAACAACGAACCATGGAGTATGATTTCTCTGCAACCATGATAGATTTCAAATCGATCCTGACCAAGATGAGTCTGTGGTATGAAATAATTTTTGTTGAGTGGATAGATTTTAGTTGGGGTGGTCGTTCAATATTCTACAAGAACAACTTACCATGGACTATGATTTCTCTGAAACCATGATAGATTTCAAATCGATCCTGACCAAGATGAGTCTGTGGTGTGAAATAATTTTTGTTGAGTGGATAGATTTTAGTTGATGTAGTCGTTCAACATTCTACAAGAACAACGAACCATGGAGTATGATTTCTCTGAAATAATTTTTGTTGAGTGGATAGATTTTAGTTGGGGTAGTCGTTCAACATTCTACAAGAACAACGAACCATGGAGTATGATTTCTCTGAAATAATTTTTGTTGAGTGGATAGATTTTAGTTAGGGGTAGTCGTTCAACATTCTACAAGAACAACTTACAATGGAGTATGATTTCTCTGAAACCATGATAGATTTCAAATCGATCCTGACAAAGATGAGTCTGTGGTGTGAAATAATTCTTGTTGAGTGGATAGATTTTAGTTGGGATAGTCGTTCAACATTCTACAAGAACAACTTACCATGGAGTATGATTTCTCTGAAATAATTTTTGTTGAGTGGATAAATTTTGGTTAGGGATAGCCGTTCAACATTTTACAAGAACAACGAACCATGGAGTATGATTTCTCTGAAACCATGATAGATTTCAAATCGAACCTGACCAAGATGAGTCTGTGGTGTGAAATAATTTTTGTTGAGTGGATAGATATTAGTTAGGGGTAGTCGTTCAACATTCTACAAGAACAACGAACCATGGAGTATGATTTCTCTGAAACCATGATAGATTTCAAATCGATCCTGAGCAAGATGAGTCTGTGGTGTGAAATAATAGTCGCTCAACATTCTACAAGAACAACGAACCATGGAGTATGATTTCTCTGAAATAATTTTTGTTGAGTGGATAGATTTTAGTTGGGGTAGTCGTTCAACATTCTACAAGAACAACGAACCATGGAGTATGATTTCTCTGAAATAATTTTTGTTGAGTGGATAGATTTTAGTTAGGGGTAGTCGTTCAACATTCTACAAGAACAACTTACAATGGAGTATGATTTCTCTGAAACCATGATAGATTTCAAATCGATCCTGACAAAGATGAGTCTGTTTTGTGAAATAATTCTTGTTGAGTGGATAGATTTTAGTTGGGATAGTCGTTCAACATTCTACAAGAACAACTTACCATGGAGTATGATTTCTCTGAAATAATTTTTGTTGAGTGGATAGATTTTAGTTGGGATAGTCGTTCAACATTTTACAAGAACAACGAACCATGGAGTATGATTTCTCTGAAACCATGATAGATTTCAAATCGAACCTGACCAAGATGAGTCTGTGGTGTGAAATAATTTTTGTTGAGTGGATAGATTTTAGTTAGGGGTAGTCGTTCAACATTCTACAAGAACAACGAACCATGGAGTATGATTTCTCTGAAACCATGATAGATTTCAAATCGATCCTGACCAAGATGAGTCTGTGGTGTGAAATAATTTTTGTTGAGTGGATAGATTTTAGTTGGGGAAGTCGTTCAACATTCTACAAGAACAACGAACCATGGAGTATGATTTCTCTGAAACCATGATAGATTTCAAATCGATCCTGACCAAGATGAGTCTGTGGTGTGAAATAATTTTTGTTGAGTGGATAGATTTTAGTTGGGGTGGTCGTTCAACATTCTACAAGAACAACTTACCATGGACTATGATTTCTCTGAAACAATTTTTGTTGAGTGGATAGATTTTAGTTGGGATAGTCGTTCAACATTTTACAAGAACAACGAACCATGGAGTATGATTTCTCTGAAACAATGATAGATTTCAAATCGAACCTGACCAAGATGAGTCTGTGGTGTGAAATAATTTTTGTTGAGTGGATAGATTTTAGTTATCGGTAGTCGGTCAACATTCTACAAGAACAGCGAACCATGGAGTATGATTTCTCTGAAACCATGATAGATTTCAAATCGATCCTGACCAAGATGAGTCTGTGGTGTGAAATAATTTTTGTTGAGTGGATAGATTTTAGTTGGGATAGTCGTTCAACATTTTACAAGAACAACGAACCATGGAGCATGATTTCTCTGAAACCATGATAGATTTCAAATCGATCCTGACCAAGATGAGTCTGTGGTGTGAAATAATTTTTGTTGAGTGGATAGATTTTAGTTGGGGTAGTCGTTCAACATTTTACAAGAACAACGAACCATGGAGTATGATTTCTCTGAAATAATTTTTGTTGAGTGAATAGATTTTAGTTGGGATAGTCGTTCAACATTCTACAAGAACAACTTACCATGGAGTATGATTTCTCTGAAACCATGATAGATTTCAAATCGATCCTGACCAAGATGAGTCTGTGGTGTGAAATAATTTTTGTTGAGTGGATAGATTTTAGTTGGGGTAGTCGTTCAACATTCTACAAGAACAACGAACCATGGAGTACGATTTCTCTGAAACCATGATAGATTTCAAATCGATCCTGACCAAGATGAGTCTGTGGTGTGAAATAATTTTTGTTGAGTGGATAGATTTTAGTTGGGGTGGTCGTTCAACATTCTACAAGAACAACTTACCATGGACTATGATTTCTCTGAAATAATTTTTGTTGAGTGGATAGATTTTAGTTGGGATAGTCGTTCAACATTTTACAAGAACAACGAACCATGGAGCATGATTTCTCTGAAACCATGATAGATTTCAAATCGATCCTGACCAACATGAGTCTGTGGTGTGAAATAATTTTTGCTGAGTGGATAGATTATAGTTGGGGTAGTCGTTCAACATTTTACAAGAACAACGAACCATGGAGTATGATTTCTCTGAAATAATTTTTGTTGAGTGAATAGATTTTAGTTGGGATAGTCGTTCAACATTCTACAAGAACAACTTACCATGGAGTATGATTTCTCTGAAACCATGATAGATTTGAAATCGATCCTGACCAAGATGAGTCTGTGGTGTGAAATAATTTTTGTTGAGTGGATAGATTTTAGTTGGGATAGTCGTTCAACATTTTACAAGAACAACGAACCATGGAGCATGATTTCTCTGAAACCATGATAGATTTCAAATCGAACCTGACCAAGATGAGTCTGTGGTGTGAAATAATTTTTGTTGAGTGGATAGATTTTAGTTAGGGGTAGTCGTTCAACATTCTACAAGAACAACGAACCATGGAGTATGATTTCTCTGAAACCATGATAGATTTCAAATCGATCCTGACCAAGATGAGTCTGTGGTGTGAAATAATTTTTGTTGAGTGGATAGATTTTAGTTGGGGTAGTCGTTCAACATTTTACAAGAACAACGAACCATGGAGTATGATTTCTCTGAAATAATTTTTGTTGAGTGAATAGATTTTAGTTGGGATAGTCGTTCAACATTCTACAAGAACAACTTACCATGGAGTATGATTTCTCTGAAACCATGATAGATTTGAAATCGATCCTGACCAAGATGAGTCTGTGGTGTGAAATAATTTTTGTTGAGTGGATAGATTTTAGTTGGGGTAGTCGTTTAACATTCTACAAGAACAACGAACCATGGAGTATGATTTCTCTGAAACCATGATAGATTTCAAATCGATCCTGACCAAGATGAGTCTGTGGTGTGAAATAATTTTTGTTGAGTGGATAGATTTTTGTTGGGGTGGTCGTTCAACATTCTACAAGAACAACTTACCATGGACTATGATTTCTCTGAAATAATTTTTGTTGAGTTAATAGATTTTAGTTGGGATAGTCGTTCAACATTTTACAAGAACAACGAATCATGGAGCATGATTTCTCTGAAACCATGATAGATTTCAAATCGATCCTGACCAACATGAGTCTGTGGTGTGAAATAATTTTTGTTGAGTGGATAGATTTTAGTTAGGGGTAGTCGTTCAACATTCTACAAGAACAACGAATCATGGAGTATGATTTCTCTGAAACCATGATAGATTTCAAATCGATCCTGACCAAGATGTGTCTGTGGTGTGAAATAATTTTTGTTGAGTGGATAAATTTTAGTTGGGGTGGTCGTTCAACATTCTACAAGAACAACTTACCATGGACTATGATTTCTCTGAAATAATTTTTGTTGAGTGGATAGATTTTAGTTGGGGTAGTCGTTCAACATTTTACAAGAACAACGAATCATGGAGTATGATTTCTCTGAAACCATGATAGATTTCAAATCGATCCTGACCAAGATGAGTCTGTGGTGTGAAATAATTTTTGTTGAGTGGATAGATTTTAGTTGGGGTAGTCGTTCAACATTTTACAAGAACAACTTACCATGGAGTATGATTTCTATGAAACCATGATAGATTTCAAATCGATCCTGACCAAGATGAGTCTGTGGTGTGAAATAATTTTTGTTGAGTGGATAGATTTTAGTTAGGGGTAGTCGTTCAACATTCTACAAGAACAACGAACCGTGGAGTATGATTTCTCTGAAAATATGTTAGATTTCAAATCGATCCTGACCAAGATGAGTCTGTGGTGTGAAATAATTTTTGTTGAGTGGATAGATTTTAGTTGGGGTATTCGTTCAACATTCTACAAGAACAACGAACCATGCAGTATGATTTCTCTGCAACCATGATAGATTTCAAATCGATCCTGACCAAGATGAGTCTGTGGTGTGAAATAATTTTTGTTGAGTGGATAGATTTTAGTTGGGATATTCGTTCAACATTCTACAAGAACAACTTACCATGGAGTATGATTTCTCTGAAACCATGATAGATTTTAAATCGATCCTGACCAAGATGAGTCTGTGGTGTGAAATAATTTTTGTTGAGTGGATAGATTTTAGTTGGGATATTCGTTCAACATTCTACAAGAACAACTTACCATGGAGTATGATTTCTCTGAAACCATGATAGATTTTAAATCGATCCTGACCAAGATGAGTCTGTGGTGTGAAATAATTTTTGTTGAGTGGATAGATTTTAGTTGGGGTAGTCGTTCAACATTCTACAAGAACAACGAACCATGGAGTATGATTTCTCTGAAATAATTTTTGATGAGTGGATAGATTTTAGTTAGGGGTAGTCGTTCAACATTCTACAAGAACAACGAACCATGGAGTATGATTTCTCTGCAACCATGATAGATTTCAAATCGATCCTGACCAAGATGAGTCTGTGGTGTGAAATAATTTTTGTTGAGTGGATAGGTTTTAGTTGGGGTAGTCGTTCAACATTCTACAAGAACAACTTACCATGGACTATGATTTCTCTGAAACCATGATAGATTTCAAATCGATCCTGACCAAGATGAGTTTGTGGTGTGAAATAATTTTTGTTGAGTGGATAGATTTTAGTTGGGGTAGTCGTTCAACATTCTACAAGAACAACGAACCATGGAGTATGATTTCTTTGAAATAATTTTTGTTGAGTGGATAGATTTTAGTTGGGGTAGTCGTTCAACATTCTACAAGAACAACGAACCATGGAGCATGATTTCTCTGAAATAATTTTTGTTGAGTGGATAGATTTTTGTTGGGATAGTCGTTCAACACTCTGCAAGAACAACGAACCATTTAGTATGATTTCTCTGAAACCATGATAGATTTTAAATCGATCCTGACCAAGATGAGTCTGTGGTGTGAAATAATTTTTGTTGAGTGGATAGATTTTAGTTAGGGGTAGTCGTTCAACATTCTACAAGAACAACTTACCATGGAGTATGATTTCTCTGAAATAATTTTTGTTGAGTGGATAGATTTTAGTTGGGGTAGTCGTTCAACATTCTACAAGAACAACGAACCATGGAGTATGATTTCTCTGAAATAATTTTTGTTGAGTGGATAGATTTTAGTTAGGGGTAGTCGTTCAACATTCTACAAGAACAACGAACCACGGAGTATGATTTCTCTGAAACCATGATAGATTTCAAATCGATCCTGACCAAGATGACTCTGTGGTGAGAAATAATTTTTGTTGAGTGGATAGATTTTAGTTGGGATAGTCGTTCAACATTCTACAAGAACAACTTACCATGGAGTATGATTTCTCTGAAATAATTTTTGTTGAGTGGATAGATTTTAGTTGGGATAGTCGTTCAACATTTTACAAGAACAACGAACCATGGAGTATGATTTCTCTGCAACCATGATAGATTTCAAATCGAACCTGACCAAGATGAGTCTGTGGTGTGAAATAATTTTTGTTGAGTGGATAGATTTTAGTTGGGATAGTCGTTCAACATTCTACAAGAACAACGAACCATGGAGTATGATTTCTCTGAAACCATGATAGATTTCAAATCGATCCTGACCAAGATGAGTCTGTGGTGTGAAATAATTTTTGTTGAGTGGATAGATTTTAGTTGGGGTAGTCGTTCAACATTCTACAAGAACAACGAACCATGGAGTATGATTTCTCTGAAATAATTTTTGTTGAGTGGATAGATTTTAGTTGGGGTAATCGTTCAACATTCTACAAGAACAACGAACCATGGAGTATGATTTCTCTCAAATAATTTTTGTTGAGTGGATAGATTTTAGTGAGGGGTAGTCGTTCAACATTCTACAAGAACAACTTACCATGGAGTTTGATTTCTCTGAAACCATGATAGATTTCAAATCGATCCTGACCAAGATGAGTCTGTGGTGTGAAATAATTTTTGTTGAGTGGATAGATTTTAGTTGGGATAGTCGTTCAACATTCTACAAGAACAACGAACCATGGAGTATGATTTCTCTGAAATAATTTTTGTTGAGTGGATAGATTTTAGTTGGGATAGTCGTTCAATATTTTACAAGAACAACGAACCATGGAGTATGATTTCTGTGAAACCATGATAGATTTCAAATCGAGCCTGACAAAGATGAGTCTGTGGTGTGAAATAATTTTTGTTGAGTGGATAGATTTTAGTTAGGGTAGTCGTTCAGCATTCTACAAGAACAACGAACCATGAAGTATGATTTCTCTGAAATAATTTTTGTTGAATGGATAGATTTTAGTTGGGATAGTCGTTCAACATTCTACAAGAACAACGAACCATGGAGTATGATTTCTCTGAAATAATTTTTGTTGAGTGGATAGATTTTAGTTGGGGTAGTCGTTCAACATTCTACAAGAAGAACTTACCATGGAGTATGATTTCTCTGAAACCATGATAAATTTCAAATCGATCTTGACCAAGATGAGTCTGTGGTGTGAAATAATTTTTGTTGAGTGGATAGATTTTAGTTGGGATAGTCGTTCAACATTCTACAGGAACAACTTGCCATGGAGTATGATTTCTCTGAAATAATTTTTGTTGAGTGGATAGATTTTAGTTGGGATAGTCGTTCAACATTTTACAAGAACAACGAACCATGGAGTATGATTTCTCTGAAACCATGATAGATTTCAAATCGATCCTGACCAAGATGAGTCTGTGGTGTGAAATAATTTTTGTTGAGTGGATAGATTTTAGTTGGGGTAGTCGTTCAACATTCTACAAGAACAACTTACCATGGAGTATGATTTCTCTGAAATAATTTTTGTTGAGTGGATAGATTTTAGTTGGGATAGTCGTTCAACATTCTACAAGAACAACTTACCATGGGGTATGATTTCTCTGAAATAATTTTTGTTGAGTGGATAGATTTTAGTTGGAATAGTCGTTCAACATTCTACAAGAACAACGAACCATGGAGTATGATTTCTCTGAAATAATTTTTGTTGAGTGGATAGATTTTAGTGAGGGGTAGTCGTTCAACATTCTACAAGAACAACTTACCATGGAGTTTGATTTCTCTGAAACCATGATAGATTTCAAATCGATCCTGACCAAGATGAGTCTGTGGTGTGAAATAATTTTTGTTGAGTGGATAGATTTTAGTTGGGGTAATCGTTCAACATTCTACAAGAACAACGAACCATGGAGTATGATTTCTCTCAAATAATTTTTGTTGAGTGGATAGGTTTTAGTTAGGGGTAGTCGTTCAACATTTTACAAGAACAACGAACCATGGAGTATGATTTCTCTGAAACCATGATAGATTTCAAATCGAACCTGACCAAGATGAGTCTGTGGTGTGAAATAATTTTTGTTGAGTGGATAGATTTTAGTTGGAATAGTCGTTCAACATTCTACAAGAACAACGAACCATGGAATATGATTTCTCTGAAATAATTTTTGTTGAGTGGATAGATTTTAGTTGGGATAGTCGTTCAACATTCTACAAGAACAACTTACCATGGAGTATGATTTCTCTGAAATAATTTTTGTTGAGTGGATAGATTTTAGTTGGGATAGTCGTTCAACATTTTACAAGAACAACGAACCATGGAGTATGATTTCTCTGCAACCATGATAGATTTCAAATCGAACCTGACCAAGATGAGTCTGTGGTGTGAAATAATTTTTGTTGAGTGGATAGATTTTAGTTGGAATAGTCGTTCAACATTCTACAAGAACAACGAACCATGGAGTATGATTTCTCTGAAATAATTTTTGTTGAGTGGATAGATTTTAGTTGGGATAGTCGTTCAACATTCTACAAGAACAACTTACCATGGAGTATGATTTCTCTGAAATAATTTTTGTTGAGTGGATAGATTTTAGTTGGGATAGTCGTTCAACATTCTACAAGAACAACTTACCATGGGGTATGATTTCTCTGAAATAATTTTTGTTGAGTGGATAGATTTTAGTTGGAATAGTCGTTCAACATTCTACAAGAACAACGAACCATGGAGTATGATTTCTCTGAAATAATTTTTGTTGAGTGGATAGATTTTAGTGAGGGGTAGTCGTTCAACATTCTACAAGAACAACTTACCATGGAGTTTGATTTCTCTGAAACCATGATAGATTTCAAATCGATCCTGACCAAGATGAGTCTGTGGTGTGAAATAATTTTTGTTGAGTGGATAGATTTTAGTTGGGATAGTCGTTCAACATTCTACAAGAACAACGAACCATGGAGTATGATTTCTCTGAAACCATGATAGGTTTCAAATCGATCCTGACCAAGATGAGTCTGTGGTGTGAAATAATTTTTGTTGAGTGGATCGATTTTAGTTGGGGTAGTCGTTCAACATTCTACAAGAACAACGAACCATGGAGTATGATTTCTCTGAAATAATTTTTGTTGAGTGGATAGATTTTAGTTGGGGTAGTTGTTCAACATTCTACAAGAACAACGAACCATGGAGTATGATTTCTCTGAAATAATTTTTGTTGAGTGGATAGATTTTAGTTAGGGGTAGTCGTTCAACATTCTACAAGAACAACTTACCATGGAGTATGATATCTCTGAAACCATGATAGATTTCAAATCGATCCTGACCAAGATGAGTCTGTGGTGTGAAATAATTTTTGTTGAGTGGATAGATTTTAGTTGGGATAGTCGTTCAACATTCTACAAGAACAACGAACCATGGAGTATGATTTCTCTGAAATAATTTTTGTTGAGTGGATAGATTTTAGTTGGGATAGTCGTTCAATATTTTACAAGAACAACGAACCATGGAGTATGATTTCTCTGAAACCATGATAGATTTCAAATCGAGCCTGACAAAGATGAGTCTGTGGTGTGTAATAATTTTAGTTGAGTGGATAGATTTTAGTTAGGGTAGTCGTTCAGCATTCTACAAGAACAACGAACCATGAAGTATGATTTCTCTGAAATAATTTTTGTTGAATGGATAGATTTTAGTTGGGATAGTCGTTCAACATTCTACAAGAGCAACGAACCATGGAGTATGATTTCTCTGAAATAATTTTTGTTGAGTGGATAGATTTTAGTTAGGGGTAGTCGTTCAACATTCTACAAGAACAACGAACCATGGAGTATGATTTCTCTGAAACCATGATAAATTTCAAATCGATCCTGACCAAGATGAGTCTGTGGTGTGAAATAATTTTTGTTGAGTGGATAGATTTTAGTTGGGATAGTCGTTCAACATTCTACAGGAACAACTTGCCATGGAGTATGATTTCTCTGAAATAATTTTTGTTGAGTGGATAGATTTTAGTTGGGATAGTCGTTCAACATTTTACAAGAACAACGAACCATGGAGTATGATTTCTCTGAAACCATGATAGATTTCAAATCGATCCTGACCAAGATGAGTCTGTGGTGTGAAATAATTTTTGTTGAGTGGATAGATTTTAGTTGGGGTAGTCGTTCAACATTCTACAAGAACAACTTACCATGGAGTATGATTTCTCTGAAATAATTTTTGTTGAGTGGATAGATTTTAGTTGGGATAGTCGTTCAACATTCTACAAGAACAACTTACCATGGGGTATGATTTCTCTGAAATAATTTTTGTTGAGTGGATAGATTTTAGTTGGGGTAGTCGTTCAACATTCTACAAGAACAACTTACCATGGAGTATGATTTCTCTGAAACCATGATAGATTTCAAATCGATCCTGACCAAGATGAGTCTGTGGTGTGAAATAATTTTTGTTGAGTGGATAGGTTTTAGTTGGGGTAGTCGTTCAACATTCTACAAGAACAACGAACCATGGAGTATGATTTCTCTGAAACCATGATAGATCTCAAATCGATCCTGACCAAGATGAGTCTGTGGTGTGAAATAATTTTTGTTGAGTGGATAGATTTTAGTTGGGGTGGTCGTTCAACATTCTACAAGAACAACTTACCATGGACTATGATTTCTCTGAAATAATTTTTGTTGAGTGGATAGATTTTAGTTGGGATAGTCGTTCAGCATTTTACAAGAACAACGAACCATGGAGCATGATTTCTCTGAAACCAGGATAGATTTCAAATCGATCCTGACCAACATGAGTCTGTGGTGTGAAATAATTTTTGTTGAGTGGATAGATTTTAGTTAGGGGTAGTCGTTCAACATTCTACAAGAACAGCGAACCATGGAGTATGATTTCTCTGAAACCATGATAGATTTCAAATCGATCCTGACCAAGATGAGTCTGTGGTGTGAAATAATTTTTGTTGAGTGGATAGATTTTAGTTGGGGTGGTCGTTCAACATTCTACAAGAACAACTTACCATGGACTATGATTTCTCTGAAACCATGATAGATTTCAAATCGATCCTGACCAAGATGAGTCTGTGGTGTGAAATAATTTTTGTTGAGTGGATAGATTTTAGTTGGGGTAGTCGTTCAACATTCTACAAGAACAACGAACCATGGAGTATGATTACTCTGAAATAATTTTTGTTGAGTGGATAGATTTTAGTTAGGGGTAGTCGTTCAACATTCTACAAGAACAACGAACCATGGAGTATGATTTCTCTGAAACCATGATAAATTTCAAATCGATCCTGACCAAGATGAGTCTGTGGTGTGAAATAATTTTTGTTGAGTGGATAGATTTTAGTTGGGATAGTCGTTCAACATTCTACAGGAACAACTTGCCATGGAGTATGATTTCTCTGAAATAATTTTTGTTGAGTGGATAGATTTTAGTTGGGATAGTCGTTCAACATTTTACAAGAACAACGAACCATGGAGTATGATTTCTCTGAAACCATGATAGATTTCAAATCGATCCTGACCAAGATGAGTCTGTGGTGTGAAATAATTTTTGTTGAGTGGATAGATTTTAGTTGGGGTAGTCGTTCAACATTCTACAAGAACAACTTACCATGGAGTATGATTTCTCTGAAATAATTTTTGTTGAGTGGATAGATTTTAGTTGGGATAGTCGTTCAACATTCTACAAGAACAACTTACCATGGGGTATGATTTCTCTGAAATAATTTTTGTTGAGTGGATAGATTTTAGTTGGGGTAGTCGTTCAACATTCTACAAGAACAACTTACCATGGAGTATGATTTCTCTGAAACCATGATAGATTTCAAATCGATCCTGACCAAGATGAGTCTGTGGTGTGAAATAATTTTTGTTGAGTGGATAGATTTTAGTTGGGGTAGTCGTTCAACATTCTACAAGAACAACGAACCATGGAGTATGATTTCTCTGAAACCATGATAGATCTCAAATCGATCCTGACCAAGATGAGTCTGTGGTGTGAAATAATTTTTGTTGAGTGGATAGATTTTAGTTGGGGTGGTCGTTCAACATTCTACAAGAACAACTTACCATGGACTATGATTTCTCTGAAATAATTTTTGTTGAGTGGATAGATTTTAGTTGGGATAGTCGTTCAACATTTTACAAGAACAACGAACCATGGAGCATGATTTCTCTGAAACCAGGATAGATTTCAAATCGATCCTGACCAACATGAGTCTGTGGTGTGAAATAATTTTTGTTGAGTGGATAGATTTTAGTTAGGGGTAGTCGTTCAACATTCTACAAGAACAGCGAACCATGGAGTATGATTTCTCTGAAACCATGATAGATTTCAAATCGATCCTGACCAAGATGAGTCTGTGGTGTGAAATAATTTTTGTTGAGTGGATAGATTTTAGTTGGGGTGGTCGTTCAACATTCTACAAGAACAACTTACCATGGACTATGATTTCTCTGAAACCATGATAGATTTCAAATCGATCCTGACCAAGATGAGTCTGTGGTGTGAAATAATTTTTGTTGAGTGGATAGATTTTAGTTGGGGTAGTCGTTCAACATTCTACAAGAACAACGAACCATGGAGTATGATTACTCTGAAATAATTTTTGATGAGTGGATAGATTTTAGTTAGGGGTAGTCGTTCAACATTCTACAAGAACAACGAACCATGGAGTATGATTTCTCTGAAATAATTTTTGTTGAGTGGATAGATTTTAGTTGGGATAGTCGTTCAACATTCTACAAGAACAACTTACCATGGAGTATGATTTCTCTGAAATAATTTTTGTTGAGTGGATAGATTTTAGTTGGGATAGTCGTTCAACATTTTACAAGAACAACGAACCATGGAGTATGATTTCTCTGAAACAATGATAGATTTCAAATCGATCCTGACCAAGATGAGTCTGTGGTGTGAAATAATTTTTGTTGAGTGGATAGATTTTAGTTGGGGTAGTCGTTCAACATTTTACAAGAACAACGAACCATGGAGTATGATTTCTCTGAAATAATTTTTGTTGAGTGAATAGATTTTAGTTGGGATAGTCGTTCAACATTCTACAAGAACAACTTACCATGGAGTATGATTTCTCTGAAATAATTTTTGTTGAGTGGATAGATTTTAGTTGGGATAGTCGTTCAACATTTTACAAGAACAACGAACCACGGAGTATGATTTCTCTGAAACAATGATAGATTTCAAATCGATCCTGACCAAGATGAGTCTGTGGTGTGAAATAATTTTTGTTGAGTGGATAGATTTTAGTTGGGGTAGTCGTTCAACATTCTACAAGAACAACTTACCATGGAGTATGATTTCTCTGAAAGAATTTTTGTTGAGTGGATAGATTTTAGTTGGGATAGTCGTTCAACATTCTACAAGAACAACTTACCATGGGGTATGATTTCTCTGAAATAATTTTTGTTGAGTGGATAGATTTTAGTTGGGGTAGTCGTTCAACATTCTACAAGAACAACTTACCATGGAGTATGATTTCTCTGAAACCATGATAGATTTCAAATCGATCCTGACCAAGATGAGTCTGTGGTGTGAAATAATTTTTGTTGAGTGGATAGATTTTAGTTGGGGTAGTCGTTCAACATTCTACAAGAACAACGAACCATGGAGTATGATTTCTCTGAAACCATGATAGATCTCAAATCGATTCTGACCAAGATGAGTCTGTGGTGTGAAATAATTTTTGTTGAGTGGATAGATTTTAGTTGGGGTGGTCGTTCAACATTCTACAAGAACAACTTACCATGGACTATGATTTCTCTGAAATAATTTTTGTTGAGTGGATAGATTTTAGTTGGGATAGTCGTTCAACATTTTACAAGAACAACGAACCATGGAGCATGATTTCTCTGAAACCAGGATAGATTTCAAATCGATCCTGACCAACATGAGTCTGTGGTGTGAAATAATTTTTGTTGAGTGGATAGATTTTAGTTAGGGGTAGTCGTTCAACATTCTACAAGAACAGCGAACCATGGAGTATGATTTCTCTGAAACCATGATAGATTTCAAATCGATCCTGACCAAGATGAGTCTGTGGTGTGAAATAATTTTTGTTGAGTGGATAGATTTTAGTTGGGGTGGTCGTTCAACATTCTACAAGAACAACTTACCATGGACTATGATTTCTCTGAAACCATGATAGATTTCAAATCGATCCTGACCAAGATGAGTCTGTGGTGTGAAATAATTTTTGTTGAGTGGATAGATTTTAGTTGGGGTAGTCGTTCAACATTCTACAAGAACAACGAACCATGGAGTATGATTACTCTGAAATAATTTTTGATGAGTGGATAGATTTTAGTTAGGGGTAGTCGTTCAACATTCTACAAGAACAACGAACCATGGAGTATGATTTCTCTGAAATAATTTTTGTTGAGTGGATAGATTTTAGTTGGGATAGTCGTTCAACATTCTACAAGAACAACTTACCATGGAGTATGATTTCTCTGAAATAATTTTTGTTGAGTGGATAGATTTTAGTTGGGATAGTCGTTCAACATTTTACAAGAACAACGAACCATGGAGTATGATTTCTCTGAAACAATGATAGATTTCAAATCGATCCTGACCAAGATGAGTCTGTGGTGTGAAATAATTTTTGTTGAGTGGATAGATTTTAGTTGGGGTAGTCGTTCAACATTTTACAAGAACAACGAACCATGGAGTATGATTTCTCTGAAATAATTTTTGTTGAGTGAATAGATTTTAGTTGGGATAGTCGTTCAACATTCTACAAGAACAACTTACCATGGAGTATGATTTCTCTGAAACCATGATAGATTTGAAATCGGTCCTGACCAAGATGAGTCTGTGGTGTGAAATAATTTTTGTTGAGTGGATAGATTTTAGTTGGGGTAGTCGTTCAACATTCTACAAGAACAACTTACCATGGACTATGATTTCTCTGAAATAATTTTTGTTGAGTGGATAGATTTTAGTTGGGATAGTCGTTCAACATTTTACAAGAACAACGAACCATGGAGCATGATTTCTCTGAAACCAGGATAGATTTCAAATCGATCCTGACCAACATGAGTCTGTGGTGTGAAATAATTTTTGTTGAGTGGATAGATTTTAGTTAGGGGTAGTCGTTCAACATTCTACAAGAACAACTTACCATGGACTATGATTTCTCTGAAACCATGATAGATTTCAAATCGATCCTGACCAAGATGAGTCTGTGGTGTGAAATAATTTTTGTTGAGTGGATAGATTTTAGTTGGGGTGGTCGTTCAACATTCTACAAGAACAACTTACCATGGACTATGATTTCTCTGAAACCATGATAGATTTCAAATCGATCCTGACCAAGATGAGTCTGTGGTGTGAAATAATTTTTGTTGAGTGGATAGATTTTAGTTGGGGTAGTCGTTCAACATTCTACAAGAACAACGAACCATGGAGTATGATTACTCTGAAATAATTTTTGATGAGTGGATAGATTTTAGTTAGGGGTAGTCGTTCAACATTCTACAAGAACAACGAACCATGGAGTATGATTTCTCTGAAATAATTTTTGTTGAGTGGATAGATTTTAGTTGGGATAGTCGTTCAACATTCTACAAGAACAACTTAACATGGAGTATGATTTCTCTGAAATAATTTTTGTTGAGTGGATAGATTTTAGTTGGGATAGTCGTTCAACATTTTACAAGAACAACGAACCATGGAGTATGATTTCTCTGAAACAATGATAGATTTCAAATCGATCCTGACCAAGATGAGTCTGTGGTGTGAAATAATTTTTGTTGAGTGGATAGATTTTAGTTGGGGTAGTCGTTCAACATTTTACAAGAACAACGAACCATGGAGTATGATTTCTCTGAAATAATTTTTGTTGAGTGAATAGATTTTAGTTGGGATAGTCGTTCAACATTCTACAAGAACAACTTACCATGGAGTATGATTTCTCTGAAATAATTTTTGTTGAGTGGATAGATTTTAGTTGGGGTAGTCGTTCAACATTTTACAAGAACAACGAACCATGGAGTATGATTTCTCTGAAATAATTTTTGTTGAGTGAATAGATTTTAGTTGGGATAGTCGTTCAACATTTTACAAGAACAACTTACCATGGAGTATGATTTCTCTGAAATCATGATAGATTTGAAATCGATCCTGACCAAGATGAGTCTGTAGTGTGAAATAATTTTTGTTGAGTGGATAGATTTTAGTTGGGATAGTCGTTCAACATTTTACAAGAACAACGAACCATGGAGTATGTTTTCTCTGAAACGATGATAGATTTCAAATCGAACCTGACCAAGATGAGTCTGTGGTGTGAAATAATTTTTGTTGAGTGGATAGATTTTAGTTAGGGGTAGTCGTTCAACATTCTACAAGAACAACGAACCATGGAGTACGATTTCTCTGAAACCATGATAGATTTCAAATCGATCCTGACCAAGATGAGTCTGTGGTGTGAAATAATTTTTGTTGAGTGGATAGATTTTAGTTGGGGTAGTCGTTCAACATTTTACAAGAACAACGAACCATGGAGTATGATTTCTCTGAAATAATTTTTGTTGAGTTAATAGATTTTAGTTGGGATAGTCGTTCAACATTCTACAAGAACAACTTACCATGGAGTATGATTTCTCTGAAACCATGATAGATTTGAAATCGATCCTGACCAAGATGAGTCTGTGGTGTGAAATAATTTTTGTTGAGTGGATAGATTTTAGTTGGGGTGGTCGTTCAACATTCTACAAGAACAACTTACCATGGACTATGATTTCTCTGAAATAATTTTTGTTGAGTGGATAGATTTTAGTTGGGATAGTCGTTCAACATTTTACAAGAACAACGAACCATGGAGCATGATTTCTCTGAAACCATGATAGATTTCAAATCGATCCTGACCAACATGAGTCTGTGGTGTGAAATAATTTTTGTTGAGTGGATAGATTTTAGTTAGGGGTAGTCGTTCAACATTCTACAAGAACAACGAACCATGGAGTATGATTTCTCTGAAACCATGATAGATTTCAAATCGATCCTGACCAAGATGAGTCTGTGGTGTGAAATAATTTTTGTTGAGTGGATAGATTTTAGTTGGGGTGGTCGTTCAACATTCTACAAGAACAACTTACCATGGACTATGATTTCTCTGAAATAATTTTTGTTGAGTGGATAGATTTTAGTTGGGGTAGTCGTTCAACATTCTACAAGAACAACGAACCATGGAGCATGATTTCCCTGAAACCATGATAGATTTCAAATCGATCCTGACCAAGATGAGTCTGTGGTGTGAAATAATTTTTGTTGAGTGGATAGATTTTAGTTGGGGTAGTCGTTCAACATTTTACAAGAACAACGAACCATGGAGTATGATTTCTCTGAAACCATGATAGATTTCAAATCGACCCTGACCAAGATGAGTCTGTGGTGTGAAATAATTTTTGTTGAGTGGATAGATTTTAGTTGGGGTAGTCGTTCAACATTCTACAAGAACAACTTACCATGGAGTATGATTTCTATGAAACCATGATAGATTTCAAATCGATCCTGACCAAGATGAGTCTGTGGTGTGAAATAATTTTTGTTGAGTGGATAGATTTTAGTTGTGGGCGCCGTGGCTCAAGTGGTTAGTGCGTTGGACTACGGAGCAAGGGGTTCCAGGTTCAATCCCCAGACAATACCTAAAATTTATTTCACGGCCCCACCTCTCGCGAGCGTCTGACAAACATCCAAGAGTAAAACTGTCATGAAAAAGCTTCTCAAAATTGCCGTTCGGATCCGGCATTAAACAGTAGGCCCCTTCCATTCATGTGAAGAATATAACACGCACAACACGAATGGTTGTGAGAAGCTAAGCCCTGGGTCCCATGGACCTGTTGCGCCAAAAATTTGTATTTGGATAGATTTTAGTTGGGGTATTCGTTCAACATTCTACAAGAACAACGAATCATGCAGTATGATTTCTCTGCAACCATGATAGATTTCAAATCGATCCTGACCAAGATGAGTCTGTGGTGTGAAATAATTTTTGTTGAGTGGATAGGTTTTAGTTGGGGTAGTCGTTCAACATTCTACAAGAACAACGAACCATGGAGTATGATTTCTCTGAAATAATTTTTGATGAGTGGATAGATTTTAGTTAGGGGTAGTCGTTCAACATTCTACAAGAACAACGAACCATGGAGTATGATTTCTCTGCAACCATGATAGATTTCAAATCGATCCTGACCAAGATGAGTCTGTGGTGTGAAATAATTTTTGTTGAGTGGATAGGTTCTAGTTGGGGTAGTCGTTCAACATTCTACAAGAACAACTTACCATGGACTATGATTTCTCTGAAACCATGATAGATTTCAAATCGATCCTGACCAAGATGAGTTTGTGGTGTGAAATAATTTTTGTTGAGTGGATAGATTTTAGTTGGGGTAGTCGTTCAACATTCTACAAGAACAACGAACCATGGAGTATGATTTCTTTGAAATAATTTTTGTTGAGTGGATAGATTTTAGTTGGGGTAGTCGTTCAACATTCTACAAGAACAACGAACCATGGAGCATGATTTCTCTGAAATAATTTTTGTTGAGTGGATAGATTTTTGTTGGGATAGTCGTTCAACACTCTGCAAGAACAACGAACCATTTAGTATGATTTCTCTGAAACCATGATAGATTTCAAATCGATCCTGACCAAAATGAGTCTGTGGTGTGAAATAATTTTTGTTGAGTGGATAGATTTTAGTTGGGGTAGTCGTTCAACATTCTACAAGAACAACGAACCATGGAGTATGATTTCCTTGAAATAATTTTTGTTGAGTGGATAGATTTTAGTTAGGGGCATTCGTTCAACATTCTACAAGAACAACTTACCATGGAGTATGATTTCTCTGAAATAATTTTTGTTGAGTGGATAGATTTTAGTTGGGGTAGTCGTTCAACATTCTACAAGAACAACGAACCATGGAGTATGATTTCTCTAAAATAATTTTTGTTGAGTGGATAGATTTTAGTTAGGGGTAGTCGTTCAACATTCTACAAGAACAACGAACCACGGAGTATGATTTCTCTGAAACCATGATAGATTTCAAATCGATCCTGACCAAGATGAGTCTGTGGTGAGAAATAATTTTTGTTGAGTGGATAGATTTTAGTTGGGATAGTCGTTCAACATTCTACAAGAACAACTTACCATCGAGTATGATTTCTCTGAAATAATTTTTGTTGAGTGGATAGATTTTAGTTGGGATAGTCGTTCAACATTTTACAAGAACAACGAACCATGGAGTATGATTTCTCTGCAACCATGATAGATTTCAAATCGAACCTGACCAAGATGAGTCTGTGGTGTGAAATAATTTTTGTTGAGTGGATAGATTTTAGTTGGGATAGTCGTTCAACATTCTACAAGAACAACGAACCATGGAGTATGATTTCTCTGAAACCATGATAGATTTCAAATCGATCCTGACCAAGATGAGTCTGTGGTGTGAAATAATTTTTGTTGAGTGGATAGATTTTAGTTGGGGTAGTCGTTCAACATTCTGCAAGAACAACGAACCATGGAGTATGATTTCTCTGAAATAATTTTTGTTGAGTGGATAGATTTTAGTTGGGGTAATCGTTCAACATTCTACAAGAACAACGAACCATGGAGTATGATTTCTCTCAAATAATTTTTGTTGAGTGGATAGATTTTAGTGAGGGGTAGTCGTTCAACATTCTACAAGAACAACTTACCATGGAGTTTGATTTCTCTGAAACCATGATAGATTTCAAATCGATCCTGACCAAGATGAGTCTGTGGTGTGAAATAATTTTTGTTGAGTGGATAGATTTTAGTTGGGATAGTCGTTCAACATTCTACAAGAACAACGAACCATGGAGTATGATTTCTCTGAAATAATTTTTGTTGAGTGGATAGATTTTAGTTGGGATAGTCGTTCAATATTTTACAAGAACAACGAACCATGGAGTATGATTTCTGTGAAACCATGATAGATTTCAAATCGAGCCTGACAAAGATGAGTCTGTGGTGTGAAATAATTTTTGTTGAGTGGATAGATTTTAGTTAGGGTAGTCGTTCAGCATTCTACAAGAACAACGAACCATGAAGTATGATTTCTCTGAAATAATTTTTGTTGAGTGGATAGATTTTAGTTAGGGGTAGTCGTTCAACATTCTACAAGAACAACTTACCATGGAGTATGATTTCTCTGAAATAATTTTTGTTGAGTGGATAGATTTTAGTTGGGGTAGTCGTTCAACATTCTACAAGAACAACGAACCATGGAGTATGATTTCTCTAAAATAATTTTTGTTGAGTGGATAGATTTTAGTTAGGGGTAGTCGTTCAACATTCTACAAGAACAACGAACCACGGAGTATGATTTCTCTGAAACCATGATAGATTTCAAATCGATCCTGACCAAGATGAGTCTGTGGTGAGAAATAATTTTTGTTGAGTGGATAGATTTTAGTTGGGATAGTCGTTCAACATTCTACAAGAACAACTTACCATGGAGTATGATTTCTCTGAAATAATTTTTGTTGAGTGGATAGATTTTAGTTGGGATAGTCGTTCAACATTTTACAAGAACAACGAACCATGGAGTATGATTTCTCTGCAACCATGATAGATTTCAAATCGAACCTGACCAAGATGAGTC
Source organism: Xylota sylvarum (assembly GCA_905220385.1). Classification (NCBI taxonomy): domain Eukaryota; kingdom Metazoa; phylum Arthropoda; class Insecta; order Diptera; family Syrphidae; genus Xylota; species Xylota sylvarum. The sequence continues at coordinate 174,687 of CAJMZQ010000083.1, forward strand.
TGTGGTGTGAAATAATTTTTGTTGAGTGGATAGATTTTAGTTGGGATAGTCGTTCAACATTCTACAAGAACAACGAACCATGGAGTATGATTTCTCTGAAACCATGATAGATTTCAAATCGATCCTGACCAAGATGAGTCTGTGGTGTGAAATAATTTTTGTTGAGTGGATAGATTTTAGTTGGGGTAGTCGTTCAACATTCTACAAGAACAACGAACCATGGAGTATGATTTCTCTCAAATAATTTTTGTTGAGTGGATAGATTTTAGTGAGGGGTAGTCGTTCAACATTCTACAAGAACAACTTACCATGGAGTTTGATTTCTCTGAAACCATGATAGATTTCAAATCGATCCTGACCAAGATGAGTCTGTGGTGTGAAATAATTTTTGTTGAGTGGATAGATTTTAGTTGGGATAGTCGTTCAACATTCTACAAGAACAACGAACCATGGAGTATGATTTCTCTGAAACCATGATAGATTTCAAATCGATCCTGACCAAGATGAGTCTGTGGTGTGAAATAATTTTTGTTGAGTGGATAGATTTTAGTTGGGATAGTCGTTCAACATTCTACAGGAACAACTTGCCATGGAGTATGATTTCTCTGAAATAATTTTTGCTGAGTGGATAGATTTTAGTTGGGATAGTCGTTCAACATTCTACAAGAACAACTTACCATGGGGTATGATTTCTCTGAAATAATTTTTGTTGAGTGGATAGATTTTAGTTGGGGTAGTCGTTCAACATTCTACAAGAACAACGAACCATGGAGTATGATTTCTCTGAAACCATGATAGATTTCAAATCGATCCTGACCAAGATGAGTCTGTGGTGTGAAATAATTTTTGTTGAGTGGATAGATTTTAGTTGGGGTAGTCGTTCAACATTCTACAAAAACAACGAACCATGGAGTATGATTTCTCTGAAATAATTTTTGTTGAGTGGATAGATTTTAGTTGGGATAGTCGTTCAACATTCTACAAGAACAACGAACCATGGAGTATCATTTCTCTGAAACCATGATAGATTTCAAATCGATCCTGACCAAGATGAATCTGTGGTGTGATATAATTTTTGTTGAGTGGATAGATTTTAGTTGGGATAGTCGTTCAACATTCTACAAGAACAACTTACCATGGACTATGATTTCTCTGAAATAATTTTTGTTGAGTGGATAGATTTTAGTTGGGATAGTCGTTCAACATTCTACAAGAACAACGAACCATGGAGTATCATTTCTCTGAAACCATGATAGATTTCAAATCGATCCTGACCAAGATGAATCTGTGGTGTGATATAATTTTTGTTGAGTGGATAGATTTTAGTTGGGATAGTCGTTCAACATTCTACAAGAACAACTTACCATGGACTATGATTTCTCTGAAATAATTTTTGTTGAGTGGATAGATTTTAGTTGGGGTAATCGTTCAACATTCTACAAGAACAACGAACCATGGAGTATGATTTCTCTCAAATAATTTTTGTTGAGTGGATAGATTTTAGTGAGGGGTAGTCGTTCAACATTCTACAAGAACAACTTACCATGGAGTTTGATTTCTCTGAAACCATGATAGATTTCAAATCGATACTGACCAAGATGAGTCTGTGGTGTGAAATAATTTTTGTTGAGTGGATAGATTTTAGTTGGGATAGTCGTTCAACATTCTACAAGAACAACGAACCATGGAGTATGATTTCTCTGAAATAATTTTTGTTGAGTGGATAGATTTTAGTTGGGGTAGTCGTTCAACATTCTACAAGAACAACTTGCCATGGAGTATGATTTCTCTGAAATAATTTTTGTTGAGTGGATAGATTTTAGTTCGGGTAGTCGTTCAACATTTTACAAGAACAACGAACCATGGAGAATGATTTCTCTGAAATAATTTCTGTTGAGTGGATAGATTTTAGTTGGGGTAGTCGTTCAACATTCTGCAAGAACAACGAACCATGGAGTATGATTTCTCTGAAATAATTTTTGTTGAGTGGATAGATTTTAGTTGGGGTAGTCGTTCAACATTCTACGAGAACAACTTACCATGGACTATGATTTCTCTGAAATAATTTTTGTTGAGTGGATAGATTTTAGTTGGGGTACTCGTTCAACATTCTACAAGAACAACTTACCATGGAGTATGATTTCTCTGAAATAATTTTTGTTGAGTGGATAGATTTTAGTTGGGGTAGTCGTTCAACATTCTACAAGAACAACTTACCATGGACTATGATTTCTCTGAAATAATTTTTGTTGAGTGGATAGATTTTAGTTGGGATAGTCGTTCAACATTCTACAAGAACAACTTACCATCGAGTATGATTTCTCTGAAATAATTTTTGTTGAGTGGATAGATTTTAGTTGGGGTAGTCGTTCAACATTCTACAAGAACAACGAACCATGGAGTATGATTTCTCTGAAATAATTTTTGTTGAGTGTATAGATTTTAGTTGGGATAGTCGTTCAACATTCTACAAGAACAACGAACCATGGAGTATGATTTCTCTGAAACCATGATAGATTTCAAATCGATCCTGACCAAGATGAGTCTGTGGTGTGAAATAATTTTTCTTGAGTGGATAGATTTTAGTTGGGATAGTCGTTCAACATTTTACAAGAACAACGAACCATGGAGTATGATTTCTCTGAAATAATTTCTGTTGAGTGGATAGATTTTAGTTGGGGTAGTCGTTCAACATTCTGCAAGAACAACGAACCATGGAGTATGATTTCTCTGAAATAATTTTTGTTGAGTGGATAGATTTTAGTTGGGGTGGTCGTTCAACATTCTACGAGAACAACTTACCATGGAGTATGATTTCTCTGAAATAATTTTTGTTGAGTGGATAGATTTTAGTTGGGGTAGTCGTTCAACATTCTACAAGAACAACTTACCATGGAGTATGATTTCTCTGAAATAATTTTTGTTGAGTGGATAGATTTTAGTTGGGGTAGTCGTTCAACATTCTACAAGAACAACTTACCATGGAGTATGATTTCTCTGAAATAATTTTTGTTGAGTGGATAGATTTTAGTTGGGATAGTCGTTCAACATTCTACAAGAACAACTTACCATGGAGTATGATTTCTCTGAAATAATTTTTGTTGAGTGGATAGATTTTAGTTGGGGTAGTCGTTCAACATTCTACAAGAACAACGAACCATGGAGTATGATTTCTCTGAAATAATTTTTGTTGAGTGGATAGATTTTAGTTGGGATAGGCGTTCAACATTCTACAAGAACAACGAACCATGGAGTATGATTTCTCTGAAACCATGATAGATTTCAAATCGATCCTGACCAAGATGAGTCTGTGGTGTGAAATAATTTTTCTTGAGTGGATAGATTTTAGTTGGGATAGTCGTTCAACATTCTACAAGAACAACTTACCATGGAGTATGATTTCTCTGAAATAATTTTTGTTGAGTGGATAGAGTTTAGTTGGGATAGTCGTTCAACATTCTACAAGAACAACGAACCATGGAGTATGACTTCTCTGAAACCATGATAGATTTCAAATCCATCCTGACCAAGATGAGTCTGTGGTGTGAAATAATTTTTGTTGAGTGGATAGATTTTAGTTGGGGTAGTCGTTCAACATTCTACAAGAACAACGAACGATGGAGTATGATTTCTCTGAAATAATTTTTGTTGAGTGGATAGACTTTAGTTGGGGTAGTCGTTCAACATTCTACAAAAACAACGAACCATGGAGTATGATTTCTCTGCAACCATGATAGATTTCAAATCGATCCTGACCAAGATGAGTCTGTGGTGTGAAATAATTTTTGTTGAGTGGATAGATTTTAGTTGGGGTAGTCGTTCAACATTCTACAAGAACAACGAACCATGGAGTATGATTTCTCTGAAACCATGATAGATTCCAAATCGATCCTGACCAAGATGAGTCTGTGGTGTGAAATAATTTTTGTTGAGTGGATAGATTTTAGTTGGGGTAGTCGTTCAACATTCTACAAGAACAACGAACCATGGAGTATGATTTCTCTGAAACCATGATAGATTTCAAATCGATCCTGACCAAGATGAGTCTGTGGTGTGAAATAGTTTTTGTTGAGTGGATAGATTTTAGTTGGGGTAGTCGTTCAACATTCTACAAGAACAACGAACCATGGAGTATGATTTCTCTGAAACCCTGATAGATTTCAAATCGATCCTGACCAAGATGAGTCTGTGGTGTGAAATAATTTTTGTTGAGTGGATAGATTTTAGTTGGGGTAGTCGTTCAACATTCTACAAGAACAACTTACCATGGAGTATGATTTCTCTGAAATAATTTTTGTTGAGTGGATAGATTTTAGTTGGGGTAGTCGTTCAACATTTTACAAGAACAACGAACCATGGAGAATGATTTCTCTGAAATAATTTCTGTTGAGTGGATAGATTTTAGTTGGGGTAGTCGTTCAACATTCTGCAAGAACAACGAACCATGGAGTATGATTTCTCTGAAATAATTTTTGTTGAGTGGATAGATTTTAGTTGGGGTAGTCGTTCAACATTCTACGAGAACAACTTACCATGGACTATGATTTCTCTGAAATAATTTTTGTTGAGTGGATAGATTTTAGTTGGGGTAGTCGTTCAACAGTCTACAAGAACAACTTACCATGGAGTATGATTTCTCTGAAATAATTTTTGTTGAGTGGATAGATTTTAGTTGGGGTAGTCGTTCAACATTCTACAAGAACAACTTACCATGGACTATGATTTCTCTGAAATAATTTTTGTTGAGTGGATAGATTTTAGTTGGGATAGTCGTTCAACATTCTACAAGAACAACTTACCATGGAGTATGATTTCTCTGAAATAATTTCTGTTGAGTGGATAGATTTTAGTTGGGGTAGTCGTTCAACATTCTGCAAGAACAACGAACCATGGAGTATGATTTCTCTGAAATAATTTTTGTTGAGTGGATAGATTTTAGTTGGGGTAGTCGTTCAACATTCAACGAGAACAACTTACCATGGACTATGATTTCTCTGAAATAATTTTTGTTGAGTGGATAGATTTTAGTTGGGGTAGTCGTTCAACATTCTACAAGAACAACGAACCATGGAGTATGATTTCTCTGAAATAATTTTTGTTGAGTGGATAGATTTTAGTTGGGGTAGTCGTTCAACATTCTACGAGAACAACTTACCATGGACTATGATTTCTCTGAAATAATTTTTGTTGAGTGGATAGATTTTAGTTGGGGTAGTCGTTCAACATTCTACAAGAACAGCGAACCATGGAGTATGATTTCTCTGAAATAATTTTTGTTGAGTGGATAGATTTTAGTTGGGGCAGTCGTTCAACATTCTACGAGAACAACTTACCATGGACTATGATTTCTCTGAAATAATTTTTGTTGAGTGGATAGATTTTAGTTGGGGTAGTCGCTCAACATTCTACAAGAACAACGAACCATGGAGTATGATTTCTCTGAAATAATTTTTGTTGAGTGGATAGATTTTAGTTGGGGTAGTCGTTCAACATTCTACGAGAACAACTTACCATGGACTATGATTTCTCTGAAATAATTTTTGTTGAGTGGATAGATTTTAGTTGGGGTAGTCGTTCAACATTCTACAAGAACAACGAACCATGGACTATGATTTCTCTGAAATAATTTTTGTTGAGTGGATAGATTTTAGTTGGGGTAGTCGTTCAACATTCTACAAGAACAACTTACCATGGAGTATGATTTCTCTGAAATAATTTTTGTTGAGTGGATAGATTTTAGTTGGGGTAGTCGTTCAACATTTTACAAGAACAACGAAACATGGAGAATGATTTCTCTGAAATAATTTCTGTTGAGTGGATAGATTTTAGTTGGGGTAGTCGTTCAACATTCTGCAAGAACAACGAACCATTGAGTATGATTTCTCTGAAATAATTTTTGTTGAGTGGATAGATTTTAGTTGGGGTAGTCGTTCAACATTCTACGAGAACAACTTACCATGGACAATGATTTCTCTGAAATAATTTTTGTTGAGTGGATAGATTTTAGTTGGGGTAGTCGTTCAACATTCTACAAGAACAACGAACCATGGAGTATGATTTCTCTGAAATAATTTTTGTTGAGTGGATAGATTTTAGTTGGGATAGTCGTTCAACATTCTACAAGAACAACGAACCATGGAGTATGATTTCTCTGAAACCATGATAGATTTCAAATCGATCCTGACCAAGATGAGTCTGTGGTGTGAAATAATTTTTCTTGAGTGGATAGATTTTAGTTGGGATAGTCGTTCAACATTCTACAAGAACAACTTACCATGGAGTATGATTTCTCTGAAATAATTTTTGTTGAGTGGATAGATTTTAGTTGGGATAGTCGTTCAACGTTCTACAAGAACAACGAATCATGGAGTATGACTTCTCTGAAACCATGATAGATTTCAAATCGATCCTGACCAAGATGAGTCTGTGGTGTGAAATAATTTTTGTTGAGTGGATGGATTTTAGTTGGGGTAGTCGTTCAACATTCTACAAGAACAACGAACGATGGAGTATGATTTCTCTGAAATAATTTTTGTTGAGTGGATAGATTTTAGTTGGGGTAGTCGTTCAACATTTTACAAGAACAACGAACCATGGAGTATGATTTCTCTGAAATAATTTCTGTTGAGTGGATAGATTTTAGTTGGGGTAGTCGTTCAACATTCTGCAAGAACAACGAACCATGGAGTATGATTTCTCTGAAATAATTTTTGTTGAGTGGATAGATTTTAGTTGGGGTAGTCGTTCAACATTCTACGAGAACAACTTACCATGGAGTATGATTTCTCTGAAATAATTTTTGTTGAGTGGATAGATTTTAGTTGGGGTAGTCGTTCAACATTCTACAAGAACAACGAACCATGGAGTATGATTTCTCTGAAATAATTTTTGTTGAGTGGATAGATTTTAGTTGGGATAGTCGTTCAACATTCTACAAGAACAACGAACCATGGAGTATGATTTCTCTGAAACCATGATAGATTTCAAATCGATCCTGACCAAGATGAGTCTGTGGTGTGAAATAATTTTTCTTGAGTGGATAGATTTTAGTTGGGATAGTCGTTCAACATTCTACAAGAACAACTTACCATGGAGTATGATTTCTCTGAAATAATTTTTGTTGAGTGGATAGATTTTAGTTGGGATAGTCGTTCAACATTCTACAAGAACAACGAACCATGGAGTATGACTTCTCTGAAACCATGATAGATTTCAAATCGATCCTGACCAAGATGAGTCTGTGGTGTGAAATAATTTTTGTTGAGTGGATAGATTTTAGTTGGGGTAGTCGTTCAACATTCTACAAGAACAACGAACGATGGAGTATGATTTCTCTGAAATAATTTTTGTTGAGTGGATAGATTTTAGTTGGGGTAGTCGTTCAACATTCTACAAGAACAACGAACCATGGAGTATGATTTCTCTGCAACCATGATAGATTTCAAATCGATCCTGACCAAGATGAGTCTGTGGTGTGAAATAATTTTTGTTGAGTGGATAGATTTTAGTTAGGGGTAGTCGTTCAACATTCTACAAGAACAACGAACCATGGAGTATGATTTCTCTGAAACCATGATAGATTTCAAATCGATCCTGACCAAGATGAGTCTGTGGTGTGAAATAATTTTTGTTGAGTGGATAGATTTTAGTTGGGGTAGTCGTTCAACATTCTACAAGAACAACTTACCATGGAGTATGATTTCTCTGAAACCAAGATAGATTTCAAATCGATCCTGACCAAGATGAGTCTGTGGTGTGAAATAATTTTTGTTGAGTGGAAAGATTTTAGTTGGGGTAGTCGTTCAACATTCTACAAGAACAACTTACCATGGAGTATGATTGCTCTGAAATAATTTTTGTTGAGTGGATAGATTTTAGTTGTGGTAGTCGTTCAACATTCTACAAGAACAACTTACCATGGAGTATGATTTCTCTGAAATAATTTTTGTTGAGTGGATAGATTTTAGTTAGGGGTAGTCGTTCAACATTCTACAAGAACCACTTACCATGGAGTATGATTTCTCTGAAACCATGATAGATTTCAAATCGATCCAGACCAAGATGAGTCTGTGGTGTGAAATAATTTTTGTTGAGTGGATAGATTTTAGTTGGGATAGTCGTTCAACATTCTACAAGAACAACGAACCATGGAGTATGACTTCTCTGAAACCATGATAGATTTCAAATCGATCCTGACCAAGATGAGTCTGTGGTGTGAAATAATTTTTGTTGAGTGGATAGATTTTAGTTGGGGTAGTCGTTCAACATTCTACAAGAACAACGAACGATGGAGTATGATTTCTCTGAAATAATTTTTGTTGAGTGGATAGATTTTAGTTGGGGTAGTCGTTCAACATTCTACAAGAACAACGAACCATGGAGTATGATTTCTCTGCAACCATGATAGATTTCAAATCGATCCTGACCAAGATGAGTCTGTGGTGTGAAATAATTTTTGTTGAGTGGATAGATTTTAGTTAGGGGTAGTCGTTCAACATTCTACAAGAACAACTTACCATGAAGTATGATTTCTCTGAAACCATGATAGATTTCAAATCGATCCTGACCAAGATGAGTCTGTGGTGTGAAATAATTTTTGTTGAGTGGATAGATTTTAGTTGGGGTAGTCGTTCAACATTCTACAAGAACAACTTACCATGGAGTATGATTTCTCTGAAACCAAGATAGATTTCAAATCGATCCTGACCAAGATGAGTCTGTGGTGTGAAATAATTTTTGTTGAGTGGAAAGATTTTAGTTGGGGTAGTCGTTCAACATTCTACAAGAACAACTTACCATGGAGTATGATTGCTCTGAAATAATTTTTGTTGAGTGGATAGATTTTAGTTGTGGTAGTCGTTCAACATTCTACAAGAACAACTTACCATGGAGTATGATTTCTCTGAAATAATTTTTGTTGAGTGGATAGATTTTAGTTAGGGGTAGTCGTTCAACATTCTACAAGAACCACTTACCATGGAGTATGATTTCTCTGAAACCATGATAGATTTCAAATCGATCCAGACCAAGATGAGTCTGTGGTGTGAAATAATTTTTGTTGAGTGGATAGATTTTAGTTGGGGTAGTCGTTCAACATTCTACAAGAACAACGAACCATGGAGTATGATTTCTCTGAAATAATTTTTGTTGAGTGGATAGATTTTAGTTAGGGGTAGTCGTTCAACATTCTACAAGAACCACTTACCATGGAGTATGATTTCTCTGAAACCATGATAGATTTCAAATCGATCCTGACCAAGATGAGTCTGTGGTGTGAAATAATTTTTGTTGAGTGGATAGATTTTAGTTGGGGTAGTCGTTCAACATTCTACAAGAACAACTTACCATGGAGTATGATTTCTCTGAAACCAAGATAGATTTCAAATCGATCCTGACCAAGATGAGTCTGTGGTGTGAAATAATTTTTGTTGAGTGGAAAGATTTTAGTTGGGGTAGTCGTTCAACATTCTACAAGAACAACTTACCATGGAGTATGATTGCTCTGAAATAATTTTTGTTGAGTGGATAGATTTTAGTTGTGGTAGTCGTTCAACATTCTACAAGAACAACTTACCATGGAGTATGATTTCTCTGAAATAATTTTTGTTGAGTGGATAGATTTTAGCTAGGGGTAGTCGTTCAACATTCTACAAGAACAACGAACCATGGAGTATGATTTCTCTCAAATAATTTTTGTTGAGTGGATAGATTTTAGTTGGGGTAGTCGTTCAACATTCTACAAGAACAACTTACCATGGAGTATGATTTCTCTGAAATAATTTTTGTTGAGTGGATAGATTTTAGTTAGGGGTAGTCGTTCAACATTCTACAAGAACAACTTACCATGGAGTATGATTTCTCTGAAACCATGATAGATTCCAAATCGATCCTGACCAAGATGAGTCTGTGGTGTGAAATAATTTTTGTTGAGTGGATAGATTTTAGTTGGGGTAGTCGTTCAACATTCTACAAGAACAACGAACCATGGAGTATGATTTCTCTGAAACCATGATAGATTTCAAATCGATCCTGACCAAGATGAGTCTGTGGTGTGAAATAGTTTTTGTTGAGTGGATAGATTTTAGTTGGGGTAGTCGTTCAACATTCTACAAGAACAACGAACCATGGAGTATGATTTCTCTGAAACCCTGATAGATTTCAAATCGATCCTGACCAAGATGAGTCTGTGGTGTGAAATAATTTTTGTTGAGTGGATAGATTTTAGTTGGGGTAGTCGTTCAACATTCTACAAGAACAACTTACCATGGAGTATGATTTCTCTGAAACCAAGATAGATTTCAAATCGATCCTGACCAAGATGAGTCTGTGGTGTGAAATAATTTTTGTTGAGTGGAAAGATTTTAGTTGGGGTAGTCGTTCAACATTCTACAAGAACAACTTACCATGGAGTATGATTGCTCTGAAATAATTTTTGTTGAGTGGATAGATTTTAGTTGTGGTAGTCGTTCAACATTCTACAAGAACAACTTACCATGGAGTATGATTTCTCTGAAATAATTTTTGTTGAGTGGATAGATTTTAGTTAGGGGTAGTCGTTCAACATTCTACAAGAACCACTTACCATGGAGTATGATTTCTCTGAAACCATGATAGATTTCAAATCGATCCAGACCAAGATGAGTCTGTGGTGTGAAATAATTTTTGTTGAGTGGATAGATTTTAGTTAGGGGTAGTCGTTCAACATTCTACAAGAACAACTTACCATGGAGTATGATTTCTCTGAAACCATGATAGATTTCAAATCGATCCTGACCAAGATGAGTCTGTGGTGTGAAATAATTTTTGCTGAGTGGATAGATTTTAGTTGGGGTAGTCGTTCAACATTCTACAAGAACAACGAACCATGGAGTATGATTTCTCTGAAATAATTTTTGTTGAGTGGATAGATTTTAGTTGGGATAGTCGTTCAACATTCTACAAGAACAACTTACCATGGAGTATGATTTCTCTGAAATAATTTTTGTTGAGTGGATAGATTTTAGTTGGGGTAGTCGTTCAACATTCTACAAGAACAACTTACCATGGGGTATGATTTCTCTGAAATAATTTTTGTTGAGTGGATAGATTTTAGTTGGGATAGTCGTTCAACATTCTACAAGAACAACTTACCATGGAGTATGAATTCTCTGAAATAATTTTTGTTGAGTGGATAGATTTTAGTTGGGGTAGTCGTTCAACATTTTACAAGAACAACGAACCATGGAGTATGATTTTACTGAAATAATTTTTGTTGAGTGGATAGATTTTAGTTGGGATAGTCGTTCAACATTCTACAAGAACAACGAACCATGGAGTATGATTTCTCTGAAACCATGATAGATTTTAAATCGATCCTGACCAAGATGAGTCTGTGGTGTGAAATAATTTTTGTTGAGTGGATAGATTTTAGTTGGGGTAGTCGTTCAACATTCTACAAGAACAACGAACCATGGAGTATGATTTCTCTGAAATAATTTTTGTTGAGTGGATAGATTTTAGTTGGGGTAGTCGTTCAACATTCTACAAGAACAACTTACCATGGAGTATGATTTCTCTGAAACCATGATAGATTTCAAATCGATTCTGACCAAGATGAGTCTGTGGTGTGAAATAATTTTTGTTGAGTGGATAGATTTTAGTTGGGGTAGTCGTTCAACATTCTACAAGAACCACTTACCATGGACTATGATTTCTCTGAAACCGTGATAGATTTCAAATCGATCCTGACCAAGATGAGTCTGTGGTGTGAAATAATTTTTGTTGAGTGGATAGATTTTAGTTGGGGTAGTCGTTCAACATTTTACAAGAACAACGAACCATGGAGTATGATTTCTCTGAAACCATGATAGATTTCAAATCGATCCTGACCAAGACGAGTCTGTGGTGTGAAATAATTTTTGTTGAGTGGATAGATTTTAGTTGGGGTAGTCGTTCAACATTCTACAAGAACAACGAACCATGGAGTATGATTTCTCTGCAACCATGATAGATTTCAAATCGATCCTGACCAAGATGAGTCTGTGGTATGAAATAATTTTTGTTTAGTGGATAGATTTTAGTTGGGGTAGTCGTTCAACATTCTACAAGAACAACTTACCATGGACTATGATTTCTCTGAAACCATGATAGATTTCAAATCGATCCTGACCAAGATGAGTCTGTGGTGTGAAATAATTTTTGTTAAGTGGATAGATTTTAGTTGGGGTAGTCGTTCAACATTCTACAAGAACAACGAACCATGGAGTATGATTTCTCTGAAATAATTTTTGTTGAGTGGATAGATTTTAGTTAGGGGTAGTCGTTCAACATTCTACAAGAACAACTTAACACGGACTATGATTTCTCTGAAACCATGACAGATTTCAAATCGATCCTGACCAAGATGAGTCGGTGGTGTGAAATAATTTTTGTTGAGTGGATAGATTTTAGTTGGGGTAGTCGTTCAACATTCTACAAGAACAACTTACCATGGGGTATGATTTCTCTGAAATAGTTTTTGTTGAGTGGATAGCTTTTAGTTGGGGTAGTCGTTCAACATTCTACAGGAACAACTTACAAGAACAACAAACCATGATAGATTTCAAATCGATCCTGACCACGATGAGTCTGTGGTGTGAAATAATTTTTGTTGAGTAGATAGATTTGAGTTGGGGTAGTCGTTCAACATTCTACAAGAACAACGAACTTGGAGTATGATTTCTCTGAAATAATTTTTGTTGAGTGGATAGATTTCAGTTGGGGTAGTCGTTCAACATTCTACAAGAACAACTTACCATGGAGTATGATTTCTCTGAAATAATTTTTGTTGAGTGGATAGATTTTAGTTGGTTTAGTCGTTCAACATTCTACAAGAACAACTTACCATGGAGTATGATTTCTCTGAAACCATGATAGATTTCAAATCGATCCTGACCAAGATGAGTCTGTGGTGTGAAATAATTTTTGTTGAGTGGATAGATTTTAGTTGGGGTAGTCGTTCAACATTCTACAAGAACAACTTACCATGGAGTATGATTTCTCTGAAATAATTTTTGTTGAGTGGATAGATTTTAGTTGGGATAGTCGTTCAACATTCTACAAGAACAACTTTCCATGGAGTATCATTTCTCTGAAATAATTTTTGTTGAGTGGATAGATTTTAGTTGGGATAGTCGTTCAACATTCTACAAGAACAACTTACCATGGAGTATGATTTCTCTGAAACCATGATAGATTTCAAATCGATCCTGACAAAGATGAGTCTGTGGTGTGAAATAATTTTTGTTGAGTGGATAGATTTTAGTTGGGGTAGTCGTTCAACATTCTACAAGAACAACGAACCATGGAGTATCATTTCTCTCAAATAATTTTTGTTGAGTGGATAGATTTTAGTTGAGGGTAGTCGTTCAACATTCTACAAGAACAACTTACCATGGACTATGATTTCTCTGAAACCATGATAGATTTCAAATCGATCCTGACCAAGATGAGTCTGTGGTGTGAAATAATTTTTGTTGAGTGGATAGATTTTAGTTGGGATAGTCGTTCAACATTTTACAAGAACAACGAACCATGGAGTATGATTTCTCTGAAACCATGATAGATTTCAAATCGATCCTGACCAAGATGAGTCTGTGGTGTGAAATAATTTTTGTTGAGTGGATAGATTTTAGTTAGGGATAGTCGTTCAACATTCTAAAAGAACAACGAACCATGGAGTATGATTTCTCTGAAACCATGATAGATTTCAAATCGATCCTGACCAAGATGAGTCTGTGGTGTGAAATTATTTTTGTTGAGTGGATAGATTTTAGTTGGGGTAGTCGTTCAACATTCTACAAGAACAACGAACCATGGAGTATGATTTCTCTGAAATAATTTTTGTTGAGTGGATAGATTTTAGTTGGGGTAGCCGTTCAACATTTTACAAGGACAACGAACCATGGAGTATGATTTCTCTGAAACCTTGATAGATTTCAAATCGATCCTGACCAAGATGAGTCTGTGGTGTGAAATAATTTTTGTTGAGTGGATAGATTTTAGTTGGGGTAGTCGTTCAACATTCTACAAGAACAACTTACCATGGACTATGATTTCTCTGAAACCATGATAGATTTCAAATCGAGCCTGACCAAGATGAGTCTGTGGTGTGAAATAATTTTTGTTGAGTGGATAGATTTTAGTTGGGGTAGTCGTTCAACATTCTACCAGAACAACGAACCATGGAGTATGATTTCTCTGAAACCATGATAGATTTCAAATCGATCCTGACCAAGATGAGTCTGTGGTGTGAAATAATTTTTGTTGAGTGGATAGATTTTAGTTGGGATAGTCGTTCAACATTCTACAAGAACAACGAACCATGGAGTATGATTTCTCTGAAACCATGATAGATTTCAAATCGATCCTGACCAAGATGAGTCTGTGGTGTGAAATAATTTTTGTTGAGTGGATAGATTTTAGTTGGGGTAGTCGTTCAACATTCTACAAGAACAACGAACCATGGAGTATGATTTCTCTGAAATAATTTTTGTTGAGTGGATAGATTTTAGTTGGGGTAGTCGTTCAACATTTTACAAGAACAACTTACCATGGACTATGATTTCTCTGAAATAATTTTTGTTGAGTGGATAGATTTTAGTTGGGGTAGTCGTTCAACATTCTACAAGAACAACTTACCATGGAGTATGATTTCTCTGAAACCATGATAGATTTCAAATCGATCCTGACCAAGATGAGTCTGTGGTGTGAAATAATTTTTGTTGAGTGGATAGATTTTAGTTGGGGTAGTCGTTCAACATTCTACAAGAACAACTTACCATGGAGTATGATTTCTCTGAAATAATTTTTGTTGAGTGGATAGATTTTAGTTGGGATAGTCGTTCAACATTCTACAAGAACAACTTTCCATGGAGTATCATTTCTCTGAAATAATTTTTGTTGAGTGGATAGATTTTAGTTGGGATAGTCGTTCAACATTCTACAAGAACAACTTACCATGGAGTATGATTTCTCTGAAACCATGATAGATTTCAAATCGATCCTGACAAAGATGAGTCTGTGGTGTGAAATAATTTTTGTTGAGTGGATAGATTTTAGTTGGGGTAGTCGTTCAACATTCTACAAGAACAACGAACCATGGAGTATCATTTCTCTCAAATAATTTTTGTTGAGTGGATAGATTTTAGTTGAGGGTAGTCGTTCAACATTCTACAAGAACAACTTACCATGGACTATGATTTCTCTGAAACCATGATAGATTTCAAATCGATCCTGACCAAGATGAGTCTGTGGTGTGAAATAATTTTTGTTGAGTGGATAGATTTTAGTTGGGATAGTCGTTCAACATTTTACAAGAACAACGAACCATGGAGTATGATTTCTCTGAAACCATGATAGATTTCAAATCGATCCTGACCAAGATGAGTCTGTGGTGTGAAATAATTTTTGTTGAGTGGATAGATTTTAGTTAGGGATAGTCGTTCAACATTCTAAAAGAACAACGAACCATGGAGTATGATTTCTCTGAAACCATGATAGATTTCAAATCGATCCTGACCAAGATGAGTCTGTGGTGTGAAATTATTTTTGTTGAGTGGATAGATTTTAGTTGGGGTAGTCGTTCAACATTCTACAAGAACAACGAACCATGGAGTATGATTTCTCTGAAATAATTTTTGTTGAGTGGATAGATTTTAGTTGGGGTAGCCGTTCAACATTTTACAAGAACAACGAACCATGGAGTATGATTTCTCTGAAACCATGATAGATTTCAAATCGATCCTGACCAAGATGAGTCTGTGGTGTGAAATAATTTTTGTTGAGTGGATAGATTTTAGTTGGGGTAGTCGTTCAACATTCTACAAGAACAACTTACCATGGACTATGATTTCTCTGAAACCATGATAGATTTCAAATCGAGCCTGACCAAGATGAGTCTGTGGTGTGAAATAATTTTTGTTGAGTGGATAGATTTTAGTTGGGGTAGTCGTTCAACATTCTACCAGAACAACGAACCATGGAGTATGATTTCTCTGAAACCATGATAGATTTCAAATCGATCCTGACCAAGATGAGTCTGTGGTGTGAAATAATTTTTGTTGAGTGGATAGATTTTAGTTGGGATAGTCGTTCAACATTCTACAAGAACAACGAACCATGGAGTATGATTTCTCTGAAACCATGATAGATTTCAAATCGATCCTGACCAAGACGAGTCTGTGGTGTGAAATAATTTTTGTTGAGTGGATAGATTTTAGTTGGGGTAGTCGTTCAACATTCTACAAGAACAACGAACCATGGAGTATGATTTCTCTGAAATAATTTTTGTTGAGTGGATAGATTTTAGTTGGGGTAGTCGTTCAACATTTTACAAGAACAACTTACCATGGACTATGATTTCTCTGAAATAATTTTTGTTGAGTGGATAGATTTTAGTTGGGGTAGTCGTTCAACATTCTACAAGAACAACTTACCATGGAGTATGATTTCTCTGAAACCATGATAGATTTCAAATCGATCCTGACCAAGATGAGTCTGTGGTGTGAAATAATTTTTGTTGAGTGGATAGATTTTAGTTGGGGTAGTCGTTCAACATTCTACAAGAACAACTTACCATGGAGTATGTTTTCTCTGAAACCATGATAGATTTCAAATCGATCCTGACCAAGATGAGTCTGTGGTGTGAAATAATTTTTGTTGAGTGGATAGATTTTAGTTGGGGTAGTCGTTCAACATTCTACAAGAACAACTTACCATGGAGTATGATTTCTCTGAAACCATGATAGATTTCAAATCGATCCTGACCAAGATGAGTCTGTGGTGTGAAATAATTTTTGTTGAGTGGATAGATTTTAGTTGGGGTAGTCGTTCAACATTCTACAAGAACAACGAACCATGGAGTATGATTTCTCTGAAACCATGATAGATTTCAAATCCATCCTGACCAAGATGAGTCTGTGGTGTGAAATAATTTTTGTTGAGTGGATAGATTTTAGTTGGGGTAGTCGTTCAACATTCTACAAGAACAACTTACCATGGAGTATGATTTCTCTGAAACCATGATAAATTTCAAATCGATTATGACCAAGATGAGTCTGTGGTGTGAAATAATTTTTGTTGAGTGGATAGATTTTAGTTGGGGTAGTCGTTCAACATTCTACAAGAACAACGAACCATGGAATATGATTTCTCTGAAACCATGATAGATTTCAAATCGATCCTGACCAAGATGAGTCTGTGGTGTGAAATAATTTTTGTTGAGTGGATAGATTTTAGTTGGGGTAGTCGTTCAACATTCTACAAGAACAACTTACCATGGACTATGATTTCTCTGAAACCATAATAGATTTCAAATCGATCCTGACCAAGATGAGTCTGTGGTGTGAAATAATTTTTGTTGAGTGGATAGATTTTAGCTGGGGTAGTCGTTCAACATTCTACAAGAACAACTTACCATGGACTATGATTTCTCTGAAACCATGATAGATTTGAAATCGATCCTGACCAAGATGAGTCTGTGGTGTGAAATAATTTTTGTTGAGTGGATAGATTCTAGTTGGGGTAGTCGTTCAACATTCTACAAGAACAACTTACCATGGACTATGATTTCTCTGAAGTAATTTTTGTTAAGTGGATAGATTTTAGTTAGGGGTAGTCGTTCAACATTCTACAAGAACAACTTACCATGTACTATGATTTCTCTGAAACCATGATAGATTTCAAATCGATCCTGACCAAGATGAGTCTGTGGTGTGAAATAATTTTTGATGAGTGGATAGATTTTAGTTGGGGTAGTCGTTCAACATTCTACAAGAACAACTTAACATGGAGTATGATTTCTCTGAAAATATGATAGATTTCAAATCGATCCTGACCAAGATGAGTCTGTGGTGTGAAATAGTTTTTGTTGAGTGGATAGATTTTAGTTGGGGTAGTCGTTCAACATTCTACAAGAACAACTTACCATGGACTATGATTTCTCTGAAACCATGATAGATTTCAAATCGATCCTGACCAAGATGAGTCTGTGGTGTGAAATAATTTTTGTTGAGTGGATAGATTTTAGTTGGGGTAGTCGTTCAACATTCTACAAGAACAACTTACCATGGAGTATGATTTCTCTGAAACCATGATAGATTTCAAATCGATCCTGACCAAGATGAGTCTGTGGTGTGAAATAAATTTTGTTGAGTGGATAGATTTTAGTTGGGGTAGTCGTTCAACATTCTACAAGAACAACTTACCATGGACTATGATTTCTCTGAAACCATGATAGATTTCAAATCGATCCTGACCAAGATGAGTCTGTGGTGTGAAATAATTTTTGTTGAGTGGATAGATTTTAGTTGGGGTAGTCGTTCAACATTCTACAAGAACAACGAACCATGGAGTATGATTTCTCCGAAATAATTTTTGTTGAGTGGATAGATTTTAGTTGGGGTAGTCGTTCAACATTCTACAAGAACAACTTACCATGGAGTGTGATTTCTCTGAAACCATGATAGATTTCAAATCGATCCTGACCAAGATGAGTCTGTGGTGTGAAATAATTTTTGTTGAGTGGATAGATTTTAGTTGGGGTAGTCGTTCAACATTCTACAAGAACAACTTACCATGGAGTATGATTTCTCTGAAACCATGATAGATTTCAAATCGAACCTGACCAAGATGAGTCTGTGGTGTGAAATAATTTTTGTTGAGTGGATAGATTTTAGTTGGGATAGTCGTTCAACATTTTACAAGAACAACGAACCATGGAGTATGATTTCTCTGAAACCATGATAGATTTCAAATCGATCCTGACCAAGATGAGTCTGTGGTGTGAAATAATTTTTGTTGAGTGGATAGATTTTAGTTGGGGTAGTCGTTCAACATTCTACAAGAACAACTTATCATGGACTATGATTTCTCTGAAATAATTTTTGCTGAGTGGATAGATTTTAGTTGGGGTAGTCGTTCAACATTCTATAAGAACAACGAACCATGGAGTATGATTTCTCTGAAAGAATTTTTGTTGAGTGGATAGATTTTAGTTGGGATAGTCGTTCAACATTCTACAAGAACAACTTACCATGGAGTATGATTTCTCTGAAACCATGATAGATTTCAAATCGATCCTGACCAAGAAGAGTCTGTGGTGTGAAATAATTTTTGTTGAGTGGATAGATTGTAGTTGGGGTAGTCGTTCAACATTCTACAAGAACAACTTAACATGGAGTATGATTTCTCTGAAACCATGATAGATTTCAAATCGATCCTGACCAAGATGAGTCTGTTTTGTGAAATAATTTTTGTTCAGTGGATAGATTTTAGTTGGGATAGTCGTTCAACATTTTACAAGAACAACGAACCATTGAGTATGATTTCGCTGAAACCATGATAGATTTCAAATCGATCCTGACCAAGATGAGTCTGTGGTGTGAAATAATTTTTGTTGAGTGGATAGATTTTAGTTGGGGTAGTCGTTCAACATTCTACAAGAACAACTTACCATGGACTATGATTTCTCTTAAATAATTTTTGTTGAGTGGATAGATTTTAGTTGGGGTAGTCGTTCAACATTCTACAAGAACAACGAACCATGGAGTATGATTTCTCTGAAATAATTTTTGTTGAGTGGATAGATTTTAGTTGGGATAATCGTTCAACATTCTACAAGAACAACGAACCATGGAGTATGATTTCTCTGAAACCATGATAGATTTCAAATCGATCCTGACCAAGATGAGTCTGTGGTGTGAAATAATTTTTGTTGAGTGGATAGATTTTAGTTGAGGTAGTCGTTCAACATTCTACAAGAACAACTTACCATGGAGTATGATTTCTCTGAAACCATGATAGATTCCAAATCGATCCTGACCAAGATGAGTCTGTGGTGTGAAATAATTTTTGTTGAGTGGATAGATTTTAGTTGGGGTAGTCGTTCAACATTTTACAAGAACAACGAATCATGGAGTATGATTTATCTGAAACCATGATAGATTTCAAATCGATCCTGACCAAGATGAGTCTGTGGTGTGAAATAATTTTTGTTGAGTGGATAGATTTTAGTTGGGATAGTCGTTCAACATTCTACAAGAGAAACTTACCATGGAGTATGATTTCTCTGAAACAATGATAGATTTCAAATCGATCCTGACCAAGATGAGTCTGTGGTGTGAAATAATTTTTGTTGAGTGGATAGATTTTAGTTGGGGTAGTCGTTCAACATTCTACAAGAACAACTTACCATGGACTATGATTTCTCTGAAATAATTTTTGCTGAGTGGATAGATTTTAGTTGGGGTAGTCGTTCAACATTCTATAAGAACAACGAACCATGGAGTATGATTTCTCTGAAATAATTTTTGTTGAGTGGATAGATTTTAGTTGGGATAGTCGTTCAACATTCTACAAGAACAACTTACCATGGAGTATGATTTCTCTGAAACCATGATAGATTTCAAATCGATCCTGACCAAGAAGAGTCTGTGGTGTGAAATAATTTTTGTTGAGTGGATAGATTGTAGTTGGGGTAGTCGTTCAACATTCTACAAGAACAACTTAACATGGAGTATGATTTCTCTGAAACCATGATAGATTTCAAATCGATCCTGACCAAGATGAGTCTGTGGTGTGAAATAATTTTTGTTCAGTGGATAGATTTTAGTTGGGATAGTCGTTCAACATTTTACAAGAACAACGAACCATTGAGTATGATTTCTCTGAAACCATGATAGATTTCAAATCGATCCTGACCAAGATGAGTCTGTGGTGTGAAATAATTTTTGTTGAGTGGATATATTTTAGTTGGGGTAGTCGTTCAACATTCTACAAGAACAACTTACCATGGACTATGATTTCTCTTAAATAATTTTTGTTGAGTGGATAGATTTTAGTTGGGATAATCGTTCAACATTCTACAAGAACAACGAACCATGGAGTATGATTTCTCTGAAATAATTTTTGTTGAGTGGATAGATTTTAGTTGGGATAATCGTTCAACATTCTACAAGAACAACGAACCATGGAGTATGATTTCTCTGAAACCATGATAGATTTCAAATCGATCCTGACCAAGATGAGTCTGTGGTGTGAAATAATTTTTGTTGAGTGGATAGATTTTAGTTGAGGTAGTCGTTCAACATTCTACAAGAACAACTTACCATGGAGTATGATTTCTCTGAAACCATGATAGATTCCAAATCGATCCTGACCAAGATGAGTCTGTGGTGTGAAATAATTTTTGTTGAGTGGATAGATTTTAGTTGGGGTAGTCGTTCAACATTCTACAAGAACAACGAATCATGGAGTATGATTTATCTGAAACCATGATAGATTTCAAATCGATCCTGACCAAGATGAGTCTGTGGTGTGAAATAATTTTTGTTGAGTGGATAGATTTTAGTTGGGATAGTCGTTCAACATTCTACAAGAAAAACTTACCATGGAGTATGATTTCTCTGAAACAATGATAGATTTCAAATCGATCCTGACCAAGATGAGTCTGTAGTGTGAAATAATTTTTGTTGAGTGGATAGATTTTAGTTGGGGTAGTCGTTCAACATTCTACAAGAACAACTTACCATGGACTATGATTTCTCTGAAACCATGATAGATTTCAAATCGATCCTGACCAAGATGAGTCTGCGGTGTGAAATAATTTTTGTTGAGTGGATAGATTTTAGTTGGGGTAGTCGTTCAACATTCTACAAGAACAACTTACCATGGACTATGATTTCTCTTAAATAATTTTTGTTGAGTGGATAGATTTTAGTTGGGGTAGTCGTTCAACATTCTACAAGAACAACGAACCATGGAGTATGATTTCTCTGAAATAATTTTTGTTGAGTGGATAGATTTTAGTTGGGATAATCGTTCAACATTCTACAAGAACAACGAACCATGGAGTATGATTTCTCTGAAACCATGATAGATTTCAAATCGATCCTGACCGAGATGAGTCTGTGGTGTGAAATAATTTTTGTTGAGTGGATAGATTTTAGTTGGGGTAGTCGTTCAACATTCTACAAGAACAACTTACCATGGACTATGATTTCTCTGAAATAATTTTTGCTGAGTGGATAGATTTTAGTTGGGGTAGTCGTTCAACATTCTATAAGAACAACGAACCATGGAGTATGATTTCTCTGAAATAATTTTTGTTGAGTGGATAGATTTTAGTTGGGATAGTCGTTCAACATTCTACAAGAACAACTTACCATGGAGTATGATTTCTCTGAAACCATGATAGATTTCAAATCGATCCTGACCAAGAAGAGTCTGTGGTGTGAAATAATTTTTGTTGAGTGGATAGATTGTAGTTGGGGTAGTCGTTCAACATTCTACAAGAACAACTTAACATGGAGTATGATTTCTCTGAAACCATGATAGATTTCAAATCGATCCTGACCAAGATGAGTCTGTGGTGTGAAATAATTTTTGTTCAGTGGATAGATTTTAGTTGGGATAATCGTTCAACATTTTACAAGAACAACGAACCATTGAGTATGATTTCTCTGAAACCATGATGGATTTCAAATCGATCCTGACCAAGATGAGTCTGTGGTGTGAAATAATTTTTGTTGAGTGGATAGATTGTAGTTGGGGTAGTCGTTCAACATTCTACAAGAACAACTTACCATGGAGTATGATTTCTCTGAAACCATGATAGATTTCAAATCGATCCTGACCAAGAAGAGTCTGTGGTGTGAAATAATTTTTGTTGAGTGGATAGATTGTAGTTGGGGTAGTCGTTCAACATTCTACAAGAACAACTTACCATGGAGTATGATTTCTCTGAAACCATGATAGATTTCAAATCGATCCTGACCAAGAAGAGTCTGTGGTGTGAAATAATTTTTGTTGAGTGGATAGATTGTAGTTGGGGTAGTCGTTCAACATTCTACAAGAACAACTTAACATGGAGTATGATTTCTCTGAAACCATGATAGATTTCAAATCGATCCTGACCAAGATGAGTCTGTGGTGTGAAATAATTTTTGTTGAGTGGATATATTTTAGTTGGGGTAGTCGTTCAACATTCTACAAGAACAACTTACCATGGACTATGATTTCTCTTAAATAATTTTTGTTGAGTGGATAGATTTTAGTTGGGGTAGTCGTTCAACATTCTACAAGAACAACGAACCATGGAGTATGATTTCTCTGAAATAATTTTTGTTGAGTGGATAGATTTTAGTTGGGATAATCGTTCAACATTCTACAAGAACAACGAACCATGGAGTATGATTTC
Source organism: Xylota sylvarum (assembly GCA_905220385.1). Classification (NCBI taxonomy): domain Eukaryota; kingdom Metazoa; phylum Arthropoda; class Insecta; order Diptera; family Syrphidae; genus Xylota; species Xylota sylvarum. Next base: position 197,902 of record CAJMZQ010000083.1, read on the forward strand.
TCTGAAACCATGATAGATTTCAAATCGATCCTGACCAAGATGAGTCTGTGGTGTGAAATAATTTTTGTTGAGTGGATAGATTTTAGTTGAGGTAGTCGTTCAACATTCTACAAGAACAACTTACCATGGAGTATGATTTCTCTGAAACCATGATAGATTCCAAATCGATCCTGACCAAGATGAGTCTGTGGTGTGAAATAATTTTTGTTGAGTGGATAGATTTTAGTTGGGGTAGTCGTTCAACATTCTACAAGAACAACGAATCATGGAGTATGATTTATCTGAAACCATGATAGATTTCAAATCGATCCTGACCAAGATGAGTCTGTGGTGTGAAATAATTTTTGTTGAGTGGATAGATTTTAGTTGGGATAGTCGTTCAACATTCTACAAGAAAAACTTACCATGGAGTATGATTTCTCTGAAACAATGATAGATTTCAAATCGATCCTGACCAAGATGAGTCTGTAGTGTGAAATAATTTTTGTTGAGTGGATAGATTTTAGTTGGGGTAGTCGTTCAACATTCTACAAGAACAACTTACCATGGACTATGATTTCTCTGAAACCATGATAGATTTCAAATCGATCCTGACCAAGATGAGTCTGCGGTGTGAAATAATTTTTGTTGAGTGGATAGATTTTAGTTGGGGTAGTCGTTCAACATTCTACAAGAACAACTTACCATGGACTATGATTTCTCTTAAATAATTTTTGTTGAGTGGATAGATTTTAGTTGGGGTAGTCGTTCAACATTCTACAAGAACAACGAACCATGGAGTATGATTTCTCTGAAATAATTTTTGTTGAGTGGATAGATTTTAGTTGGGATAATCGTTCAACATTCTACAAGAACAACGAACCATGGAGTATGATTTCTCTGAAACCATGATAGATTTCAAATCGATCCTGACCAAGATGAGTCTGTGGTGTGAAATAATTTTTGTTGAGTGGATAGATTTTAGTTGAGGTAGTCGTTCAACATTCTACAAGAACAACTTACCATGGAGTATGATTTCTCTGAAACCATGATAGATTCCAAATCGATCCTGACCAAGATGAGTCTGTGGTGTGAAATAATTTTTGTTGAGTGGATAGATTTTAGTTGGGGTAGTCGTTCAACATTCTACAAGAACAACGAATCATGGAGTATGATTTATCTGAAACCATGATAGATTTCAAATCGATCCTGACCAAGATGAGTCTGTGGTGTGAAACAATTTTTGTTGAGTGGATAGATTTTAGTTGGGATAGTCGTTCAACATTCTACAAGAAAAACTTACCATGGAGTATGATTTCTCTGAAACCATGATAGATTCCAAATCGATCCTGACCAAGATGAGTCTGTGGTGTGAAATAATTTTTGTTGAGTGGATAGATTTTAGTTGGGGTAGTCGTTCAACATTCTACAAGAACAACGAATCATGGAGTATGATTTATCTGAAACCATGATAGATTTCAAATCGATCCTGACCAAGATGAGTCTGTGGTGTGAAATAATTTTTGTTGAGTGGATAGATTTTAGTTGGGGTAGTCGTTCAACATTCTACAAGAACAACTTACCATGGACTATGATTTCTCTGAAATAATTTTTGTTGAGTGGATAGATTTTAGTTGGGGTAGTCGTTCAACATTTTACAAGAACAACTTACCATGGAGTATGATTTCTCTGAAACCATGATAGATTTCAAATCGATCCTGACCAAGATGAGTCTGTGGTGTGAAATAATTTTTGTTGAGTGGATAGATTTTAGTTGGGGTAGTCGTTCAACATTTTACCAGAACAACGAACCATGGAGTATGATTTCTCTGAAACCATGATAGATTTCAAATCGATCCTGACCAAGATGAGTCTGTGGTGTGAGATCATTTTTGTTGAGTGGATAGATTTTAGTTGGGATAGTCGTTCAACATTCTGCAAGAACAACTTACCATGGACTATGATTTCTCTGAAACCATGATAGATTTCAAATCGATCCTGACCAAGTTGAGTCTGTGGTGTGAAATATTTTTTGTTGAGTGGATAGATTTTAGTTGGGATAGTCGTTCAACATTCTACAAGAACAACTTACCATGGAGTATGATTTCTCTGAAATAATTTTTGTTGAGTGGATAGATTTTAGTTGGGGTAGTCGTTCAACATTCTACAAGAACAACTTACCATGGAGTATGATTTCTCTGAAATAATTTTTGTTGAGTGGATATATTTTAGTTGGGGTAGTCGTTCAACATTTTACAAGAACAACGAACCATGGAGTATGATTTCTCTGAAACCATGATAGATTTCAAATCGATCCTGACCAAGATGAGTCTGTGGTGTGAAATATTTTTTTTTGTGTGGATAGATTTTAGTTGGGGTAGTCGTTCAACATTTTACAAGAAAAACGAACCATGGAGTATGATTTCTCTGAAACCATGATAGATTCCAAATCGATCCTGACCAAGATGAGTCTGTGGTGTGAAATAATTTTTGTTGAGTGGATAGATTTTAGTTGGGATAGTCGTTCAACATTCTACAAGAACAACTTACCATGGAGTATGATTTCTCTGAAATAATTTTTGTTGAGTAGATAGATTTTAGTTGGGGTAGTCGTTCAACATTCTACAAGAACAACTTACCATGGAGAATGATTTCTCTGAAATAATTTTTGTTGAGTGGATAGATTTTAGTTGGGGTAGTCGTTCAACATTTTACAAGAACAACGAACCATGGAGTATGATTTCTCTGAAACCATGACAGATTTCAAATAGATCCTGACCAAGATGAGTCTGTGGTGTGAAATAATTTTTGTTGAGTGGATAGATTTTAGTTGGGATAGTCGTTCAACATTTTACAAGAACAACGAACCATTGAGTATGATTTCTCTGAAATCATGATAGATTTCAAATCGATCCTGACCAAGATGAGTCTGTGGTGTGAAATAATTTTTGTTGAGTGGATAGATTTTAGTTGGGGTAGTCGTTCAACATTCTACAAGAACAACGTACAATGGACTATGATTTCTCTGAAATAATTTTTGTTGAGTGGATAGATTTTAGTTGGGGTAGTCGTTCAACATTCTACAAGAACAACGAACCATGGAGTATGATTTCTCTGAAATAATTGTTGTTGAGTGGATAGATTTTAGTTGGGATAGTCGTTCAACATTCTACAAGAACAACGAACCATGGAGTATGATTTCTCTGAAACCATGATAGATTTCAAATCGATCCTGACCAAGATGAGTCTGTGGTGTGAACGTCGTTCAACATTTTTCAAGAACAACGAACCATGGAGTATGATTTCTCTGAAACCATGATAGATTTCAAATCGATCCTGACCAAGATGATTCTGTGGTGTGAAATAATTTTTGTTGAGTGGATAGATTTTAGTTGGGGTAGTCGTTCAACATTCTACAAGAACAGCGAACCATGGAGTATGATTTCTCTGAAACCATGATAGATTTCAAATCGATCCTGACCAAGATGAGTCTGTGGTGTGAAATAATTTTTGTTGAGTGGATAGATTTTAGTTGGGGTAGTCGTTCAACATTCTACAAGAACAACGTACAATGGACTATGATTTCTCTGAAATAATTTTTGTTGAGTGGATAGATTTTAGTTGGGGTAGTCGTTCAATATTCTACAAGAACAACGAACCATGGAGTATGATTTCTCTGAAATAATTTTTGTTGAGTGGATAGATTTTAGTTGTAATAGTCGTTCAACATTCTACAAGAACAACGAACCATGGAGTATGATTTCTCTGAAACCATGATAGATTTCAAATCGATCCTGACCAAGATGAGTCTGTGGTGTGAAATAATTTTTGTTGAGTGGATAGATTTTAGTTGGGGTAGTCGTTCAACATTCTACAAGAACAACTTACCATGGAGTATGATTTCTCTGAAACCATGATAGATTCCAAATCGATCCTGACCAAGATGAGTCTGTGGTGTGAAATAATTTTTGTTGAGTGGATAGATTTTAGTTGGGGTAGTGGTTCAACATTCTACAAGAACAACGAACCATGGAGTATGATTTCTCTGAAACCATGATAGATTTCAAATCGATCCTGACCAAGATGAGTCTGTGGTGTGAAATAATTTTTGTTGAGTGGATAGATTTTAGTTGGGGTAGTCGTTCAACATTCTACAAGGGCAACTTACCATGGAGTATGATTTCTCTGAAACCATGATAGATTCCAAATCGATCCTGACCAAGATGAGTCTGTGGTGTGAAATAATTTTTGTTGAGTGGATAGATTTTAGTTGGGGTAGTCGTTCAACATTCTACAAGAACAACGAACCATGGAGTATGATTTCTCTGAAACCATGATAGATTTCAAATCGATCCTGACCAAGATGAGTCTGTGGTGTGAAATAATTTTTGTTGAGTGGATAGATTTTAGTTGGGATAGTCGTTCAACATTCTACAAGAACAACGAACCATGGAGTATGATTTCTCTGAAACCATGATAGATTTCAAATCGATCCTGACCAAGATGAGTCTGTGGTGTGAAATAATTTTTGTTGAGTGGATAGATTTTAGTTGGGATAGTCGTTCAACATTCTACAAGAACAACGAACCATGGAGTATGATTTCTCTGAAACCATGATAGATTTCAAATCGATCCTGACCAAGATGAGTCTGTGGTGTGAAATAATTTTTGTTGAGTGGATAGATTTTAGTTGGGGTAGTCGTTCAACATTCTACAAGAACAACTTACCATGGAGTATGATTTCTCTGAAACCATGATAGATTTCAAATCGATCCTGACCAAGATGAGTCTGTGGGGTGAAATAATTTTTGTTGAGTGGATAGATTTTAGTTGGGATAGTCGTTCAACATTTTACAAGAACAACGAACCATTGAGTATGATTTCTCTGAAATCATGATAGATTTCAAATCGATCCTGACCAAGATGAGTCTGTGGTGTGAAATAATTTTTGTTGAGTGGATAGATTTTAGTTGGGGTAGTCGTTCAACATTCTACAAGAACAACTTACCATGGAGTATGATTTCTCTGAAACCATGATAGATTCCAAATCGATCCTGACCAAGATGAGTCTGTGGTGTGAAATAATTTTTGTTGAGTGGATAGATTTTAGTTGGGGTAGTCGTTCAACATTCTACAAGAACAACGAACCATGGAGTATGATTTCTCTGAAACCATGATAGATTTCAAATCGATCCTGACCAAGATGAGTCTGTGGTGTGAAATAATTTTTGTTGAGTGGATAGATTTTAGTTGGGATAGTCGTTCAACATTCTACAAGAACAACTTACCATGGAGTATGATTTCTCTGAAACCATGATAGATTCCAAATCGATCCTGACCAAGATGAGTCTGTGGTGTGAAATAATTTTTGTTGAGTGGATAGATTTTAGTTGGGGTAGTCGTTCAACATTCTACAAGAACAACTTACCATGGAGTATGATTTCTCTGAAACCATGATAGATTTCAAATCGATCCTGACCAAGATGAGTCTGTGGTGTGAAATAATTTTTGTTGAGTGGATAGATTTTAGTTGGGATAGTCGTTCAACATTCTACAAGAACAACGAACCATGGAGTATGATTTCTCTGAAACCATGATAGATTTCAAATCGATCCTGACCAAGATGAGTCTGTGGTGTGAAATAATTTTTGTTGAGTGGATAGATTTTAGTTAGGGTAGTCGTTCGACATTCTACAAGAACAACTTACCATGGAGTATGATTTCTCTGAAACCATGATAGATTCGAAATCGATCCTGACCAGGATGAGTCTGTGGTGTGAAATAATTTTTGTTGAGTGGATAGATTTTAGTTGGGGTAGTCGTTCAACATTCTACAAGAACAACGAACCATGGAGTATGATTTCTCTGAAACCATGATAGATTTCAAATCGATCCTGACCAAGATGAGTCTGTGGTGTGAAATAATTTTTGTTGAGTGGATAGATTTTAGTTGGGATAGTCGTTCAACATTCTACAAGAACAACTTACCATGGAGTATGACTTCTCTGAAACCATGATAGATTCCAAATCGATCCTGACCAAGATGAGTCTGTGGTGTTAAATAATTTTTGTTGAGTGGATAGATTTTAGTTGGGGTAGTCGTTCAACATTCTACAAGAACAACGAACCATGGAGTATGATTTCTCTGAAACCATGATAGATTTCAAATCGATCCTGACCAAGATGAGTCTGTATTGTGAAATAATTTTTTTGAATGGATAGATTTTAGTTGGGATAGTCGTTCAACATTCTACAAGAACAAAGAACCATGGAGTATGATTTCTCTGAAACCATGATAGATTTCAAATCGATTCTGACCAAGATGAGCCTGTGGTGTGAAATAATTTTTGTTGAGTGGATAGATTTTAGTTGGGGTAGTCGTTCAACATTCTACAAGAACAACTTACCATGGAGTATGATTTCTCTGAAACCATGATAGATTCCAAATCGATCCTGACCAAGATGAGTCTGTGGTGTGAAATAATTTTTGTTGAGTGGATAGATTTTAGTTGGGGTAGTCGTTCAACATTTTACAAGACCAACGAACCATGGAGTATGATTTCTCTGAAACCATGGTAGATTTCAAATCGATCCTGACCAAGATGAGTCTGTGGTGTGAAATAATTTTTGTTGAGTGGATAGATTTTAGTTGGGGTAGTCGTTCAACATTTTACAAGAACAACTTACCATGGAGTATGATTTCTCTGAAACCATGATAGATTTCAAATCGATCCTGACCAAGATGAGTCTGTGGTGTGAAATAATTTTTGTTGAGTGGATTGATTTTAGTTGGGGTAGTCGTTCAACATTTTACAAGAACAACGAACCATGGAGTATGATTTCTCTGAAACCATGATAGATTTCAAATCGATCCTGACCAAGATGAGTCTGTGGTGTGAGATCATTTTTGTTGAGTGGATAGATTTTAGTTGCGATAGTCGTTCAACATTCTACAAGAACAACTTACCATGGACTATGATTTCTCTGAAACCATGATAGATTTCAAATCGATCCTGACCAAGATGAGTCTGTGGTGTGAACGTCGTTCAACATTTTTCAAGAACAACGAACCATGGAGTATGATTTCTCTGAAACCATGATAGATTTCAAATCGATCCTGACCAAGATGAGTCTGTGGTGTGAAATAATTTTTGTTGAGTGGATAGATTTTAGTTGGGATAGTCGTTCAACATTCAACAAGAACAACTTACCATGGAGTATGATTTCTCTGAAATAATTTTTGTTGAGTGGATAGATTTTAGTTGGGGTAGTCGTTCAACATTCTACAAGAACAACTTACCATGGAGTATGATTTCTCTGAAATAATTTTTGTTGAGTGGATAGATTTTAGTTGGGGTAGTCGTTCAACATTTTACAAGAACAACGAACCATGGAGTATGATTTCTCTGAAACCATGATAGATTTCAAATCGATCCTGACCAAGATGAGTCTGTGGTGTGAAATATTTTTTTTTGAGTGGATAGATTTTAGTTGGGGTAGTCGTTCAACATTTTACAAGAAAAACGAACCATGGAGTATGATTTCTCTGAAACCATGATAGACTCCAAATCGATCCTGACCAAGATGAGTCTGTGGTTTGAAACAATTTTTGTTGAGTGGATAGATTTTAGTTGGGATAGTCGTTCAACATTCTGCAAGAACAACTTACCATGGACTATGATTTCTCTGAAACCATGATAGATTTCAAATCGATCCTGACCAATATGAGTCTGTGGTGTGAAATAATTTTTGTTGAGTGGATAGATTTTAGTTGGGATAGTCGTTCAACATTCTACAAGAACAACTTACCATGGAGTATGATTTCTCTGAAATAATTTTTGTTGAGTGGATAGATTTTAGTTGGGGTAGTCGTTCAACATTCTACAAGAACAACTTACCATGGAGTATGATTTCTCTGAAATAATTTTTGTTGAGTGGATAGATTTTAGTTGGGGTAGTCGTTCAACATTTTACAAGAACAACGAACCATGGAGTATGATTTCTCTGAAACCATGATAGATTTCAAATCGATCCTGACCAAGATGAGTCTGTGGTGTGAAATAATTTTTGTTGAGTGGATAGATTTTAGTTGGGATAGTCGTTCAACATTCTACAAGAACAACTTACCATGGAGTATGATTTCTCTGAAATAATTTTTGTTGAGTGGATAGATTTTAGTTGGGGTAGTCGTTCAACATTCTACAAGAACAACGAACCATGGAGTATGATTTCTCTGAAATAATTTTTGTTGAGTGGATAGATTTTAGTTGGGGTAGTCGTTCAACATTCTACAAGAACAACGAACCATGGAGTATGATTTCTCTGAAATAATTTTTGTTGAGTGGATAGATTTTAGTTGGGATAGTCGTTCAACATTCTACAAGAACAACTTACCATGGAGTATGATTTCTCTGAAACCATGATAGATTCCAAATCGATCCTGACCAAGATGAGTCTGTGGTGTGAAATAATTTTTGTTGAGTGGATAGATTTTAGTTGGGGTAGTCGTTCAACATTCTACAAGAACAACGAACCATGGAGTATGATTTCTCTGAAACCATGATAGATTTCAAATCGATCCTGACCAAGATGAGTCTGTGGTGTGAAATAATTTTTGTTGAGTGGATAGATTTTAGTTGGGGTAGTCGTTCAACATTCTACAAGAACAACTTACCATGGAGTATGATTTCTCTGAAATAATTTTTGTTGAGTGGATAGATTTTAGTTGGGGTAGTCGTTCAACATTTTACAAGAACAACGAACCATGGAGTATGATTTCTCTGAAACCATGATAGATTTCAAATCGATCCTGACCAAGATGAGTCTGTGGTGTGAAATAATTTTTGTTGAGTGGATAGATTTTAGTTGGGGTAGTCGTTCAAAATTCTACAAGAACAACTTACCATGGACTATGATGTCTCTGAAACCATGATAGATTTCAAATCGATCCTGACCAAGATGAGTCTGTGGTGTGAAATAATTTTTGTTGAGTGGATAGATTTTAGTTGGGGTAGTCGTTCAACATTTTACAAGAACAACGAAATATGGAGTATGATTTCTCTAAAACCTTGATAGATTTCAAATCGATCCTGACCAAGATGAGTCTGTGGTGTGAAATAATTTTTGTTGATTTCTCTGAAACCATGATAGATTTCAAATCGATCCTGACCAAGATGAGTCTGTGGTGTGAAATAATTTTTGTTGAGTGGATAGATTTTAGTTGGGATAGTCGTTCAACATTCTACAAGAACAACTTACCATGGACTATGATTTCTCTGAAACCATGATAGATTTCAAATCGATCCTGACCAAGATGAGTCTGTGGTGTGAAATAATTTTTGTTGAGTGGATAGATTTTAGTTAGGGGTAGTCGTTCAACATTCTACAAGAACAACTTACCATGGAGTATGATTTCTCTGAAATAATTTTTGTTGAGTGGATAGATTTTAGTTGGGATAGTCGTTCAACATTCTACAAGAACAACTTACCATGGAGTATGTTTTCTCTGAAACCATGATAGATTTCAAATCGATCCTGACCAAGATGAGTCTGTGGTGTGAAATAATTTTTGTTGAGTGGATAGATTTTAGTTGGGGTAGTCGTTCAACATTTTACAAGACCAACGAACCATGGAGTATGTTTTCTCTGAAACCATGATAGATTTCAAATCGATCCTGACCAAGATGAGTCTGTGGTGTGAAAAAATTTTTGTTGAGTGGATAGATTTTAGTTGGGATAGTCGTTCAACATTCTACAAGAACAACTTACCATGGAGTATGTTTTCTCTGAAACCATGATAGATTTCAAATCGATCCTGACCAAGATGAGTCTGTGGTGTGAAATAATTTTTGTTGAGTGAATAGATTTTAGTTAGGATAGTCGTTCAACATTCTACAAGAACAACTTACCATGGACTATGATTTCTCTGAAACCATGATAGATTTCAAATCGATCCTGACCAAGATGAGTCTATGGTGTGAAATAATTTTTGTTGAGTGGATAGATTTTAGTTGGGGTAGTCGTTCAACATTTTACAAGACCAACGAACCATGGAGTATGATTTCTCTGAAACCATGATAGATTTCAAATCGATCCTGACCAAGATGAGTCTGTGGTGTGAAATAATTTTTGTTGAGTGGATAGATTTTAGTTGGGGTAGTCGTTCAACATTTTACAAGAACAACGAACCATGGAGTATGATTTCTCTGAAACCATGATAGATTTCAAATCGATCCTGACCAAGATGAGTCTGTGGTGTGAAATATTTTTTGTTGAGTGGATAGATTTTAGTTGGGGTAGTCGTTCAACATTTTACAAGAACAACGAACCATGGAGTATGATTTCTCTGAAACCATGATAGATTTCAAATCGATCCTGACCAAGATGAGTCTGTGGTGTGAAATAATTTTTGTTGAGTGGATAGATTTTAGTTGGGATAGTCGTTCAACATTCTATAAGAACAACTTACCATGGACTATGATTTCTCTGAAACCATGATAGATTTCAAATCGATCCTGACCAAGATGAGTCTGTAGTGTGAAAGAATTTTTGTTGAGTGGATAGATTTTAGTTGTTGTAGTCGTTCAACATTCTACAAGAACAACGAACCATGGAGTATGATTTCTCTGAAATAATTTTTGTTGAGTGGATAGATTTTAGTTGGGGTAGTCGTTCAACATTCTACAAGAACAACGAACCATGGAGTATGATTTCTCTGCAACCATGATAGATTTCAAATCGATCCTGACCAAGATGAGTCTGTGGTGTGAAATAATTTTTGTTGAGTGAATAGATTTTAGTTAGGATAGTCGTTTAACATTCTACAAGAACAACTTACCATGGACTATGATTTCTCTGAAACCATGATAGATTTCAAATCGATCCTGACCAAGTTGAGTCTGTGGTGTGAAATAATTTTTGTTGAGTGGATAGATTTTAGTTGGGGTAGTCGTTCAACATTCTACAAGAACAACTTACCATGGACTATGATTTCTCTGAAAGCATGATAGATTTCAAATCGATCCTGAATAAGATGAGTCTGTGGTGTGAAATAATTTTTGTGGAGTGGATAGATTTTAGTTGGGGTAGTCGTTCAACATTTTACAAGAACAACGAACCATGGAGTATGATTTCTCTGAAACCATGATAGATTTCAAATCGATCCTGACCAAGATGAGTCTGTGGTGTGAAATAATTTTTGTTGAGTGGATAGATTTTAGTTGGGGTAGTCGTTCAACATATTACAAGAACAACGAACCATGGAGTATGATTTCTCTGAAATAATTTTTGTTGAGTGGATAGATTTTAGTTGGGGTAGTCGTTCAATATTCTACAAGAACAACGAACCATGGAGTATGATTTCTCTGCAACCATGATAGATTTCAAATCGATCCTGACCAAGATGAGTCTGTGGTGTGAAATAATTTTTGTTGAGTGGATAGATTTTAGTTGGGGTAGTCGTTCAACATTCTACAAGAACAACGAACCATGGAGTATGATTTCTCTGCAACCATGATAGATTTCAAATCGATCCTGACCAAGATGAGTCTGTGGTGTGAAATAATTTTTGTTGAGTGGATAGATTTTAGTTGGGGTAGTCGTTCAACATTCTACAAGAACAACGAACCATGGAGTATGATTTCTCTGCAACCATGATAGATTTCAAATCGATCCTGACCAAGATGAGTCTGTGGTGTGAAATAATTTTTGTTGAGTGGATAGATTTTAGTTAGGGGTAATCGTTCAACATTCTACAAGAACAACTTACCATGGACTATGATTTCTCTGAAAGCATGATAGATTTCAAATCGATCCTGACCAAGATGAGTCTGTGGTGTGAAATAATTTTTGTTGAGTGGATAGATTTTAGTTGGGGTAGTCGTTCAACATTCTACAAGAACAACTTACCATGGACTATGATTTCTCTGAAAGCATGATAGATTTCAAATCGATCCTGACCAAGATGAGTCTGTGGTGTGAAATAATTTTTGTTGAGTGGATAGATTTTAGTTGGGGTAGTCGTTCAACATTCTACAAGAACAACGAACCATGGAGTATGATTTCTCTGCAACCATGATAGATTTCAAATCGATCCTGACCAAGATGAGTCTGTGGTGTGAAATAATTTTTGTTGAGTGGATAGATTTTAGTTAGGGGTAGTCGTTCAACATTCTACAAGAACAACTTACCATGGAGTATGATTTCTCTGAAATAATTTTTGTTGAGTGGATAGATTTTAGTTGGGATAGTCGTTCAACATTCTACAAGAACAACGAACCATGGAGTATGATTTCTCTGCTACCATGATAGATTCCAAATCGATCCTGAACAAGATGAGTCTGTGGTGTGAAATAATTTTTGTTGAGTGGATAGATTTTAGTTAGGGGTAGTCGTTCAACATTCTACAAGAACAACTTACCATGGACTATGATTTCTCTGAAATAAATTTTGTTGAGTGGATAGATTTTAGTTAGGGGTAGTCGTTCAACATTCTACAAGAACAACTTATCATTGAGTATGATTTCTCTGAAATAATTTTTGTTGAGTGGATAGATTTTAGTTGGGGTAGTCGTTCAACATTCTACAAGAAGAACGAACCATGGAGTATGATTTCTCTGCAACCATGATAGATTTCAAATCGATCCTGACCAAGATGAGTCTGTGGTGTGAAATAATTTTTGTTGAGTGGATAGATTTTAGTTAGGGGTAATCGTTCAACATTCTACAAGAACAACTTACCATGGACTATGATTTCTCTGAAAGCATGATAGATTTCAAATCGATCCTGACCAAGATGAGTCTGTGGTGTGAAATAATTTTTGTTGAGTGGATAGATTTTAGTTGGGGTAGTCGTTCAACATTCTACAAGAACAACTTACCATGGACTATGATTTCTCTGAAAGCATGATAGACTTCAAATCGATCCTGACCAAGATGAGTCTGTGGTGTGAAATAATTTTTGTGGAGTGGATAGATTTTAGTTGGGGTAGTCGTTCAACATTTTACAAGAACAACGAACCATGGAGTATGATTTCTCTGAAACCATGATAGATTTCAAATCGATCCTGACCAAGATGAGTCTGTGGTGTGAAATAATTTTTGTTGAGTGGATAGATTTTATTTGGGGTAGTCGTTCAACATTTTACAAGAACAACGAACCATGGAGTATGATTTCTCTGAAATAATTTTTGTTGAGTGGATAGATTTTAGTTGGGGTAGTCGTTCAACATTCTACAAGAACAACGAACCATGGAGTATGATTTCTCTGCAACCATGATAGATTTCAAATCGATCCTGACCAAGATGAGTCTGTGGTGTGAAATAATTTTTGTTGAGTGGATAGATTTTAGTTAGGATAGTCGTTCAACATTCTACAAGAACAACTTACCATGGACTATGATTTCTCTGAAACCATGATAGATTTCAAATCGATCCTGACCAAGATGAGTCTGTGGTGTGAAATAATTTTTGTTGAGTGGATAGATTTTAGTTGGGGTAGTCGTTCAACATTCTACAAGAACAACTTACCATGGACTATGATTTCTCTGAAAGCATGATAGATTTCAAATCGATCCTGACCAAGATGAGTCTGTGGTGTGAAATAATTTTTGTGGAGTGGATAGATTTTAGTTGGGGTAGTCGTTCAACATTTTACAAGAACAACGAACCATGGAGTATGATTTCTCTGAAACCATGATAGATTTCAAATCGATCCTGACCAAGATGAGTCTGTGGTGTGAAATAATTTTTGTTGAGTGGATAGATTTTAGTTGGGGTAGTCGTTCAACATTCTACAAGAACAACGAACCATGGAGTATGATTTCTCTGAAATAATTTTTGTTGAGTGGATAGATTTTAGTTGGGGTAGTCTTTCAACATTCTACAAGAACAACGAAACATGGAGTATGATTTCTCTGCAACCATGATAGATTTCAAATCGATCTTGACCAAGATGAGTCTGTGGTGTGAAATAATTTTTGTTGAGTGGCTAGATTTTAGTTAGGGGTAGTCGTTCAACATTCTACAAGAACAACTTACCATTAAGTATGATTTCTCTGAAATAATTTTTGTTGAGTGGATAGATTTTAGTTGGGATAGTCGTTCAACATTCTACAAGAATAACTTACCATGGAGTATGTTTTCTCTGAAACCATGGTAGATTTCAAATCGATCCTGACCAAGATGAGTCTGTGGTGTGAAATAATTTTTGTTGAGTGGATAGATTTTAGTTGGGGTAGTCGTTCAACATTCTACAAGAACAACTTACCATGGACTATGATTTCTCTGAAGTAAATTTTGTTGAGTGGATAGATTTTAGTTAGGGGTAGTCGTTCAACATTCTAGAAGAACAACTTATCATTGAGTATGATTTCTCTGAAATAATTTTTGTTGAGTGGATAGATTTTAGTTGGGGTAGTCGTTCAACATTCTACAAGAACAACGAACCATGGAGTATGATTTCTCTGCAACCATGATAGATTTCAAATCGATCCTGACCAAGATGAGGTGTGAAATAATTTTTGTTGAGTGGATAGATTTTAGTTAGGGGTAATCGTTCAACATTCTACAAGAACAAATTACCATGGACTATGATTTCTCTGAAAGCATGATAGATTTCAAATCGATCCTGACCAAGATGAGTCTGTGGTGTAAAATAATTTCTGTTGAGTGGATAGATTTTAGTTGGGGTAGTCGTTCAACATTCTACAAGAACAACGAACCATGGAGTATGATTTCTCTGCAACCATGATAGATTCCAAATCGATCCTGACCAAGATGAGTCTGTGGTGTGAAATAATTTTTGTTGAGTGGATAGATTTTAGTTAGGGGTAGTCGTTCAACATTCTACAAGAACAACGAAACATGGAGTATGATTTCTCTGCAACCATGATAGATTTCAAATCGATCTTGACCAAGATGAGTCTGTGGTGTGAAATAATTTTTGTTGAGTGGCTAGATTTTAGTTAGGGGTAGTCGTTCAACATTCTACAAGAACAACGAAACATGGAGTATGATTTCTCTGCAACCATGATAGATTTCAAATCGATCTTGACCAAGATGAGTCTGTGGTGTGAAATAATTTTTGTTGAGTGGCTAGATTTTAGTTAGGGGTAGTCGTTCAACATTCTACAAGAACAACTTACCATTAAGTATGACTTCTCTGAAATAATTTTTGTTGAGTGGATAGATTTTAGTTGGGATAGTCGTTCAACATTCTACAAGAATAACTTACCATGGAGTATGTTTTCTCTGAAACCATGGTAGATTTCAAATCGATCCTGACCAAGATGAGTCTGTGGTGTGAAATAATTTTTGTTGAGTGGATAGATTTTAGTTGGGGTAGTCGTTCAACATTCTACAAGAACAACTTACCATGGACTATGATTTCTCTGAAGTAAATTTTGTTGAGTGGATAGATTTTAGTTAGGGGTAGTCGTTCAACATTCTAGAAGAACAACTTATCATTGAGTATGATTTCTCTGAAATAATTTTTGTTGAGTGGATAGATTTTAGTTGGGGTAGTCGTTCAACATTCTACAAGAACAACGAACCATGGAGTATGATTTCTCTGCAACCATGATAGATTTCAAATCGATCCTGACCAAGATGAGGTGTGAAATAATTTTTGTTGAGTGGATAGATTTTAGTTAGGGGTAATCGTTCAACATTCTACAAGAACAAATTACCATGGACTATGATTTCTCTGAAAGCATGATAGATTTCAAATCGATCCTGACCAAGATGAGTCTGTGGTGTAAAATAATTTCTGTTGAGTGGATAGATTTTAGTTGGGGTAGTCGTTCAACATTCTACAAGAACAACGAACCATGGAGTATGATTTCTCTGCAACCATGATAGATTCCAAATCGATCCTGACCAAGATGAGTCTGTGGTGTGAAATAATTTTTGTTGAGTGGATAGATTTTAGTTAGGGGTAGTCGTTCAACATTCTACAAGAACAACTTACCATGGACTATGATTTCTCTGAAATAAATTTTGTTGAGTGGATAGATTTTAGTTAGGGGTAGTCGTTCAACATTCTACAAGAACAACTTATCATTGAGTATGATTTCTCTGAAATAATTTTTGTTGAGTGGATAGATTTTAGTTGGGGTAGTCGTTCAACATTCTACAAGAACAACGAACCATGGAGTATGATTTCTCTGCAACCATGATAGATTTCAAATCGATCCTGACCAAGATGAGTCTGTGGTGTGAAATAATTTTTGTTGAGTGGATAGATTTTAGGTAATGGTAGTCGTTCAACATTCTACAAGAACAACTTACCATGGACTATGATTTCTCTGAAAGCATGATAGATTTCAAATCGATCCTGACCAAGATGAGTCTGTGGTGTGAAATAATTTTTGTTGAGTGGATAGATTTTAGTTGGGGTAGTCGTTCAACATTCTACAAGAACAACGAACCATGGAGTATGATTTCTCTGACACCATGATAGATTTCAAATCGATCCTGACCAAGATGAGTCTGTGGTGTGAAATAATTTTTGTTGAGTAGATAGATGTTAGTTGGGGTAATCGTTCAACATTCTACAAGAACAACTTACCATGGAGTATGATTTCTGTGAAATAATTTTTGTTGAGTGGATAGATTTTAGTTGGGGTAGTCGTTCAACATTCTACAAGAACAACGAACCATGGAGTATGATTTCTCTGCAACCATGATAGATTTCAAATCGATCCTGACCAAGATGAGTCTGTGGTGTGAAATAATTTTTGTTGAGTGGATAGATTTTAGTTAGGGGTAGTCGTTCAGCATTCTACAAGAACAACTTACCATGGAGTATGATTTCTCTGAAATAATTTTTGTTGAGTGGATAGATTTTAGTTGGGATAGTCGTTCAACATTCTACAAGAACAACTTACCATGGAGTATGATTTCTCTGAAATAATTTTTGTTGAGTGGATAGATTTTAGTTGGGATAGTCGTTCAACATTCTACAAGAACAACGAACCATGGAGTATGATTTCTCTGCAACCATGATAGATTTCAAATCGATCCTGACCAAGATGAGTCTGTGGTGTGAAATAATTTTTGCTGAGTGGATAGATTTTAGTTGGGGTAGTCGTTCAACATTCTACAAGAACAACGAACCATGGAGTATGATTTCTCTGAAATAATTTTTTTGAGTGGATAGATTTTAGTTGGGATAGTCGTTCAACATTCTACAAGAACAACGAACCATGGAGTATGATTTCTCTGCAACCATGATAGATTTCAAATCGATCCTGACCAAGATGAGTCTGTGGTGTGAAATAATTTTTGTTGAGTGGATAGATTTTAGTTAGGGGTAGTCGTTCAGCATTCTACAAGAACAACTTACCATGGACTATGATTTCTCTGAAATAAATTTTGTTGATTGGATAGATTTTAGTTAGGGGTAGTCGTTCAACATTCTACAAGAACAACTTATCATTGAGTATGATTTCTCTGAAATAATTTTTGTTGAGTGGATAGATTTTAGTTGGGGTAGTCGTTCAACATTCTACAAGAACAACGAACCATGGAGTATGATTTCTCTGCAACCATGATAGATTTCAAATCGATCCTGACCAAGATGAGTCTGTGGTGTGAAATAATTTTTGTTGAGTGGATAGATTTTAGTTAGGGGTAGTCGTTCAACATTCTACAAGAACAACTTACCATGGACTATGATTTCTCTGAAATAATTTTTGTTGAGTGGATAGATTTTAGTTGGGGTAGTCGTTCAACATTCTACAAGAACAACGAACCATGGAGTATGATTTCTCTGAAACCATGATAGATTTCAAATCGATCCTGACCAAGATGAGTCTGTGGTGTGAAATAATTTTTGTTGAGTGGAAAGATTTTAATTGGGATAGTCGTTCAACATTCTACAAGAACAACGAACCATGGAGTATGATTTCTCTGAAACCATGAAAGATTTCAAATCGATCCTGACCAAGATGAGTCTGTGGTATGAAATAATTTTTGTTGAGTGGGGGTAGTCGTTCAACATTCTACAAGAACAACGAACCCTGGAGTATGATTTCTCTGTAACCATGATAGATTTCAAATCGATCCTGACCAAGATGAGTCTGTGATGTGAAATAATTTTTGTTGAGTGGATAGATTTTAGTTGGGGTAGTCGTTCAACATTCTACAAGAACAACTTACCATGGAGTATGATTTCTCTGAAATAATTTTTGTTGAGTGGATAGATTTTAGTTGGGATAGTCGTTCAACATTCTACAAGAACAACTTACCATGGAGTATGATTTCTCTGAAATAATTTTTGTTGAGTGGATAGATTTTAGTTGGGATAGTCGTTCAACATTCTACAAGAACAACGAACCATGGAGTATGATTTCTCTGCAACCATGATAGATTTCAAATCGATCCTGACCAAGATGAGTCTGTGGTGTGAAATAATTTTTGCTGAGTGGATAGATTTTAGTTGGGGTAGTCGTTCAACATTCTACAAGAACAACGAACCATGGAGTATGATTTCTCTGAAATAATTTTTTTGAGTGGATAGATTTTAGTTGGGATAGTCGTTCAACATTCTACAAGAACAACGAACCATGGAGTATGATTTCTCTGCAACCATGATAGATTTCAAATCGATCCTGACCAAGATGAGTCTGTGGTGTGAAATAATTTTTGTTGAGTGGATAGATTTTAGTTAGGGGTAGTCGTTCAGCATTCTACAAGAACAACTTACCATGGACTATGATTTCTCTGAAATAAATTTTGTTGATTGGATAGATTTTAGTTAGGGGTAGTCGTTCAACATTCTACAAGAACAACTTATCATTGAGTATGATTTCTCTGAAATAATTTTTGTTGAGTGGATAGATTTTAGTTGGGGTAGTCGTTCAACATTCTACAAGAACAACGAACCATGGAGTATGATTTCTCTGCAACCATGATAGATTTCAAATCGATCCTGACCAAGATGAGTCTGTGGTGTGAAATAATTTTTGTTGAGTGGATAGATTTTAGTTAGGGGTAGTCGTTCAACATTCTACAAGAACAACTTACCATGGACTATGATTTCTCTGAAATAATTTTTGTTGAGTGGATAGATTTTAGTTGGGGTAGTCGTTCAACATTCTACAAGAACAACGAACCATGGAGTATGATTTCTCTGAAACCATGATAGATTTCAAATCGATCCTGACCAAGATGAGTCTGTGGTGTGAAATAATTTTTGTTGAGTGGAAAGATTTTAATTGGGATAGTCGTTCAACATTCTACAAGAACAACGAACCATGGAGTATGATTTCTCTGAAACCATGAAAGATTTCAAATCGATCCTGACCAAGATGAGTCTGTGGTATGAAATAATTTTTGTTGAGTGGGGGTAGTCGTTCAACATTCTACAAGAACAACGAACCCTGGAGTATGATTTCTCTGCAACCATGATAGATTTCAAATCGATCCTGACCAAGATGAGTCTGTGGTGTGAAATAATTTTTGTTGAGTGGATAGATTTTAGTTAGGGGTAGTCGTTCAACATTCTACAAGAACAACTTACCATGGACTATGATTTCTCTGAAATAATTTTTGTTGAGTGGATAGATTTTAGTTGGGGTAGTCGTTCAACATTCTACAAGAACAACGAACCATGGAGTATGATTTCTCTGAAACCATGATAGATTTCAAATCGATCCTGACCAAGATGAGTCTGTGGTGTGAAATAATTTTTGTTGAGTGGAAAGATTTTAATTGGGATAGTCGTTCAACATTCTACAAGAACAACGAACCATGGAGTATGATTTCTCTGAAACCATGAAAGATTTCAAATCGATCCTGACCAAGATGAGTCTGTGATGTGAAATAATTTTTGTTGAGTGGATAGATTTTAGTTGGGGTAGTCGTTCAACATTCTACAAGAACAACTTACCATGGAGTATGATTTCTCTGAAATAATTTTTGTTGAGTGGATAGATTTTAGTTGGGATAGTCGTTCAACATTCTACAAGAACAACGAACCATGGAGTATGATTTCTCTGAA
This sequence comes from Xylota sylvarum, assembly GCA_905220385.1. Classification (NCBI taxonomy): domain Eukaryota; kingdom Metazoa; phylum Arthropoda; class Insecta; order Diptera; family Syrphidae; genus Xylota; species Xylota sylvarum. The sequence goes on from CAJMZQ010000083.1 coordinate 217,883, forward strand.
ACCATGACAGATTTCAAATCGATAATGACCAAGATGAGTCTGTGGTGTGAAATAATTTTTGTTGAGTGGATAGATTTTAATTGGGGTAGTCGTTCAACATTCTACAAGAACAACGAACCATGGACTATGATTTCTCTGAAACCATGATAGATTTCAAATCGATCCTGACCAAGATGAGTCTGTTATGTGAAATAATTTTTGTTGAGTGGATAGATTTTAGTTGGGGTAGTCGTTCAACATTCTACAAGAACAACGAACCATGGAGTATGATTTCTCTGAAATAATTTTTGTTGAGTGGATAGATTTTAGTTGGGGTAGTCGTTCAACATTCTACAAGAACAACGAACCATGGAGTATGATTTCTCTCAAACCATGACAGATTTCAAATCGATAATGACCAAGATGAGTCTGTGGTGTGAAATAATTTTTGTTGAGTGGATAGATTTTAGTTGGGGTAGTCGTTCAACATTCTACAAGAACAACGAACCATGGAGTATGATTTCTCTGCAACCATGATAGATTTCAAATCGATCCTGACCAAGATGAGTCTGTGATGTGAAATAATTTTTGTTGAGTGGATAGATTTTAGTTGGGGTAGTCGTTCAACATTCTACAAGAACAACTTACCATGGAGTATGATTTCTCTGAAATAATTTTTGTTGAGTGGATAGATTTTAGTTGGGATAGTCGTTCAACATTCTACAAGAACAACGATCCATGGAGTATGATTTCTCTGAAACCATGACAGATTTCAAATCGATAATGACCAAGATGAGTCTGTGGTGTGAAATAATTTTTGTTGAGTGGATAGATTTTAGTTGGGGTAGTCGTTCAACATTCTACAAGAACAACGAACCATGGAGTATGATTTCTCTGAAACCATGAAAGATTTCAAATCGATCCTGACCAAGATGAGTCTGTGGTATGAAATAATTTTTGTTGAGTGGATAGATTTTAGTTGGGGTAGTCGTTCAACATTCTACAAGAACAACGAACCATGGAGTATGATTTCTCTGAAACCATGATAGATTTCAAATCGATCCTGACCAAGATGAGTCTGTTATGTGAAATAATTTTTGTTGAGTGGATAGATTTTAGTTGGGGTAGTCGTTCAACATTCTACAAGAACAACGAAACATGGAGTATGATTTCTCTGAAATAATTTTTGTTGAGTGGATAGATCTTAGTTGGGGTAGTCGTTCAACATTCTAGAAGAACAACGAACCATGGAGTATGATTTCTCTGAAACCATGACAGATTTCAAATCGATAATGACCAAGATGAGTCTGTGGTGTGAAATAATTTTTGTTGAGTGGATAGATTTTAGTTGGGGTAGTCGTTCAACATTCTACAAGAACAACTTACCATGGAGTATGATTTCTCTGAAACCATGATAGATTTCAAATCGATCCTGACCAAGATGAGTCTGTGGTGTGAAATAATTTTTGTTGAGTGGAGAGATTTTAGTTGGGGTAGTCGTTCAACATTCTACAAGAACAACTTACCATGGAGTATGATTTCTCTGAAACCATGATAGATTTCAAATCGATCCTGACCAAGATGAGTCTGTGGTGTGAAATAATTTTTGTTGAGTGGATAGATTTTAGTTGGGATAGTCGTTCAACATTCTACAAGAACAACTTACCATGGAGTATGATTTCTCTGAAATAATTTTTGTTGAGTGGATAGATTTTAGTTGGGATAGTCGTTCAACATTTTACAAGAACAACTTACCATGGAGTATGATTTCTCTGAAACCATGATAGATTTCAAATCGATCCTGACAAAGATGAGTCTGTGGTGTGAAATAATTTTTGTTGAGTGGATAGATTTTATTTGGGATAGTCGTTCAACATTCTACAAGAACAACGAACCATGGAGTATGATTTCTCTGAAACCATGATAGATTTGAAATCGATCCTGACCAAGATGAGTCTGTGGTGTGAAATAATTTTTGTTGAGTGGATAGATTTTAGTTGGGGTAGTCGTTCAACATTCTACAAGAACAACGAACCATGGAGTATGATTTCTCTGAAACCATGACAGATTTCAAATCGATCCTGACCAAGATGAGTCTGTGGTGTGAAATAATTTTTGTTGAGTGGATAGATTTTAGTTGGGGTAGTCGTTCAACATTCTACAAGAACAACTTACCATGGAGTATGATTTCTCTGAAACCATGATAGATTTCAAATCGATCCTGACCAAGATGAGTCTGTGGTGTGAAATAATTTTTGTTGAGTGGATAGATTTTAGTTGGGGTAGTCGTTCAATATTCTACAAGAACAACTTACCATGGAGTATGATTTCTCTGAAACCATGATAGATTTCAAATCGATCCTGACCAAGATGAGTCTGTGGTGTGAAATAATTTTTGTTGAGTGGATAGATTTTAGTTGGGGTAGTCGTTCAACATTCTACAAGAACAACTTACCATGGAGTATGATTTCTCTGAAACCATGATAGATTTCAAATCGATCCTGACCAAGATGAGTCTGTGGTGTGAAATAATTTTTGTTGAGTGGATAGATTTTAGTTGGGGTAGTCGTTCAACATTCTACAAGAACAACTTACCATGGAGTATGATTTCTCTGAAATAATTTTTGTTGAGTGGATAGCTTTTAGTTGGGGTAGCCGTTCAACATTCTACAAGAACAACGAACCATGGAGTATGATTTCTTTGCAACCATGATAGATTTTAAATCGATCCTGACCAAGATGAGTCTGTGGTGTGAAATAATTTTTGTTGAGTGGATAGATTTTAGTTGGGATAGTCGCTCAACATTTTACAAGAACAACTTACCATGGAGTATGATTTCTCTGAAACGATGATAGATTTCAAATCGATCCTGACCAAGATGAATCTGTGGTGTGAAATAATTTTGGTTGAGTGGATAGATTTTAGTTGGGGTAGTCGTTCAACATTTTACAAGAACAACGAACCATGGAGTATGATTTTTCTGAAACCATGGTAGATTTCATATCGATCCTGACCAAGATGAGTCTGTGGTGTGAAATAATTTTTGTTGAGTGGATAGATTTTAGTTGGGGTAGTCGTTCAACATTTTACATGAACAACGAAACATGGAGTATGATTTCTCTGAAACCATGATAGATTTCAAATCGATCCTGACCAAGATGAGTCTGTGGTGTGAAATAATTTTTGTTGAGTGGATAGATTTTAGTTGGGATAGTCGTTCAACATTCTACAAGAACAACTTACCATGGAGTATGATTTCTCTGAAATAATTTTTGTTGAGTGGATAGATTTTAGTTGGGATAGTCGTTCAACATTTTACAAGAACAACTTACCATGGAGTATGATTTCTCTGAAACCATGATAGATTTCAAATCGATCCTGACAAAGATGAGTCTGTGGTGTGAAATAATTTTTGTTGAGTGGATAGATTTTAGTTGGGATAGTCGTTCAACATTCTACAAGAACAACTTACCATGGAGTATGATTTCTCTGAAATAATTTTTGTTGAGTGGATAGATTTTAGTTGGGATAGTCGTTCAACATTCTACAAGAACAACGAACCATGGAGTATGATTTCTCTGAAACCATGATAGATTTGAAATCGATCCTGACCAAGATGAGTCTGTGGTGTGAAATAATTTTTGTTGAGTGGATAGATTTTAGTTGGGGTAGTCGTTCAACATTCTACAAGAACAACGAACCATGGAGTATGATTTCTCTGAAACCATGATAGATTTCAAATCGATCCTGACCAAGTTGAGTCTGTGGTGTGAAATAATTTTTGTTGAGTGGATAGATTTTAGTTGGGGTAGTCGTTCAATATTCTACAAGAACAACTTACCATGGACTATGATTTCTCTGAAACCATGATAGATTTCAAATCGATCCTGACCAAGGTGAGTCTGTGGTGTGAAATAATTTTTGTTGAGTGGATAGATTTTAGTTGGGGTAGTCGTTCAACATTCTACAAGAACAACTTACCATGGACTATGATTTCTCTGAAACCATGATAGATTTCAAATCGATTCTGACCAAGATGAGTCTGTGGTGTGAAATAATTTTTGTTGAGTGGATAGATCTTAGTTGGGATAGTCGTTCAACATTCTACAAGAACAACGAACCATGGAGTATGATTTCTCTGAAATAATTTTTGATGAGTGGATAGATTTTAGTTGGGATAGTCGTTCAACATTCTACAAGAACAACGAACCATGGAGTATGATTTCTCTGAAATAATTTTTGTTGAGTGGATAGATTTTAGTTGGGATAGTCGTTCAACATTCTACAAGAACAACTTACCATGGAGTATGACTTCTCTGAAATAATTTTTGTTGAGTGGATAGATTTTAGTTGGTGTATGATTTCTCTGAAACCATGATAGATTCCAAATCGATCCTGACCAAGATGAGTCTGTGGTGTGAAATAATTTTTGTTGAGTGGATAGATTTTAGTTGGGATAGTCGTTCAACATTCTGCAGGAACAACGAACCATGGAGTATGATTTCTCTGAAATAATTTTTGTTGAGTGGATAGATTTTAATTGGGGTAGTCGTTCAACATTCAACAAGAACAACTTACCATGGACTATGATTTCTCTGAAACCATGATAGATTTCAAATCGATCCTGACCAAGATGAGTCTGTGGTGTGAAATAATTTTTGTTGAGTGAATAGATTTTAGTTAGGGGTAGTCGTTCAACATTTTACAAGAACAACGAACCATGGAGTATGATTTCTCTGAAATAATTTTTGTTGAGTGGATAGATTTTAGTTTTGGTAGTCGTTCAACATTCTACAAGAACAACTTACCATGGAGTATGATTTCTCTGAAACCATGATAGATTTCAAATCGATCCTGACCAAGATGAGTCTGTGGTGTGAAATAATTTTTGTTGAGTGGATAGATTTTAGTTGGGGTAGTCGTTCAACATTCTACAAGAACAACTTACCATGGACTATGATTTCTCTGAAATAATTTTTGTTGAGTGGATAGATTTTAGTTGGGATAGTCGTTCAACATTCTACAAGAACAACGAACCATGGAGTATGATTTCTCTGAAACCATGATAGATTTCAAATCGATCCTGACCAAGATGAGTCTGTGGTGTGAAATAATTTTTGTTGTGTGGATAGATTTTAGTTGGGGTAGTCGTTCAACATTTTACAAGAACAACGAACCATGGAGTATGATTTCTCTGAAATAATTTTTGTTGAGTGGATAGATTTTAGTTGGGATAGTCGTTCAACATTCTACAAGAACAACTTACCATGGAGTATGATTTCTCTGAAATAATTTTTGTTGAGTGGATAGTTGGTTTGATTTTAGTTGGGATAGTCGTTCAACATTCTACAAGAACAACGAACCATGGAGTATGATTTCTCTGAAACCATGATAGATTTCAAATCGATCCTGACCAAGATGAGTCTGTGGTGTGAAATAATTTTTGTTGTGTGGATAGATTTTAGTTGGGGTAGTCGTTCAACATTTTACAAGAACAACGAACCATGGAGTATGATTTCTCTGAAATAATTTTTGTTGAGTGGATAGATTTTAGTTGGGATAGTCGTTCAACATTCTACAAGAACAATGAACCATGGAGTATGATTTCTCTGAAACCATGATCGATTTCAAATCGATCCTGACCAAGATGAGTCTGTGGTGTGAAATAATTTTTGTTGAGTGGATAGATTTTAGTTGGGGTAGTCGTTCAACATTCTACAAGAACAACGAACCATGGAGTATGATTTCTCTGAAATGATTTTTGTTGAGTGGATAGATTTTAGTTGGGATAGTCGTTCAACATTCTACAAGAACAACTTACCATGGAATATGATTTCTCTGAAATAATTTTTGTTGAGTGGATAGATTTTAGTTGGGGTAGTCGTTCAACATTTTATAAGAACAACGAACCATGGAGTATGATTTCTCTGAAACCATGATAGATTTCAAATCGATCCTGACCAAGATGAGTCTGTGGGGTGAAATAATTTTGTTGAGTGGATAGATTTTAGTTGGGGTAGTCGTTCAACATTCTACAAGAACAACTTACCATGGACTATGATTTCTCTGAAACCATGATAGATTTCAAATCGATCCTGACCAAGATGAGTCTGTGGTGTGAAATAGTTTTTGTTGAGTGGATAGATTTTAGTTGGGGTAGTCGTTCAACATTCTACAAGAACAACGAACCATGGAGTATGATTTCTCTGAAATAATTTTTGTTGAGTAGATAGATTTTAGTTGGGATAATCGTTCAACATTCTACAAGAACAACTTACCATGGACTATGATTTCTCTGAAACCATGATAGATTTCAAATCGATCCTGACCAAGATGAGTCTGTGGTGTGAAATAATTTTTGTTGAGTGGATAGATTTTAGTTGGGGTAGTCGTTCAACATTCTACAAGAACAACTTACCATGGACTATGATTTCTCTGAAACCATGATAGATTTCAAATCGGTCCTGACCAAGATGAGTCTGTGGTGTGAAATAATTTTTGTTGAGTAAATAGATTTTAGTTGGGGTAGTCGTTCAACATTCTACAAGAACAACTTACCATGGAGTATGATTTCTCTGAAACCATCCTGACCAAGATGAGTCTGTGGTGTGAAATAATTTTTCTTGAGTGGATAGATTTTAGTTGGGGTAGTCGTTCAACATTCTACAAGAACAACTTACCATGGACTATGATTTCTCTGAAACCATGATAGATTTCAAATCGGTCCTGACCAAGATGAGTCTGTGGTGTGAAATAATTTTTGTTGAGTAAATAGATTTTAGTTGGGGTAGTCGTTCAACATTCTACAAGAACAACTTACCATGGAGTATGATTTCTCTGAAACCATGATAGATTTCAAATCGATCCCGACCAAGATGAGTCTGTGGTATGAAATAATTTTTGTTGAGTGGATAGATTTTAGTTGGGGTAGTCGTTCAAGATTCTACAAGAACAACTTACCATGGACTATGATTTCTCTGAAACCATGATAGATTTCAAATCGATCTTGACCAAGATGAGTCTGTGGTGTGAAATAATTTTTGTTGAGTGGATAAATTTTAGTTAGGGGTAGTCGTTCAACATTCTACAAGAACAACTTATCATGGACTATGATTTCTCTGAAACCATGATAGATTTCAAATCGATCCTGACCAAGATGAGTCTGTGGTGTGAAATAATTTTTGTTGAGTGGATAGATTTTAGTTGGGGTAGTCGTTCAACATTCTACAAGAACAACTTACCATGGACTATGATTTCTCTGAAACCATGATAGATTTCAAATCGATCCTGACCAAGATGAGTCTGTGGTGTGAAATAATTTTTGTTGAGTGGATAGATTTTAGTTGGGATAGTCGTTCAACATTCTACAAGAACAACGAACCATGGAGTATGATTTCTCTGAAATAATTTTTGTTGAGTGGATAGATTTTAGTTGGGATAGTCGTTCAACATTCTACAAGAACAACTTACCATGGAGTATGATTTCTCTGAAATAATTTTTCTTGAGTGGATAGATTTTAGTTGGGGTAGTCGTTCAACATTCTACAAGAACAACTTACCATGAACTATGATTTCTCTGAAACCATGATAGATTTCAAATCGATCCTGACCAAGATGCGTCTGTGGTGTGAAATAATTTTTGTTGAGTGGATAGATTTTAGTTGGGGTAGTCGTTCAACATTCTACAAGAACAACTTACCATGAACTATGATTTCTCTGAAACCATGATAGATTTCAAATCGATCCTGACCAAGATGAGTCTGTGGTGTGAAATAATTTTTGTTGAGTGGATAGATTTTAGTTAGGGGTAGTCGTTCAACATTTTACAAGAACAACGAACCATGGAGTATGATTTTTCTGAAATAATTTTTGTTGAGTGGATAGATTTTAATTGGGGTAGTCGTTCAACATTCTACAAGAACAACTTACCATGGACTATGATTTCTCTGAAACCATGATAGATTTCAAATCGATCCTGACCAAGATGAGTCTGTGGTGTGAAATAATATTTGTTGAGTGGATAGATTTTAGTTAGGGGTAGTCGTTCAACATTTTACAAGAACAACGAACCATGGAGTATGATTTCTCTGAAATAATTTTTGTTGAGTGGATAGATTTTAATTGGGGTAGTCGTTCAACATTCTACAAGAACAACTTACCATGGACTATGATTTCTCTGAAACCATGATAGATTTCAAATCGATCCTGACCAAGATGAGTCTGTGGTGCGAAATAATTTTTGTTGAGTGGATAGATTTTAGTTGGGGTAGTCGTTCAACATTTTACAAGAACAACGAACAATGGAGTATGATTTCTCTGAAACCATGATAGATTTCAAATCGATCCTGACCAAGATGAGTCTGTGGTGTGAAATAATTTTTGTTGAGTGGATAGATTTTAGTTGGGATAGTCGTTCAACATTCTACAAGAACAACGAACCATGGAGTATGATTTCTCTGAAATAATTTTTGTTGAGTTGATAGATTTTAGTTGGGATAGTCGTTCAACATTCTACAAGAACAACTTACCATGGAGTATGATTTCTCTGAAATAATTTTTCTTGAGTGGATAGATTTTAGTTGGAGTAGTCGTTCAACATTCTGCAAGAACAACTTACCATGGACTATGATTTCTCTGAAACCATGATAGATTTCAAATCGATCCTGACCAAGATGCGTCTGTGGTGTGAAATAATTTTTGTTGAGTGGATAGATTTTAGTTGGGGTAGTCGTTCAACATTCTACAAGAACAACTTACCATGAACTATGATTTCTCTGAAACCATGATAGATTTCAAATCGATCCTGACCAAGATGAGTCTGTGGTGTGAAATAATATTTGTTGAATGGATAGATTTTAGTTAGGGGTAGTCGTTCAACATTTTACAAGAACAACGAACCATGGAGTATGATTTCTCTGAAATAATTTTCGTTGAGTGGATAGATTTTAGTTGGGGTAGTCGTTCAACATTCTACAAGAACAACTTACCATGGACTATGATTTCTCTGAAACCATGATAGATTTCAAGTCGATCCTGACCAAGATGAGTCTGTGGTGCGAAATAATTTTTGTTGAGTGGATAGATTTTAGTTGGGGTAGTCGTTCAAGATTTTACAAGAACAACGAACCATGGAGTATGATTTCTCTGAAACCATGATAGATTTCAAATCGATCCTGACCAAGATGAGTCTGTGGTGTGAAATAATTTTTGTTGAGTTAATAGATTTTAGTTGGGGTAGTCGTTCAACATTCTACAAGAACAACTTACCATGGACTATGATTTCTCTGAAACCATGATAGATTTCAAATCGATCCTGACCAAGATGAGTCTGTGGTGTGAAATAATTTTTGTTGAGTGGATAGATTTTAGTTGGGGTAGTCGTTCAACATTCTACAAGAACAACGAACCATGGACTATGATTTCTCTGAAACAATTTTTGTCGAGTGGATAGATTTTAGTTGGGATAGTCGTTCAACATTCTACAAGAACAACTTACCATGGACTATGATTTCTCTGAAACCATGATAGATTTCAAATCGATCCTGACCAAGATGAGTCTGTGGTGTGAAATAATTTTTGTTGAGTGGATAGATTTTAGTTGGGATAGTCGTTCAACATTCTACAAGAACAACGAACGATGGAGTATGATTTCTCTGAAATAATTTTTGTTGAGTTGATAGATTTTAGTTGGGATAGTCGTTCAACATTCTACAAGAACAACTTACCATGGCGTATGATTTCTCTGAAATAATTTTTGTTGAGTTGATAGATTTTAGTTGGGATAGTCGTTCAACATTCTACAAGAACAACTTACCATGGACTATGATTTCTCTGAAACCATGATAGATTTCAAATCGATCCTGACCAAGATGAGTCTGTGGTGTGAAATAATTTTTGTTGAGTGGATAGATTTTAGTTGGGATAGTCGTTCAACATTCTACAAGAACAATGAACCATGGACTATGATTTCTCTGAAATAATTTTTGTCGAGTGGATAGATTTTAGTTGGGATAGTCGTTCAACATTCTACAAGAACAACTTACCATGGACTATGATTTCTCTGAAACCATGATAGATTTCAAATCGATCCTGACCAAGATGAGTCTGTGGTGTGAAATAATTTTTGTTGAGTGGATAGATTTGAGTTGGGGTAGTCGTTCAACATTCTACAAGAACAACTTACCATGGACTATGATTTCTCTGAAACCATGATAGATTTCAAATCGATCCTGACCAAGATGAGTCTGTGGTGCGAAATAATTTTTGTTGAGTGGATAGATTTTAGTTGGGGTAGTCGTTCAACATTTTACAAGAACAACGAACCATGGAGTATGATTTCTCTGAAACCATGATAGATTTCAAATCGATCCTGACCAAGATGAGTCTGTGGTGTGAAATAATTTTTGTTGAGTGGATAGATTTTAGTTGGGGTAGTCGTTCAACATTCTACAAGAACAACTTACCATGGACTATGATTTCTCTGAAACCATGATAGATTTCAAATCGATCCTGACCAAGATGAGTCTGTGGTGTGAAATAATTTTTGTTGAGTGGATAGATTTTAGTTGGGGTAGTCGTTCAACATTCTACAAGAACAACGAACCATGGACTATGATTTCTCTGAAATAATTTTTGTTGAGTGGATAGATTTTAGTTGGGATAGTCGTTCAACATTCGACAAGAACAACGAACCATGGAGTATGATTTCTCTGAAACCATGATAGATTTCAAACCGATCCTGACCAAGATGAGTCTGTGGTGTGAAATAATTTTTGTTGAGTGGATAGATTTTAGTTGGGGTAGTCGCTCAACATTCTACAAGAACAACTTACCATGGAGTATGATTTCTCTGAAATAATTTTTGTTGAGTGGATAGATTTTAGTTGGGATAGTCGTTCAACATTCTACAAGAACAACGAACCATGGAGTATGATTTCTCTGAAACCATGATAGATTTCAAATCGATCCTGACCAAGATGAGCCTGTGGTGTGAAATAATTTTTGTTGAGTGGATAGATTTTAGTTAGGGGTAGTCGTTCAACATTTTACAAGAACAACGAACCATGGAGTATGATTTCTCTGAAATAATTTTTGTTGAGTGGATAGATTTTAGTTGGGGTAGCCGTTCAACATTCTACAAGAACAACTTACCATGGACTATGATTTCTCTGAAACCATGATAGATTTCAAATCGATCCTGACCAAGATGCGTCTGTGGTGTGAAATAATTTTTGTTGAGTGGATAGATTTTAGTTGGGGTAGTCGTTCAACATTCTACAAGAACAACTTACCATGAACTATGATTTCTCTGAAACCATGATAGATTTCAAATCGATCCTGACCAAGATGAGTCTGTGGTGTGAAATAATATTTGTTGAGTGGATAGATTTTAGTTATTGGTAGTCGTTCAACATTTTACAAGAACAACGAACCATGGAGTATGATTTCTCTGAAATAATTTTTGTTGAGTGGATAGATTTTAGTTGGGGTAGTCGTTCAACATTCTACAAGAACAACTTACCATGGACTATGATTTCTCTGAAACCATGATAGATTTCAAATCGATCCTGACCAAGATGAGTCTGTGGTGCGAAATAATTTTTATTGAGTGGATAGATTTTAGTTGGGGTAGTCGTTCAACATTTTACAAGAACAACGAACCATGGAGTATGATTTCTCTGAAACCATGATAGATTTCAAATCGATCCTGACCAAGATGAGTCTGTGGTGTGAAATAATTTTTGTTGAGTGGATAGATTTTAGTTGGGGTAGTCGTTCAACATTCTACAAGAACAACTTACCATGGACTATGATTTCTCTGAAACCATGATAGATTTCAAATCGATCCTGACCAAGATGAGTCTGTGGTGTGAAATAATTTTTGCTGAGTGGATAGATTTTAGTTGGGGTAGACGTTCAACATTCTACAAGAACAACGAAAGATGGACTATGATTTCTCTGAAATAATTTTTGTTGAGTGGATAGATTTTAGTTGGGATAGTCGTTCAACATTCTACAAGAACAACTTACCATGGAGTATGATTTCTCTGAAACCATGATAGATTTCAAATCGATCCTGACCAAGATGAGTCTGTGGTGTGAAATAATTTTTGTTGAGTGGATAGATTTTAGTTGGGATAGTCGTTCAACATTCTACAAGAACAACTTACCATGGAGTATGATTTCTCTGAAACCATGATAGATTTCAAATCGATCCTGACCAAGATGAGTCTGTGGTGTGAAATAATATTTCTTGAGTGGATCGATTTTAATTGGGGTAGTCGTTCAACATTCTACAAGAACAACGAACCATGGAGTATGATTTCTCTGAAATAATTTTTGTTGAGTGGATAGATTTTAGTTGGGATAGTCGTTCAACATTCTACAAGAACAACTTACCATGGACTATGATTTCTCTGAAACCATGATAGACTTCAAATCGATCCTGACCAAGATGAGTCTGTGGTGTGAAATAATTTTTGTTGAGTGGATAGATTTTAGTTGGGGTAGTCGTTCAACATTCTACAAGAACAACTTACCATGGACTATGATTTCTCTGAAACCATGATAGATTTCAAATCGATCCTGACCAAGATGAGTCTGTGGTGTGAAATAATTTTTGTTGAGTGGATAGATTTTAGTTGGGGTAGTCGTTCAACATTCTACAAGAACAACTTACCATGGACTATGATTTCTCTGAAACCATGATAGATTTCAAATCGATCCTGACCAAGATGAGTCTGTGGTGTGAACTAATATTTCTTGAGTGGATAGATTTTAGTTGGGGTAGTCGTTCAACATTCTACAAGAACAACGAACCATGGAGTATGATTTCTCTGAAATAATTTTTGTTGAGTGGATAGATTTTAGTTGGGATAGTCGTTCAACATTCTACAAGAACAACTTACCATGGACTATGATTTCTCTGAAACCATGATAGATTACAAATCGATCCTGACCAAGATGAGTCTGTGGTGTGAAATAATTTTTGTTGAGTGGATAGATTTTTGTTAGGGGTAGTCGTTCAACATTCTACAAGAACAACTTACCATGGACTATGATTTCTCTGAAACCATGATAGATTTCAAATCGATCCTGACCAAGATGAGTCTGTGGTGTGAAATAATTTTTGTTGAGTGGATAGATTTTAGTTGGGGTAGTCGTTCAACATTCTACAAGAACAACTTACCATGGAGTATGATTTCTCTGAAACCATGATAGATTTCAAATCGATCCTGACCAAGATGAGTCTGTGGTGTGAAATAATTTTTGTTGAGTGGATAGATTTTAATTGGGATAGTCATTCAACATTCTACAAGAACAACTTACCATGGAGTATGATTTCTCTGAAATAATTTTTGTTGAGTGGATAGATTTTAGTTGGGGTAGTCGTTCAACATTCTATAAGAACAACGAAGCATGGAGTATGATTTCTCTGAAACCATGATAGATTTCAAATCGATCCTGACCAAGATGAGTCTGTGGTGTGAAATAATTTTTGTTGAGTGGATAGATTTTAGTTGGGGTAGTCGTTCAACATTCTACAAGAACAACTTACCATGGACTATGATTTCTCTGAAACCATGATAGATTTCAAATCGATCCTGACCAACATGAGTCTGTGGTGTGAAATAATTTTTGTTGAGTGGATAGATTTTAGTTGGGGTAGTCGTTCAACATTCTACAAGAACAACTTACCATGGAGTATGATTTCTCTGAAACCATGATAGATTTCAAATCGATCCTGACCAAGATGAGTCTGTGGTGTGAAATAATTTTTGTTGAGTGGATAGATTTTAGTTGGGGTAGTCGTACAACATTCTACAAGAACAACTTACCATTCACTATGATTTCTCTGAAACCATGATAGATTTCAAATCGATCCTGACCAAGATGAGTCTGTGGTGTGAAATAATTTTTGTTGAGTGGAGAGATTTTAGTTGGGGTAGTCGTTCAACATTTTACAAGAACAACGAACCATGGAGTATGATTTCTCTGAAACCATGATAGATTTCAAATCGATCCTTACCAAGATGAGTCTGTGGTGTGAAATAATTTTTGTTGAGTGGATAGATTTTAGTTGGGGTAGTCGTTCAACATTCTACAAGAACAACTTACCATGGACTATGATTTCTCTGAAACCATGATAGATTTCAAATCGATCCTGACCAAGATGAGTCTGTGGTGTGAAATAATTTTTGTTGAGTGGATAGATTTTAGTTGGGGTAGTCGTTCAACATTCTACAAGAACAACGAACCATTGACTATGATTTCTCTGAATTAATTTTTGTTGAGTGGATAGATTTTAGTTGGGATAGTCGTTCAACATTCTACAAGAACAACTTACCATGGACTATGATTTCTCTGAAACCATGATAGATTTCAAATCGATCCTGACCAAGATGAGTATGTGGTGTGAAATAATTTTTGTTGAGTGGATAGATTTTAGTTGGGGTAGTCGTTCAACATTCTAAAAGAACAACGAAACATGGAGTATGATTTCTCTGAAACCATGACAGATTTCAAATCGATCCTGACCAAGATGAGTCTGTGGTGTGAAATAATTTTTGGTTGAGTGGATAGATTTTAGTTGGGGTAGTCGTTCAACATTCTACAAGAACAACTTACCATGGACTATGATTTCTCTGAAACCATGATAGATTTCAAATCGATCCTGACCAAGATGAGTCTGTGGTGTGAAATAATTTTTTTTGAGTTTATAGATTTTAGTTGGGGTAGTCGTTCAACATTCTAAAAGAACAACTTACCATGGAGTATGATTTCTCTGAAACCATGATAGATTTCAAATCGATCCTGACCAAGATGGGTCTGTGGTGTGAAATAATTTTTGTTGAGTGGATAGATTTTAGTTGGGGTAGTCGTTCAACATTCTACAAGAACAACTTACCATGGAGTATGATTTCTCTGAAACCATGATAGATTTCAAATCGATCCTGACCAAGATGAGTCTGTGGTGTGAAATAATTTTTGTTGAGTGGATAGATTTTAGTTGGGGTAGTCGTTCAACATTCTACAAGAACAACTTACCATGGACTATGATTTCTCTGAAACCATGATAGATTTCAAATCGATCCTGACCAAGATGAGTCTGTGGTGTGAAATAATTTTTGTTGAGTGGATAGATTTTAGTTAGGGGTAGTCGTTCAACATTCTACAAGAACAACTTACCATGGACTATGATTTCTCTGAAGCCATGATAGATTTCAAATCGATCCTGACCAAGATGAGTCTGTTTTGTGAAATAATTTTTGTTGAGTGGATAGATTTTAGTTGGGATAGTCGTTCAGCATTCTACAAGAACAACGAACCATGGAGTATGATTTCTCTGAAATAATTTTTGTTGAGTGGATAGATTTTAGTTGGGGTAGTCGTTCAACATTCTACAAGAACAACTTACCATGGACTATGATTTCTCTGAAACCATGATAGATTTCAAATCGATCCTGACCAAGATGAGTCTGTGGTGTGAAATAATTTTTGTTGAGTGGATAGATTTTAGTTGGGGTAGTCGTTCAACATTCTACAAGAACAACTTACCATGGACTATGATTTCTCTGAAACCATGATAGATTTCAAATCGATCCTGACCAAGATGAGTCTGTGGTGTGAAATAATTTTTGTTGAGTGGATAGATTTTAGTTGGGGTAGTCGTTCAACATTCCACAAGAACAACTTACCATGGAGTATGATTTCTCTGAAATAATTTTTGTTGAGTGGATAGATTTTAGTTGGGGTAGTCGTTCAACATTCTACAAGAACAACTTACCATGGACTATGATTTCTCTGAAACCATGATAGATTTCAAATCGATCCTGACCAAGATGAGTCTGTGGTGTGAAATAATATTTGTTGAGTGGATAGATTTTAGTTAGGGGTAGTCGTTCAACATTTTACAAGAACAACGAACCATGGAGTATGATTTCTCTGAAATAATTTTTGTTGAGTGGATAGATTTTAGTTGGGGTAGTCGTTCAACATTCTACAAGAACAACTTACCATGGAGTATGATTTCTCTGAAATAATTTTTGTTGAGTGGATAGATTTTAGTTGGGGTATTCGTTCAACATTCTACAAGAACAACTTACCATGGACTATGATTTCTCTGAAACCATGATAGATTTCAAATCGATCCTGACCAAGATGAGTCTGTGGTGTGAAATAATTTTTGTTGAGTGGAGAGATTTTAGTTGGGGTAGTCGTTCAACATTTTACAAGAACAACGAACCATGGAGTATGATTTCTCTGAAACCATGATAGATTTCAAATCGATCCTGACCAAGATGAGTCTGTGGTGTGAAATAATTTTTGTTGAGTGGATAGATTTTAGTTGGGGTAGTCGTTCAACATTCTACAAGAACAGCTTACCATGGACTATGATTTCTCTGAAACCATGATAGATTTCAAATCGATCCTGACCAAGATGAGTCTGTGGTGTGAAATAATTTTTGTTGAGTGGATAGATTTTAGTTGGGGTAGTCGTTCAACATTCTACAAGAACAACGAACCATGGACTATGATTTCTCTGAAATAATTTTTGTTGAGTGGATAGATTTTAGTTGGGATAGTCGTTCAACATTCTACAAGAACAACTTACCATGGAGTATGATTTCTCTGAAACCATGATAGATTTCAAATCGATCCTGACCAAGATGAGTATATGGTGTGAAATAATTTTTGTTGAGTGGATAGATTTTAGTTGGGGTAGTCGTTCAACATTCTACAAGAACAACTTACCATGGAGTATGATTTCTTTGAAATAATTTTTGTTGACTGGATAGATTTTAGTTGGGATAGTCGTTCAACATTCTGTAGCGTGCGCCTTACAATTACAATTTATGCAATTTGCAAATAATTATTATTATTGCAGTTTCAAAAATAACTGACTGCTCATTTATTTCATACACCCACCGGAAAATATTAGTCATGATCAACTAAATACTACTTACTTTACAAAGGAAGCTTTCGTCTTTTTTTGCCTTGCCAAACTTGATATAAAAATCCATGCATATCTGCATACGACCTTTTTTCTCTTGACAGTGCTGGTACGTGCAAGTAGTTCTGCGAGCTTCTCGCAATCAAATTGTCTTTTTTTTTATTCGAAGTATTTAATCAAAGTGTGTTAAGTACATAATAATACTTTGTGATATTGTATTTACAAAATATATATACATATCTACATTGATATGTTGGTATCGCAAGTATAAGCGCTCCACGTGCATCTACCTGTTCTACTATTGCGGGCGGTCTTCCATCCACTCTAGCACTCGCCACAGTAGAAGGTGCCCACTTTCAGATGATGAGAAGACTCCTCCCGCCAAACTACATATATACTCTTAAATAGCTGCAGAAAGCACTTATCCTGTGAATACCCAAATTCACATGCAAAAAAGCGAACACCTGCACCTCATAGCCACCACATCCTAGGACATTTTATAATTTCACCACCACCTAACCTAAGCTCGCACAATCACCTTGCAAAATAGCCTACACCTGTGCCTACGTCGGGAACGGATATTCTCAACATCAGAATATCATCAGCACCTGCTCCGACACGTCTCAGATTCAACCTGCAACAACCCTTCACCTGCATGCAGAACGTTTCACCTGTTCGTCAAAACAACATCTACCATCACCACCAGACAGAAGCCAGCAAGGGAAAACCAGCAACAAAAACAAGCTATAATCAAAAGATCGATTAAAGCTTTCATTTAGATCAATCAGACGTAACATCACGTTTTGACTAAACTCTTTTTTTATAAGTAAAGTTATTTAATTGTATATTAACACTAGCTTTAAGGGTAAGATTGTAAGATATATCCAGGTAATTGCCTAAAGAATATATAAAAGTTTCATTATTAATTAAGTTCCACTCCCCCCCTGACAGCATATAAATATATGTACATCACTCATTCATACATAACACCAAACATTAAACAAACTACAATTTACGCCATACATCCCATCGGTTTGTGCGCACAAAGCGGAGGAGTAAACGGTTCCCGATAAAAAAAAAAGCAAAACATCATCACATCACAGTAAGTGACATTATAATTTTTTTTTATATAATATTTTGGGCAATCTCATTTAATTACGTTACTTTTGTTAAGATTTTTTTTTATGAATTTATATACATATGTACATGTATTCCTTTTTTTGCATATACAAACGCATATAACATGTACATATATATATACTTAATCAGTATTAGTTCCCTAAGAATTCAGTACCCTTTATTTTAGTTTCGTGATCTTTCGTTTGTTTGCATATACATAAAAGTATGAAAGTTATTGCATTTATAAGAGTTTGCATTTATAAGATCTTTTTTTTTGTGAATTAAATATTTATCGATCAGTACGATTTGAAAGATGTGGAAACTGAGTACAGTGTTGAATTTATTGACTTAGGTAATATGAATCGGTGTGTGGGCGCCGTGGCTCAAGTGGTTAGTGCGTTGGACTACGGAGCGAGGGGTTCCAGGTTCAATCCCCAGACAACACCTAAAATTTCTTTCACGGCCCCACCTCTCGCGAGCGTCTGACAAACATCCGAGAGTAAAACTGTCATGAAAAAGCTTCTCAAAATTGCCGTTCGGATCCGGCATTAAACAGTAGGCCCCTTCCATTCGTGTAAAGAATATAACACGCACAACTCGAATGGTTGTGAGAAGCTAGGCCCTGGGTCCCATGGACCTGTTGTGCCAAAAATTTGTATTTGTAATATGAATCGGTCGTGATTTAATTTAGTGGCGATAAGGGGTTGATCTGAAGAGAAAGAGGAGAGTGAAAGTGTAAACATGTGTAGTCAAGGGGCTACCATTACATATTCCGGCACTTGGTAGCCATGGAGCTTTTGACCTTGGTCATTAGTCAGGGCGGGTCTTGCCGAAGGGATGTTCTCAGAGGAATCCCTTAGTTAATTATCATCCCACGTGTCAACAACAGCGTCACTCTTTCTGTCCCCTACCTTTTCTTTTTTTCTCTTATTTCTATTGTGCTATGTTAATTACTTTTGTGATCGTGTTACCTCCTTTACATGTAACTGCATCCGAGTTACATCAATTCTACTATGTCAAACATTTAACATCCATGCAACTTCAATTCAGACATTTCTTTACCGCAAATCTCTCTTAATATATGGCACGAAAATTAATTTTGTAGGATCACTTTCAGGCAGAAATTACCCACTACAATGCTGCACAAATTGAAATGTCATTAATAGCATATAATTAAATGTATTGAATATTTCAGAACCAGTAGTGATTCCAAAAATGATCTTAGTAGTCCGTTCTATCGAGATGTTATATCATTAGAAGTCAGTTGCACTAAGTCATTTGTTAACTACGAGTCGAAATAAACATATACATACAGTATAATGTAAAGATCCGGAGGAAGTTCTTCGACGAGTCCTTACAATCATGGCTAGTTAGTCTTTTGTATGTTGCTGTAGAAAGATGCCCCCATAATCTTGCATTATCTTGCTTATAATCGTTATGTTGCACATGTTTGACCTATTTTCCTTTTTACTCCTTTTTTTTTGCGTTTTATGTTTACACTAAAATTCATCTCTTTAACCTCGTTTCAATCAACTCTAAATCGCCAGTTATTTTTATGAACATTTAGTTTTTTTGGTCTCATCTAATATTATTTAGTATTAGTATTACCTTAAGTTAACATCTTCTTACTTTAAGTTAAATTTCAACATTTACCAATACACTCAAACATTTTTCATTCATAATTTTCTATATTGATAATGAGTTCCAACAATAACAAGAACTCAGGTGCAGTACCCAAACAAAAGAGAAGTCAAACTTTTGATAACAATCGGAGCATGCATACCCGCTCCCAATCAAATCGAAACCTCAATACTGACAGCCCTTTCTCTTTCCCACAACCAAATAATAGACGAGTTCATCATTCTCCTCAGCAGTTAAGAATGGAAACGAATAATCTTAATCGTTCTCTTATCAATATCGAACTCGAACCTAATCAGTCTTTAAACAATTTCAGTGACATAAGTTTGAATGGAACAGTTCATACTGTAGCCACTCCTGTTATTACAACCTCTGTACCAACCACAACCACAACAAGTTTTGTAACAACAACCTCAACTACGTCTATAACTACTTCATACCCAATTATGTCCCATTTAATAAACGATACAAATAATCGAGTGACTAGTGTCAACGATCTTTTCAATCCACATTTAGCTACTGATAATGATGTAAATGCAAACAGATTTTCACCATCACAGCAGCAATCAAACAGCCTGATGCACTCTCATATCAAAAGTGTAGTTGACTCGAGCCTACAAGATTTAAGAAATTCGCTCTTTAGAGAGATACCAACTTTAATTCAACAAAACGTAGGACATAGTATTAAAAACATTTTATTACAAAACAAGTCTAATAATCCACCTATTTATGAAAACCTACAGCACAATTTAAGTAATGCTGAAGCAATTGATAACAATGTTAGAGATTCTCTGAATCTAACAACTAGCTCCAGTTGTGCAGATGGCCCACCAAATCCTACCATCAATATTCCACTAGAGCAACCACATTCTAAAGCTCCTCATTTTACACCACATTCCAATAGATATTTTCCAGAACCAATAGTTCAACGACCAAGCAATCGAAGATTTGATTTGGATCGTTGGGGAATCAATTTTGACAGCACAGCTAAGGGAATGTCTATTGAAGATTTTGTTTTTAGAGTCGAAGTACTCAAAGTTAATTATGATTGTACCTGGGAAGAAGTTCTGCGTAACTTCCATCTTTTGTTATCAGGATCAGCCCAAGACTGGTTTTGGCATCATTTGCGAAACAATCCCAGATGCGATTGGCCTTTGCTTCGAGCTGCCCTTTTCAAACGCTTTAAGACTTTTGAAAACGACTTTGAAATTCTCAAACAAATCATGGATCGCAGGCAAATGCCAAACGAATCCTTTTACGATTTTTATTCCAGCGTTATGCACTTAATTAGTCAACTGAGAGATCAAATTCGCGAGCAAGACCTTATCAAAATTCTTAGAAACAACATTAACACCCGTTTAATGAATTTTATTTACCCTATGCGTATAGACAATTTTGAACAATTTAGAGACGAATGCAGACGAACCAAAAAGATGCTACAGTCGCGATACTCTACTCAAAATCGTTTCAATAATGTTAGAAACATTAATGAACTGGATTATTTTTACAACGATTCATCCACAAACATTGATTCAGAGCTGCCCCAAAGCATCTCAGAAGTTTCGTTAGCTAGTCGTCCAAAACATTCGATCACTCCTGAAAAACCTTTACATGATGTCAAATGCTATAATTGCAAACGCAATGGCCATTTGTTCATCAATTGTACTTTGCCTGTTCGGAAGCTATTTTGCTATCGATGTGGAACAGACGATTACACTGTACTAGACTGTCCAAAGTGCAGAGAGTCCAAAGGAAACCTGAACTCGAGCAAGATCAACTCCGGGAGAACTTGTTCGACTCAAACTGCCCCGGAATAAGCAAAAAGAATGCATCTACCAACACTTTTCCTGACTTTAATGACTTTCTGACATTGAATTCTAAAACACCCTTTCAAAAATCTACCTGTCCATCTATTCCATATAACATTACGTCTGAAAGAGACTCTAAATTATACAACATTCCTTTTTATAGAAAACCATATGAACAACGTCTGATGGAGTATCAACAAATCCGTAGGAAGTTATTCAATAGACAAATTAATAATAAACCTGACTTACCCCGAAACATATCCAAAGCAAAACTTAGATATAGAAAAAGACATGTTATCCGGAAGCTTCTTAGTGAAACAATCCTGGAAGGACAATATGATCCCAGGCCCTTCACAAAAGTATTCATCCAAGGAAAGCAGTTATCTGGTTTGCTAGATAGCGGAGCTTCTGTATCTTGTTTTGGAAATGGCTGCATTCAACTTGTAAAAGATCTTGGAATTCCTATCATTCGTTTTAACTCAGCTGTAAAGACTGCTGACGGAAAAGGTCAACAGATAGTCGGTCGAGTTAACGTGGCTATGGAACATGAGAACATTCTGAGAGAGATAAATCTGTACCTCGTTCCAAGTTTATCTTTGCCTCTCTATCTGGGCATTGACTTTTGGTCAAAGTTCAAAATAGCTCCACATATCATCAGCGAGTTAAATTTTGGATCTGAAAATATCCTTCCACCCGAAGAAATTAAAGAAATTATTAAAATACCACCACCCAAGCATGAATTGACACAATTACAAGAGCAACGTCTAAATGAAGTTGTATCAACATTTCCTTCATTTGCGAAGCTAGGATTAGGCAAAACTTCTGTAGAGAAGCATGTTATCGACACTAATGACGCCGAACCGGTAAAACAACGTCATTATCCTGTGTCACCGGTAATTCAAAATTTAATATATGAGCAACTAGACCGTATGCTTTCTATGAAAGTCATCGAAGAGAGTCAAAGTCCCTGGAGTTCTCCAGTAGTACTTATCCGAAAACCCGGTAAAAACAGACTCTGCATAGATTATCGTAAGGTAAATTCCTTAACCAAAAGAGACGCATATCCATTGCCTCATATAGAAGGTTTACTTAGCCGTCTTGCAGAAACACATTATATCAGTAGTGTGGATCTCAAGGACGCTTTTTGGCAAATCCCCTTAGATAAGAATTCAAGAGAGAAAACCGCTTTTACTGTTCCAGGACGACCCCTTTATCAATTCACTGTCATGCCCTTCGGATTGTGTAATGCACCCCAAAGGATGTGTCGGTTAATGGATAAAGTGATCCCCAGTGCTCTTAGAGAAAACGTTTTTGTCTACCTCGATTACCTTCTTATCATCTCCTCTGATTTTGACCAACATCTATCACTTCTGTCAAAAGTAGCTGAATGCTTAAAAGAAGCTAATTTAACAATAAACGTAGAAAAATCATTTTTCTGTTTCAAAGAACTTCGATATTTAGGATACATTGTCGGACAAGGGCATATAAAACCGAACTCGGATAAGGTATCCGCCATTAAAGGCTTTCCTTTACCAACTTCGCCAAAACAGGTTCGAAGATTCCTGGGTCTTTGTGGTTGGTACCGTAGATTTATTAGAAATTTTGCAGACATCGCATCACCCTTGACCGATACCATAAAAAAATCGAAAGTATTTCTTATGACACCCGAGGCTATTACATCCTTTGAAGCATTGAAAATGGCTCTTATTTCAGCTCCACTTCTCACTCATCCTGACTTTTCAAAGCACTTTGTCATTCAATGTGATGCATCTAGCACTGCTATTGGAAGCGTTTTGTTCCAATATGATGACGAAGGCCACGAGAAGCCGATAGCCTTTTTCTCCGAAAAGTTGAATGCTTGTCAACGTAACTACACGGTTACAGAACAAGAGTGTTATGCAGCTTTACGTTCAGTTATAAAATTCAGACCCTATATCGAAGGAACATCCTTCACCATTATAACAGACCATGCAAGCTTAAAATGGCTGATGCGTCTCAAAGACCTAAGCGGTAGACTTGCTCGTTGGTCGCTTAAACTTCAAGATTTTACATTTACGATAGAACACCGAAAAGGATCCCAAAATGTAGTTCCCGATGCTTTGTCTCGAGCATATCTTGATGAAGTTTTTAACCTCAACGATTATTCGTCTGTTGATTTGAACAGTGATGATTTTAAGTCAAAAGATTATTTGGATCTTATAGAAACGATCAAGCAAAACAAAGATGAGTTACCCGATCTGAAAGTTGAAGACAATTTGGTTTTCAAAAAAGCTTTTCCTAATGACCTTGATCTTAGAGAATATCAATGGAAATTATGGATACCCACCGGTTTGACAAATTCCATCATACAAAACCACCACAATCCACCAAATTCGTCTCGTGGAGGTATTCGTAAGACCTTAGAGAGAATTAAACAAACCTATTTTTGGCCCAATATGACTAATCAAGTTCGTGAGTATGTTAGAAATTGAATCATGAATCATGCAAAGAAAACAAAGTGCCCAATTATACACTAAGACCACCTATGGGTACACAGCAACAAATTGACCTTCCATTTCAAAAACTTTACATAGATTTTATGGGACCTTATGTGCGTACAAAAAAAGGTAATTTATTTATATTCATTGTGTTAGACCAAGTCTCGAAGTATGTTATCCTTAAACCTATGCCCAAGGCCAATTCCAAAGTAGTAATTAACTTTTTGGAACAGGAAATTTTCCAAAAATTTGGCGTACCGGAATTCTTGCATAGCGATAATGGAAAACAATTTGTATCGCAAGAATTCAGCAATTTCCTTTCAAAATACGGCACAGTACACATAAGAAATGCAGTCTATTCACCTCAAGCAAATTCCTCAGAGAGGGTGAATAGATCGATTTTGTCTGCGATAAGAACTTATCTCAAAAACGATCAGAGAGAGTGGGATCACCACTTACCCGAGATTCAACAAGCTCTATGTACTTCAGTACATCAGTCGACAGGTATGTCAAATTTTTACATTCTTTTTGGTAGAAACATGATGACACATGCGAGAATGTACAAACTTGCACGAAAACTTAAGGCACTTAACGAAAGTGATTTAGACTTATTACCACCTTCCAAAAAACTAGAACTCATCCGAGCACAAGTGAAAGAAAATCTTAATTTAGCTTTCAAAAGAAACGAAAAATCTTAAAACCTAAGATCATCGAACAGACTCTTCAAACCAGGAGAGGAAGTTTATCGAAGAAATTTCGTTTTGAGCAATGCTTCGAAAAACTTCAACGCAAAGTTGTGTCCAAAATTTATCAAGTGTCGAATTATGAAAGCAACTGGTACATCTACGTACCTTATCGAAAATATGCAAGGTAAAAAGATTGGTGTTTATCATGCAACGGATCTTCGACATTAAATTAAGACTTACGGAAAAGTCAAACAAACAATCAAATATCTTTACACCTAAATCATAAAAGTGTAAGTCTCCCGTTTTTCACGTCTTTTGATACTACTACGTAATATCAAAATTCATGATGTTGTAGCGTGCGCCTTACAATTACAATTTATGCAATTTGCAAATAATTATTATTATTGCAGTTTCAAAAATAACTGACTGCTCATTTATTTCATACACCCACCGGAAAATATTAGTCATGATCAACTAAATGCTACTTACTTTACAAAGGAAGCTTTCGTCTTTTTTTGCCTTGCCAAACTTGATATAAAAATCCATGCATATCTGCATACGACCTTTTTTCTCTTGACAGTGCTGGCACGTGCAAGTAGTTCTGCGAGCTTCTCGCAATCAAATTGTCTTTTTTTTTATTCGAAGTATTTAATCAAAGTGTGTTAAGTACATAATAATACTTTGTGATATTGTATTTACAAAATATATATACATATCTACATTGATATGTTGGTATCGCAAGTATAAGCGCTCCACGTGCATCTACCTGTTCTACTATTGCGGGCGGTCTTCCATCCACTCTAGCACTCGCCACAGTAGAAGGTGCCCACTTTCAGATGATGAGAAGACTCCTCCCGCCAAACTACATATATACTCTTAAATAGCTGCAGAAAGCACTTATCCTGTGAATACCCAAATTCACATGCAAAAAAGCGAACACCTGCACCTCATAGCCACCACATCCTAGGACATTTTATAATTTCACCACCACCTAACCTAAGCTCGCACAATCACCTTGCAAAATAGCCTACACCTGTGCCTACGTCGGGAACGGATATTCTCAACATCAGAATATCATCAGCACCTGCTCCGACACGTCACAGATTCAACCTGCAACAACCCTTCACCTGCATGCAGAACGTTTCACCTGTTCGTCAAAACAACATCTACCATCACCACCAGACAGAAGCCAGCAAGGGAAAACCAGCAACAAAAACAAGCTATAATCAAAAGATCGATTAAAGCTTTCATTTAGATCAATCAGACGTAACATCACGTTTTGACTAAACTCTTTTTTTATAAGTAAAGTTATTTAATTGTATATTAACACTCGCTTTAAGGGTAAGATTGTAAGATATATCCAGGTAATTGCCTAAAGAATATATAAAAGTTTCATTATTAATTAAGTTCCACTCCCCCCCTGACAGCATATAAATATATGTACATCACTCATTCATACATAACACCAAACATTAAACAAACTACAATTTACGCCATACATCCCATCGGTTTGTGCGCACAAAGCGGAGGAGTAAACGGTTCCCGATAAAAAAAAAGCAAAACATCATCACATCACAGTAAGTGACATTATAAATTTTTTTTATATAATATTTTGGGCAATCTCATTTAATTACGTTACTTTTGTTAAGATTTTTTTTTATGAATTTATATACATATGTACATGTATTCCTTTTTTTGCATATACAAACGCATATAACATGTACATATATATATACTTAATCAGTATTAGTTCCCTAAGAATTCAGTACCCTTTATTTTAGTTTCGTGATCTTTCGTTTGTTTGCATAAACATAAAAGTATGAAAGTTATTGCATTTATAAGAGTTTGCATTTATAAGATCTTTTTTTTTGTGAATTAAATATTTATCGATCAGTACGATTTGAAAGATGTGGAAACTGAGTACAGTGTTGAATTTATTGACTTGGGTAATATGAATCGGTCGTGATTTAATTTAGTGGCGATAAGGGGTTGATCTGAAGAGAAAGAGGAGAGTGAAAGTGTAAACATGTGTAGTCAAGGGGCTACCATTACATATTCCGGCACTTGGTAGCCATGGAGCTTTTGACCTTGGTCATTAGTCAGGGCGGGTCTTGCCGAAGGGATGTTCTCAGAGGAATCCCTTAGTTAATTATCATCCCACGTGTCAACAACAGCGTCACTCTTTCTGTCCCCTACCTTTTCTTTTTTTCTCTTATTTCTATTGTGCTATGTTAATTACTTTTGTGATCGTGTTACCTCCTTTACATGTAACTGCATCCGAGTTACATCAATTCTACTATGTCAAACATTTAACATCCATGCAACTTCAATTCAGACATTTCTTTACCGCAAATTCCTCTTAATATATGGCACGAAAATTAATTTTGTAGGATCACTTTCAGGCAGAAATTACCCACCCCACCGTCGAGCTGACGCCGTGCAACCGCAAGCGTGCCATCTTCTGCCTTCAGGATTAAGCATTATTTCAATCCAGGTCCTTCCCTACAATTCTACAAGAACAACGAACCATGGAGTATGATTTCTCTGAAACCATGATAGATTTCAAATCGATCCTGACCAAGATGAGTCTGTGGTGTGAAATAATTTTTGTTGAGTGGATAGATTTTAGTTGGGGTAGTCGTTCAACATTCTACAAGAACAACGAACCATGGAGTATGATTTCTCTGAAATAATTTTGTTGAGTGGATAGATTTTAGTTGGGATAGTCGTTCAACATTCTACAAGAACAACTTACCATGGAGTATGATTTCTCTGAAATAATTTTTGTTGAGTGGATAGATTTTAGTTGGGGTAGTCGTTCAACATTTTACAAGAACAACGAACCATGGAGTATGATTTCTCTGAAACCATGATAGATTTCAAATCGATCCTGACCAAGATGAGTCTGTGGTGTGAAATAATTTTTTTTGAGTGGATAGATTTTAGTTGGGGTAGTCGTTCAACATTCTACAAGAACAACTTACCATGGAGTATGATTTCTTTGAAACCATGATAGATTTCAAATCGATCCTGACCAAGATGAGTCTGTGGTGTGAAATAATTTTTGTTGAGTGGATAGATTTTAGTTGGGGTAGTCGTTCAACATTCTACAAGAACAACGAACCATGGAGTATGATTTCTCTGAAATAATTTTTGTTGAGTGGATAGATTTTAGTTGGGATAGTCGTTCAATATTCTACAAGAACAACTTACCATGGAGTATGATTTCTCTGAAATAATTTTTGTTGAGTGGATAGATGTTAGTTGGGGTAGTCGTTCAACATTTTACAAGAACAACGAACCATGGAGTATGATTTCTCTGAAACCATGATAGATTTCAAATCGATCCTGACCAAGATGAGTCTGTGGTGTGAAATAATTTTTGTTGAGTGGATAGATTTTAGTTGGGGTAGTCGTTCAATATTCTACAAGAACAACTTATCATGGAGTATGATTTCTCTGAAACCATGACAGATTTCAAATCGATCCTGACCAAGATGAGTCTGTGGTGTGAAATAATTTTTGTTGAGTGGATAGATTTTAGTTGGGGTAGTCGTTCAACATTCTACAAGAACAACGAACCATGGAGTATGATTTCTCTGAAATAATTTTTGTTGAGTGGATAGATTTTAGTTGGGATAGTCGTTCAACATTCTACAAGAACAACTTACCATGGACTATGATTTCTTTGAAACCATGATAGATTTCAAATCGATCCTGACCAAGATGAGTCTGTGGTGTGAAATAATTTTTGTTGAGTGGATAGATTTTAGTTGGGGTAGTCGTTCAACATTCTACAAGAACAACTTACCATGGGCTATGATTTCTCTGAAACCATGATGGATTTCAAATCGATCCTGACCAAGATGAGTCTGTGGTGTGAAATAATTTTTGTTGAGTGGATAGATTTTAGTTGGGATAGTCGTTCAACATTCTACAAGAACAACTTACAATGGAGTATGATTTCTCTGAAATAATTTTTGTTGAGTGGATAGATTTTAGTTGGGGTAGTCGTTCAACATTCTACAAGAACAACTTACCATGGAGTATGATTTCTCTGAAATAATTTTTGTTGAGTGGATAGATTTTAGTTGGGGTAGTCGTTCAACATTCTACAAGAACAACTTACCATGGAGTATGATTTCTCTGAAATAATTTTTGTTGAGTGGATAGATTTTAGTTGGGATAGTCGTTCAACATTCTACAAAAACAGCGAACCATGGAGTATGATTTCTCTACAACCATGATAGATTTCAAATCGATCCTGACCAAGATGAGTCTGTAGTGTGAAATAATTTTTGTTGAGTGGATAGATTTTAGTTAGGGGTAGTCGTTCAACATTCTACAAGAACAACTTACCATGGAGTATGATTTCTCTGAAATAATTTTTGTTGAGTGGATCGATTTTAGTTGGGGTAGTCGTTCAACATTCTACAAGAACAACGAACCATGGAGTATGATTTCTCTGAAACAATTTTTGTTGAGTGGATAGATTTTAGTTGGGATAGTCGTTCAACATTCTACAAGAACAACTTACCATGGACTATGATTTCTCTGAAACCGTGATAGATTTCAAATCGATCCTGACCAAGATGAGTCTGTAGTGTGAAATAATTTTTGTTGAGTGGATAGATTTTAGTTAGGATTAGTCGTTCAACATTCTACAAGAACAACTTACCATGGAGTATGATTTCTCTGAAATAATTTTTGTTGAGTGGATAGATTTTAGTTGGGATAGTCGTTCAACATTCTACAAGAACAACTTACAATGGAGTATGATTTCTCTGAAATAATTTTTGTTGAGTGGATAGATTTTAGTTGGGGTAGTCGTTCAACATTCTACAAGAACAACTTACCATGGAGTATGATTTCTCTGAAATAATTTTTGTTGAGTGGATAGATTTTAGTTGGGGTAGTCGTTCAACATTCTACAAGAACAACGAACCATGGAGTATGATTTCTCTGAAACAATTTTTGTTGAGTGGATAGATTTTAGTTGGGATAGTCGTTCAACATTCTACAAGAACAACTTACCATGGACTATGATTTCTCTGAAACCATGATAGATTTCAAATCGATCCTGACCAAGATGAGTCTGTGGTGTGAAATAATTTTTCTTGAGT
This sequence comes from Xylota sylvarum, assembly GCA_905220385.1. Lineage (NCBI taxonomy): Eukaryota > Metazoa > Arthropoda > Insecta > Diptera > Syrphidae > Xylota > Xylota sylvarum. Next base: position 247,668 of record CAJMZQ010000083.1, read on the forward strand.
GGATAGATTTTAGTTGGGGTAGTCGTTCAACATTCTACAAGAACAACTTACCATGGACTATGATTTCTCTGAAACCATGATAGATTTCAAATCGATCCTGACCAAGATGAGTCTGTGGTGTGAAATAATTTTTGTTGAGTGGATAGATTTTAGTTGGGGTAGTCGTTCAACATTCTACAAGAACAACTTACAATGGAGTATGATTTCTCTGAAACCATGATAGATTTCAAATCGATCCTGACCAAGATGAGTCTGTGGTGTGAAATAATTTTTGTTGAGTGGATAGATTTTAGTTGGGATAGTCGTTCAACATTCTACAAGAACAACTTACAATGGAGTATGATTTCTCTGAAATAATTTTTGTTGAGTAGATAGATTTTAGTTGGGGTAGTCGTTCAACATTTTACAAGAACAACTTACCATGGAGTATGATTTCTCTGAAACCATGATAGATTTCAAATCGATCCTGACCAAGATGAGTCTGTGGTGTGAAATAATTTTTGTCGAGTGGATAGATTTTAGTTGGGGTAGACGTTCAACATTCTACAAGAACAACTTACCATGGAGTATGATTTCTCTGAAATAATTTTTGTTGAGTGGATAGATTTTAGTTTAGGGTAGTCGTTCAACATTCTACAAGAACAACTTACCATAGACTATGATTTCTCTGAAACCATGATAGATTTCAAATCGATCCTGACCAAGATGAGTCTGTGGTGTGAAATAATTTTTGTTGAGTGGATAGATTTTAGTTGGGATAGTCGTTCAACATTCTACAAGAACAACTTACAATGGAGTATGATTTCTCTGAAATAATTTTTGTTGAGTGGATAGATTTTAGTTGGGATAGTCGTTCAACATTCTACAATAACAACTTACCATGGAGTATGATTTCTCTGAAATAATTTTTGTTGAGTGGATAGATTTTAGTTGGGGTAGTCGTTCAACACTCTACAAGAACAACTTACCATGGAGTATGATTTCTCTGAAATAATTTTTGTTGAGTGGATAGATTTTAGTTGGGATAGTCGTTCAACATTCTACAAAAACAGTGAACCATGGAGTATGATTTCTCTACAACCATGATAGATTTCAAATCGATCCTGACCAAGATGAGTCTGTAGTGTGAAATAATTTTTGTTGAGTGGATAGATTTTAGTTAGGGGTAGTCGTTCAACATTCTACAAGAACAACTTACCATGGAGTATGATTTCTCTGAAATAATTTTTGTTGAGTGGATAGATTTTAGTTGGGGTAGTCGTTCAACATTCTACAAGAACAACGAACCATGGAGTATGATTTCTCTGAAACAATTTTTGTTGAGTGGATAGATTTTAGTTGGGATAGTCGTTCAAGATTCTACAAGAACAACGAACCATGGAGTATGATTTCTCTGAAATAATTTTTGTTGAGTGGATAGATTTTAGTTGGGGTAGTCGTTCAACATTTTACAAGAACAACGAAACATGGAGTATGATTTCTCTGAAACCATGATAGATTTCAAATCGATCCTGACCAAGATGAGTCTGTGGTGTGAAATAATTTTTGTTGAGTGGATAGATTTTAGTTGGGGTAGTCGTTCAACATTCTACAAGAACAACTTACCATGGACTATGATTTCTCTGAAACCATGATAGATTTCAAATCGATCCTGACCAAGATGAGTCTGTGGTGTGAAATAATTTTTGTTGAGTGGATAGATTTTAGTTGGGGTAGTCGTTCAACATTCTACAAGAACAACTTACCATGGACTATGATTTCTCTGAAACCATGATAGATGTCAAATCAAGATGAGTCTGTGGTGTGAAATAATTTTTGTTGAGTGGATAGATTTTAGTTGGGGTAGTCGTTCAACATTCTACAAGAACAACGAACCATGGAGTATGATTTCTCTGAAATAATTTTTGTTGAGTGGATAGATTTTAGTTGGGATAGTCGTTCAACATTCTACAAGAACAACTTACCATGGAGTATGATTTCTATGAATCCATGATAGATTTCAAATCGATCCTGACCAAGATGTGTCTGTGGTGTGAAATAATTTTTGTTGAGTGGATAGATTTTAGTTGGGGCAGTCGTTCAACATTTTACAAGAACAACTTACCATGGAGTATGATTTCTCTGAAACCATGATAGATTTCAAATCGATCCTGACCAAGATGAGTCTGTGGTGTGAAATAATTTTTGTTGAGTGGATAGATTTTAGTTGGGATAGTCGTTCAAGATTCTACAAGAACAACGAACCATGGAGTATGATTTCTCTGAAATAATTTTTGTTGAGTGGATAGATTTTAGTTGGGGTAGTCGTTCAACATTCTACAAGAACAACGAACCAAGGAGTATGATTTCTCTGAAACCATGATAGATTTCAAATCGATCCTGACCAAGATGAGTCTGTGGTGTGAAATAATTTTTGTTGAGTGGATAGATTTTAGTTGGGGTAGTCGTTCAACATTCTACAAGAACAACTTACCATGGAGTATGATTTCTCTGAAACCATGATAGATTTCAAATCGATCCTGACCAAGATGAGTCTGTGGTGTGAAATAATTTTTGTTGAGTGGATAGATTTTAGTTGGGGTAGACGTTCAACATTCTACAAGAACAACTTACCATGGAGTATGATTTCTCTGAAATAATTTTTGTTGAGTGGATAGATTTTAGTTTAGGGTAGTCGTTCAACATTCTACAAGAACAACTTACCATAGACTATGATTTCTCTGAAACCATGATAGATTTCAAATCGATCCTGACCAAGATGAGTCTGTGGTGTGAAATAATTTTTGTTGAGTGGATAGATTTTAGTTGGGATAGTCGTTCAACATTCTACAAGAACAACTTTCCATGGAGTATGATTTCTCTGAAATAATTTTTGTTGAGTGGATAGATTTTAGTTGGGGTAGTCGTTCAACATTCTACAAGAACAACTTACCATGGAGTATGATTTCTCTGACACCATGATAGATTTCAAATCGATCCTGACCAAGATGAGTCTGTGGTGTGAAATAATTTTTGTTGAGTGGATAGATTTTAGTTGGGGTAGTCGTTCAACATTCTATAAGAACAACTTACCATAGACTATGATTTCTCTGAAACCATGATAGGTTTCAAATCGATCCTGACCAAGATGAGTCTGTGGTGTGAAATAATTTTTGTTGAGTGGATAGATTTTAGTTGGGATAGTCGTTCAACATTCTACAAGAACAACTTACCATGGAGTATGATTTCTCTGAAATAATTTTTGTTGAGTGGATAGATTTTAGTTGGGGTAGTCGTTCAACATTCTACAAGAACAACGAACCATGGAGTATGATTTCTCTGCAACCATGATAGATTTCAAATCGATCCTGACCAAGATGAGTCTGGGGTGTGAAATAATTTTTGTTGAGTGGATAGATTTTAGTTGGATTAGTCGTTCAACATTCTACAAGAACAACGAACCATGGAGTATGATTTCTCTGAAATAATTTTTGTTGAGTGGATAGATTTTAGTTGGGGTAGTCGTTCAACATTCTACAAGAACAACGAACCATGGAGTATGATTTCTCTGAAACCATGATAGATTTTAAATCGATCCTGACCTAGATGAGTCTGTGGTGTGAAATAATTTTTGTTGAGTGGATAGATTTTAGTTGGGGTAGTCGTTCAACATTCTACAAGAACAACGAACCATGGAGTATGATTTCTCTGAAACCATGATAGATTTCAAATCGATCCTGACCAAGATGAGTCTGTGGTGTGAAATAATTTTTGTTGAGTGGATAGATTTTAGTTGGGGTAGTCGTTCAACATTCTACAAGAACAACTTACCATGGAGTATGATTTCTCTGAAATAATTTTTGTTGAGTGGATAGATTTTAGTTGGGATAGTCGTTCAACATTTTACAAGAACAACGAACCATGGAGTATGATTTCTCTGAAATAATTTTTGTTGAGTGGATAGATTTTAGTTGGGGTAGTCGTTCAACATTCTACAAGAACAATTTACCATGGAGTATGAATTCTCTGAAATAATTTTTGTTGAGTGGGTAGATTTTAGTTGGGGTAGTCGTTCAACATTCTACAAGAACAACTTACCATGGAGTATGATTTCTCTGAAACCATGATAGATTTCAAACCGATCCTGACCAAGATGAGTCTGTGGTATGAAATAATTTTTGTTGAGTGGATAGATTTTAGTTGGGATAGTCGTTCAAAATTTTACAAGAACAACGAACCATGGAGTATGATTTCTCTGAAACCATGATAGATTTCAAATCGATCCTGACCAAGATGAGTCTGTGGTGTGAAATAATTTTTGTTGAGTGGATAGATTTTAGTTGGGGTAGTCGTTCAACATTCTACAAGAACAACGAACCATGGAGTATGATTTCTCTGAAATAATTTTTGTTGAGTGGATAGATTTTAGTTGGGATAGTCGTTCAACATTCTACAAGAACAACGTACAATGGAGTATGATTTCTCTGAAACCATGATAGATTTCAAATCGGTCCTGACCAAGATGAGTCTGTGGTGTGAATTAATTTTTGTTGAGTGGATAGATTTTAGTTGGGGTAGTCGTTCAACATTCTACAAGAACAACGAACCATGGAGTATGATTTCTCTGAAACCATGATAGATTTCAAATCGATCCTGACCAAGATGAGTCTGTGGTGTGAAATAATTTTTGTTGAGTGGATAGATTTTAGTTAGGGGTAGTCGTTCAACATTCTACAAAAACAACGAACCATGGAGTATGATTTCTCTGAAATAATTTTTGTTGAGTGGATAGATTTTAGTTGGGATAGTCGTTCAACATTCTACAAGAACAACTTAACATGGAGTATGATTTCTCTGAAATAATTTTTGTTGAGTGGATAGATTTTAGTTGGGATAGTCGTTCAACATTCTACAAGAACAACTTATCATTGAGTATGATTTCTCTGAAATAATTATTGTTGAGTGGATAGATTTTAGTTGGAATAGTCGTTCAACATTTTACAAGAACAACGAACCATGGAGTAGATTTTAGTTAACGGTAGTCGTTCAACATTCTACGAGAACAACTTACCATGGAGTATGATTTCTCTGAAACCATGATAGATTTCAAATCGATCCTGACCAATGATGAGTCTGTGATGTGAAATAATTTTTGTTGAGTTAATAGATTTTAGTTGGGGTTCAACATTCTACAAGAACAACGAACCATGGAGTATGATTTCTCTGAAATAATTTTTGTTGGGTGGATAGATTTTAGTTGGGATAGTCGTTCAACATTCTACAAGAACAACTTACCATGGAGTATGATTTCTCTGAAATAATTTTTGTTGAGTGGATAGATTTTAGTTGGGGTAGTCGTTCAACATTTTACAAGAACAACGAACCATGGAGTATGATTTCTCTGAAACCATGATAGATTTCAAGTCGATCCTGACCAAGATGAGTCTGTGGTGTGAAATAATTTTTGTTGAGTGGATAGATTTTAGTTGGGGTAGTCGTTCAACATTCTACAAGAACAATTTACCATGGACTATGATTTCTCTGAAACCATGATAGATTTCAAATCGATCCTGACCAAGATGAGTCTGTGGTGTGAAATAATTTTTGTTGAGTGGATAGATTTTAGTTGGGGTAGTCGTTCAACATTCTACAAGAACAACTTACCATGGACTATGATTTCTCTGAAACCATGATAGATTTCAAATCGATCCTGACCAAGATGAGTCTGTGGTGTGAAATAATTTTTGTTGAGTGGATAGATTTTAGTTGGGGTAGTCGTTCAACATTCTACAAGAACAACTTACCATGGAGTATGATTTCTCTGAAATAATTTTTGTTGAGTGGATAGATTTTAGTTGGGATAGTCGTTCAACATTTTACAAGAACAACGAACCATGGAGTATGATTTCTCTGAAACCATGATAGATTTCAAATCGATCCTGAGCAGGATGAGTCTGTGGTGTGAAATAATTTTTGTTGAGTGGATAGATTTTAGTTGGGGTAGTCGTTCAACATTCTACAAGAACAACGAACCATGGAGTATGATTTCTCTGAAACCATGATAGATTTCAAATCGATCCTGACCAAGATGAGTCTGTGGTGTGAAATAATTTTTGTTGAGTGGATAGATTTTAGTTAGGGGTATTCGTTCAACATTCTACAAGAACAACTTACCATGGAGTATGATTTCTTTGAAACCATGATCGATCGATCGATCCTGACCAAGATGAGTCTGTGATGTGAAATAATTTTTGTTGAATGGATAGATTTTAGTTGGGGTAGTCGTTCAACATTCTACAAGAACAACGAACCATGGAGTATGATTTCTCTGAAATAATTTTTGTTGAGTGGATAGATTTTAGTTGGGATAGTCGTTCAACATTCTACAAGAACAACTTACCATGGAGTATGATTTCTCTGAAATAATTTTTGTTGAGTGGATAGATTTTAGTTGGGGTAGTCGTTCAACATTCTACAAGAACAACTTACCATGGACTATGATTTCTCTGAAACCATGATAGATTTCAAATCGATCCTGACCAAGATGAGTCTGTGGTGTGAAATAATTTTTGTTGAGTGGATAGATTTTAGTTGGGGTAGTCGTTCAACATTCTACAAGAACAACGAACCATGGAGTATGATTTCTCTGAAACCATGATAGATTTCAAATCGATCCTGACCAAGATGAGTCTGTGGTGTGAAATAATTTTTGTTGAGTGGATAGATTTTAGTTGGGGTAGTCGTTCAACATTCTACAAGAACAACGAACCATGGAGTATGATTTCTCTGAAATAATTTTTGTTGAGTGGATAGATTTTAGTTGGGATAGTCGTTCAACATTCTACAAGAACAACTTACCATGGAGTATGATTTCTCTGAAACCATGATAGATTTCAAATCGATCCTGACCAAGATGAGTCTGTGGTGTGAAATAATTTTTGTTGAGTGGATAGATTTTAGTTGGGATAGTCGTTCAACATTCTACAAGAACAACTTACCATGGAGTATGATTTCTCTGAAATAATTTTTGTTGAGTGGATAGATTTTAGTTGGGGTAGTCGTTCAACATTCTACAAGAACAGCGAACCATGGAGTATGATTTCTCTGAAACCATGATAGATTCCAAATCGATCCTGACCAAGATGAGTCTGTGGTGTGAAATAATTTTTGTTGAGTGGATAGATTTTAGTTGGGGTAGTCGTTCAACATTCTACAAGAACAACGAACCATGGAGTATGATTTCTCTGAAACCATGATAGATTTCAAATCGATCCTGACCAAGATGAGTCTGTGGTGTGAAATAATTTTTGTTGAGTGGATAGATTTTAGTTGGGGTAGTCGTTCAACATTTTACAAGAACAACGAAACATGGAGTATGATTTCTCTGAAACCATGATAGATTTCAAATCGATCCTGACCAAGATGAGTCTGTGGTGTGAAATAATTTTTGTTGAGTGGATAGATTTTAGTTGGGGTAGTCGTTCAACATTCTACAAGAACAACTTAGCATGGAGTATGATTTCTCTGAAATAATTTTTGTTGAGTGGATAGATTTTAGTTGGGATAGTCGTTCAACATTCTACAAGAGCAACGAACCATGGAGTATGATTTCTCTGAAACCGTTATAGATTTCAAATCGATCCTGACCAAAATGAGTCTGTGGTGTGAAATAATTTTTGTTGAGTGGATAGATTTTGGTTCTGATAGTCGTTCAACATTCTACAAGAACAACTTACCATGGAGTATGATTTCTCTGAAATAATTTTTGTTCAGTGGATAGATTTTAGTTGGATTAGTCGTTCAACATTCTACAAGAACAACGAACCATGGAGTATGATTTCTCTGAAACCATGATAGATTTCAAATCGATCCTGACCAAAATGAGTCTGTGGTGTGAAATAATTTTTGTTGAGTGGATAGATTTTGGTTCTGATAGTCGTTCAACATTCTACAAGAACAACTTACCATGGAGTATGATTTCTCTGAAATAATTTTTGTTCAGTGGATAGATTTTAGTTGGGGTAGTCGTTCAACATTCTACAAGAACAACTTACCATGGACTATGATTTCTCTGAAACCATGATAGATTTCAAATCGATCCTGACCAAGATGAGTCTGTGGTGTGAAATAATTTTTGTTGAGTGGATAGATTTTAGTTGGGGTAGTCGTTCAACATTCTACAAGAACAACGAACCATGGAGTATGATTTCTCTGAAACCATGATAGATTTCAAATCGATCCTGACCAAGATGAGTCTGTGGTGTGAAATAATTTTTGTTGAGTGGATAGATTTTAGTTGGGGTAGTCGTTCAACATTTTACAAGAACAACGAACCATGGAGTATGATTTCTCTGAAACCATGATAGATTTCAAATCGATCCTGACCAAGATGAGTCTGTGGTGTGAAATAACTTTTGTTGAGTGGATAGATTTTAGTTGGGGTAGTCGTTCAACATTCTACAAGAACAACTTAGCATGGAGTATGATTTCTCTGAAATAATTTTTGTTGAGTGGATAGATTTTAGTTGGGGTAGTCGTTCAACATTCTACAAGAACAACTTACCATGGAGTATGATTTCTCTGAAACCATGATAGATTTCAAATCGATCCTGACCAAGATGAGTCTGTGGTGTGAAATAATTTTTGTTGAGTGGATAGATTTTAGTTGGGGTAGTCGTTCAACATTCTACAAGAACAACTTACCATGGAGTATGATTTCTCTGAAATAATTTTTGTTGAGTGGATAGATTTTAGTTGGGGCAGTCGTTCAACATTCTACAAGAACAACTTACCATGGAGTATGATTTCTCTGCAACCATGATAGATTTCAAATCGATCCTGACCAAGACGAGTCTGTGGTGTGAAATAATTTTTGTTGAGTGGATAGATTTTAGTTGGGGTAGTCGTTCAACATTCTACAAGAACAACTTACCATGGAGTATGATTTCTCTGAAATAATTTTTGTTGAGTGGATAGATTTTAGTTGGGTTAGTCGTTCAACATTCTACAAGAACAACTTACCATGGAGTATGATTTCTCTGAAACCATGATAGATTTCAAATCGATCCTGACCAAGATGAGTCTGTGGTGTGAAATAATTTTTGTTGAGTGGATAGATTTTAGTTGGGGTAGTCGTTCAACATTCTACAAGAACAACTTACTATGGACTATGATTTTTCTGAAATAATTTTTGTTGAGTGGATAGAATTTAGTTGGGATAGTCGTTCAACATTCTACAAGAACAACGAACCATGGAGTATGATTTCTCTGAAACCATGATAGATTTCAAATCGATCCTGACCAAGATGAGTCTGTGGTGTGAAATAATTTTTGTTGAGTGGATAGATTTTAGTTGGGGTAGTCGTTCAACATTCTACAAGAACAACTTACCATGGAGTATGATTTCTCTGAAATAATTTTTGTTGAGTGGATAGATTTTAGTTGGGGTAGTCGTTCAACATTCTACAAGAACAACTTACCATGGACTATGAATTCTCTGAAACCATGATAGATTTCAAATCGATCCTGACCAAGATGAGTCTGTGGTGTGAAATAATTTTTGTTGAGTGGATAGATTTTAGTTGGGATAGTCGTTCAACATTCTACAAGAACAACGAACCATGGAGTATGATTTCTCTGAAACCATGATAGATTTCAAATCGATCCTGACCAAGATGAGTCTGTGGTGTGAAATAATTTTTGTTGAGTGGATAGATTTTAGTTGGGGTAGTCGTTCAACATTCTACAAGAACAACTTACCATGGACTATGATTTATCTGAAATAATTTTTGTTGAGTGGATAGATTTTAGTTGGGATAGTCGTTCAACATTCTACAAGAACAACGAACCATGTAGTATGATTTCTCTGAAACCATGATAGATTTCAAATCGATCCTGATCAAGATGAGTCTGTGGTGTGAAATAATTTTTGTTGAGCGGATAAATTTTAGTTGGGGTAGTCGTTCAACATTCTACAAGAACAACTTACCATGGAGTATGATTTCTCTGAAATAATTTTTGTTGAGTGGATAGATTTTAGTTGGGATAGTCGCTCAACATTCTACAAGAATAACGAACCATGGAGTATGATTTCTCTGAAACCATGATAGATTTCAAATCGATCCTGACCAAGATGAGTCTGTGGTGTGAAATAATTTTTGTTGAGTTAATAGATTTTAGTTGGGGTAGTCGTTCAACATTTTACAAGAACAACGAACCATGGAGTATGATTTCTCTGAAACCATGACAGATTTCCAATCGATCCTGACCAAGATGAGTCTGTGGTGTAGTCGTTCAACATTTTACAAGAACAACGAATCATGGAGTATGATTTCTCTGAAACCATGATAGATTTCAAATCGATCCTGACCAAGATGAGTCTGTGGTGTGAAATAATTTTTGTTGAGTGGATAGATTTTAGTTGGGATAGTCGTTCAACATTCTACAAGAACAACTTACCATGGAGTATGATTTCTCTGAAACCATGATAGATTTCAAATCGATCCTGACCAAGATGAGTCTGAGGTGTGAAATAATTTTTGTTGAGTGGATAGATTTTAGTTGGGATAGTCGTTCAACATTCTACAAGAACAACGAACCATGGAGTATGATTTCTCTGAAACCATGATAGATTTCAAATCGATCCTGACCAAGATGAGTCTGTGGTGTGAAATAATTTTTGTTGAGTGGATAGATTTTAGTTGGGGTAGTCGTTCAACATTCTACAAGAACAACTTACCATGGACTATGATTTATTTGAAATAATTTTTGTTGAGTGGATAGATTTTAGTTGGGATAGTCGTTCAACATTCTACAAGAACAACGAACCATGTAGTATGATTTCTCTGAAACCATGATAGATTTCAAATCGATCCTGATCAAGATGAGTCTGTGGTGTGAAATAATTTTTGTTGAGTGGATAGATTTTAGTTGGGGTAGTCGTTCAACATTCTACAAGAACAACTTACCATGGAGTATGATTTCTCTGAAATAATTTTTGTTGAGTGGATAGATTTTAGTTGGGATAGTCGTTCAACATTCTACAAGAATAACGAACCATGGAGTATGATTTCTCTGAAACCATGATAGATTTCAAATCGATCCTGACCAAGGTGAGTCTGTGGTGTGAAATAATTTTTGTTGAGTTAATAGATTTTAGTTGGGGTAGTCGTTCAACATTTTACAAGAACAACGAACCATGGAGTATGATTTCTCTGAAACCATGACAGATTTCAAATCGATCCTGACCAAGATGAGTCTGTGGTGTGAAATATTTTTTGTTGAGTGCATAGATTTTATTTGGGGTAGTCGTTCAACATTTTACAAGAACAACGAATCATGGAGTATGATTTCTCTGAAACCATGATAGATTTCAAATCGATCCTGACCAAGATGAGTCTGTGGTGTGAAATAATTTTTGTTGAGTGGATAGATTTTAGTTGGGGTAGTCGTTCAACATTCTACAAGAACAACTTACCATGGAGTATGATTTCTCTGAAACCATGATAGATTTCAAATCGATCCTGACCAAGATGAGTCTGAGGTGTGAAATAATTTTTGTTGAGTGGATAGATTTTAGTTGGGATAGTCGTTCAACATTCTACAAGAACAACGAACCATGGAGTATGATTTCTCTGAAACCATGATAGATTTCAAATCGATCCTGACCAAGATGAGTCTGTGGTGTGAAATAATTTTTGTTGAGTGGATAGATTTTAGTTGGGGTAGTCGTTCAACATTCTACAAGAACAACTTACCATGGAGTATGATTTCTCTGAAATAATTTTTGTTGAGTGGATAGATTTTAGTTGGGATAGTCGTTCAACATTCTACAAGAACAACTTACCATGGACTATGATTTCTCTGAAACCATGATAGATTTCAAATCGATCCTGACCAAGATGAGTCTGTGGTATGAAATAATTTTTGTTGAGTGGATAGACTTTAGTTGGTTTAGTCGTTCAACATTCTACAAGAACAACTTACCATGGAGTATGATTTCTCTGAAACCATGATAGATTTCAAATCGATCCTGACCAAGATGATGGTGTGAAATAATTTTTGTTGAGTGGATAGATTTTAGTTGGGGTAGTCGTTCAACATTTTACAAGAACAACTTACCATGGAGTATGATTTCTCTGAAACCATGATAGATTTCAAATCGATCCTGACCAAGATGAGTCTGTGGTGTGAAATAATTTTTGTTGAGTGGATAGATTTTAGTTGGGGTAGTCGTTCAACATTCTACAAGAACAACTTACCATGGAGTATGATTTCTCTGAAATAATTTTTGTTGAGTGGATAGATTTTAGTTGGGATAGTCGTTCAACATTTTACAAGAACAACGAACCATGGAGTATGATTTCTCTGAAACCATGATAGATTTCAAATCGATCCTGAGCAGGATGAGTCTGTGGTGTGAAATAATTTTTGTTGAGTGGATAGATTTTAGTTGGGGTAGTCGTTCAACATTCTACAAGAACAACGAACCATGGAGTATGATTTCTCTGAAACCATGATAGATTTCAAATCGATCCTGACCAAGATGAGTCTGTGGTGTGAAATAATTTTTGTTGAGTGGATAGATTTTAGTTAGGGGTATTCGTTCAACATTCTACAAGAACAACTTACCATGGAGTATGATTTCTTTGAAACCATGATCGATCGATCGATCCTGACCAAGATGAGTCTGTGATGTGAAATAATTTTTGTTGAGTGGATAGATTTTAGTTGGGGTAGTCGTTCAACATTCTACAAGAACAACGAACCATGGAGTATGATTTCTCTGAAATAATTTTTGTTGAGTGGATAGATTTTAGTTGGGATAGTCGTTCAACATTCTACAAGAACAACTTACCATGGAGTATGATTTCTCTGAAATAATTTTTGTTGAGTGGATAGATTTTAGTTGGGGTAGTCGTTCAACATTCTACAAGAACAACTTACCATGGACTATGATTTCTCTGAAACCATGATAGATTTCAAATCGATCCTGACCAAGATGAGTCTGTGGTGTGAAATAATTTTTGTTGAGTGGATAGATTTTAGTTGGGGTAGTCGTTCAACATTCTACAAGAACAACGAACCATGGAGTATGATTTCTCTGAAACCATGATAGATTTCAAATCGATCCTGACCAAGATGAGTCTGTGGTGTGAAATAATTTTTGTTGAGTGGATAGATTTTAGTTGGGGTAGTCGTTCAACATTCTACAAGAACAACGAACCATGGAGTATGATTTCTCTGAAATAATTTTTGTTGAGTGGATAGATTTTAGTTGGGATAGTCGTTCAACATTCTACAAGAACAACTTACCATGGAGTATGATTTCTCTGAAACCATGATAGATTTCAAATCGATCCTGACCAAGATGAGTCTGTGGTGTGAAATAATTTTTGTTGAGTGGATAGATTTTAGTTGGGATAGTCGTTCAACATTCTACAAGAACAACTTACCATGGAGTATGATTTCTCTGAAATAATTTTTGTTGAGTGGATAGATTTTAGTTGGGGTAGTCGTTCAACATTCTACAAGAACAGCGAACCATGGAGTATGATTTCTCTGAAACCATGATAGATTTCAAATCGATCCTGACCAAGATGAGTCTGTGGTGTGAAATAATTTTTGTTGAGTGGATAGATTTTAGTTGGGGTAGTCGTTCAACATTCTACAAGAACAACGAACCATGGAGTATGATTTCTCTGAAACCATGATAGATTTCAAATCGATCCTGACCAAGATGAGTCTGTGGTGTGAAATAATTTTTGTTGAGTGGATAGATTTTAGTTGGGGTAGTCGTTCAACATTTTACAAGAACAACGAAACATGGAGTATGATTTCTCTGAAACCATGATAGATTTCAAATCGATCCTGACCAAGATGAGTCTGTGGTGTGAAATAATTTTTGTTGAGTGGATAGATTTTAGTTGGGGTAGTCGTTCAACATTCTACAAGAACAACTTAGCATGGAGTATGATTTCTCTGAAATAATTTTTGTTGAGTGGATAGATTTTAGTTGGGATAGTCGTTCAACATTCTACAAGAGCAACGAACCATGGAGTATGATTTCTCTGAAACCGTTATAGATTTCAAATCGATCCTGACCAAGATGAGTCTGTGGTGTGAAATAATTTTTGTTGAGTGGATAGATTTTAGTTGGGATAGTCGTTCAACATTCTACAAGAACAACTTACAATGGAGTATGATTTCTCTGAAATAATTTTTGTTGAGTGGATAGATTTTAGTTGGATTAGTCGTTCAACATTCTACAAGAACAACGAACCATGGAGTATGATTTCTCTGAAACCATGATAGATTTCAAATCGATCCTGACCAAAATGAGTCTGTGGTGTGAAATAATTTTTGTTGAGTGGATAGATTTTGGTTCTGATAGTCGTTCAACATTCTACAAGAACAACTTACCATGGACTATGATTTCTCTGAAACCATGATAGATTTCAAATCGATCCTGACCAAGATGAGTCTGTGGTGTGAAATAATTTTTGTTGAGTGGATAGATTTTAGTTGGGGTAGTCGTTCAACATTCTACAAGAACAACTTACCATGGAGTATGATTTCTCTGAAATAATTTTTGTTGAGTGGATAGATTTTAGTTGGGATAGTCGTTCAACATTTTACAAGAACAACGAACCATGGAGTATGATTTCTCTGAAACCATGATAGATTTCAAATCGATCCTGAGCAGGATGAGTCTGTGGTGTGAAATAATTTTTGTTGAGTGGATAGATTTTAGTTGGGGTAGTCGTTCAACATTCTACAAGAACAACGAACCATGGAGTATGATTTCTCTGAAACCATGATAGATTTCAAATCGATCCTGACCAAGATGAGTCTGTGGTGTGACATAATTTTTGTTGAGTGGATAGATTTTAGTTAGGGGTATTCGTTCAACATTCTACAAGAACAACTTACCATGGAGTATGATTTCTTTGAAACCATGATCGATCGATCGATCCTGACCAAGATGAGTCTGTGATGTGAAATAATTTTTGTTGAGTGGATAGATTTTAGTTGGGGTAGTCGTTCAACATTCTACAAGAACAACGAACCATGGAGTATGATTTCTCTGAAATAATTTTTGTTGAGTGGATAGATTTTAGTTGGGATAGTCGTTCAACATTCTACAAGAACAACTTACCATGGAGTATGATTTCTCTGAAATAATTTTTGTTGAGTGGATAGATTTTAGTTGGGGTAGTCGTTCAACATTCTACAAGAACAACTTACCATGGACTATGATTTCTCTGAAACCATGATAGATTTCAAATCGATCCTGACCAAGATGAGTCTGTGGTGTGAAATAATTTTTGTTGAGTGGATAGATTTTAGTTGGGGTAGTCGTTCAACATTCTACAAGAACAACGAACCATGGAGTATGATTTCTCTGAAACCATGATAGATTTCAAATCGATCCTGACCAAGATGAGTCTGTGGTGTGAAATAATTTTTGTTGAGTGGATAGATTTTAGTTGGGGTAGTCGTTCAACATTCTACAAGAACAACGAACCATGGAGTATGATTTCTCTGAAATAATTTTTGTTGAGTGGATAGATTTTAGTTGGGATAGTCGTTCAACATTCTACAAGAACAACTTACCATGGAGTATGATTTCTCTGAAACCATGATAGATTTCAAATCGATCCTGACCAAGATGAGTCTGTGGTGTGAAATAATTTTTGTTGAGTGGATAGATTTTAGTTGGGATAGTCGTTCAACATCCTACAAGAACAACTTACCATGGAGTATGATTTCTCTGAAATAATTTTTGTTGAGTGGATAGATTTTAGTTGGGGTAGTCGTTCAACATTCTACAAGAACAGCGAACCATGGAGTATGATTTCTCTGAAACCATGATAGATTTCAAATCGATCCTGACCAAGATGAGTCTGTGGTGTGAAATAATTTTTGTTGAGTGGATAGATTTTAGTTGGGGTAGTCGTTCAACATTCTACAAGAACAACGAACCATGGAGTATGATTTCTCTGAAACCATGATAGATTTCAAATCGATCCTGACCAAGATGAGTCTGTGGTGTGAAATAATTTTTGTTGAGTGGATAGATTTTAGTTGGGGTAGTCGTTCAACATTTTACAAGAACAACGAAACATGGAGTATGATTTCTCTGAAACCATGATAGATTTCAAATCGATCCTGACCAAGATGAGTCTGTGGTGTGAAATAATTTTTGTTGAGTGGATAGATTTTAGTTGGGGTAGTCGTTCAACATTCTACAAGAACAACTTAGCATGGAGTATGATTTCTCTGAAATAATTTTTGTTGAGTGGATAGATTTTAGTTGGGATAGTCGTTCAACATTCTACAAGAGCAACGAACCATGGAGTATGATTTCTCTGAAACCGTTATAGATTTCAAATCGATCCTGACCAAGATGAGTCTGTGGTGTGAAATAATTTTTGTTGAGTGGATAGATTTTAGTTGGGATAGTCGTTCAACATTCTACAAGAACAACTTACAATGGAGTATGATTTCTCTGAAATAATTTTTGTTGAGTGGATAGATTTTAGTTGGATTAGTCGTTCAACATTCTACAAGAACAACGAACCATGGAGTATGATTTCTCTGAAACCATGATAGATTTCAAATCGATCCTGACCAAAATGAGTCTGTGGTGTGAAATAATTTTTGTTGAGTGGATAGATTTTGGTTCTGATAGTCGTTCAACATTCTACAAGAACAACTTACCATGGAGTATGATTTCTCTGAAATAATTTTTGTTCAGTGGATAGATTTTAGTTGGGGTAGTCGTTCAACATTCTACAAGAACAACTTACCATGGACTATGATTTCTCTGAAACCATGATAGATTTCAAATCGATCCTGACCAAGATGAGTCTGTGGTGTGAAATAATTTTTGTTGAGTGGATAGATTTTAGTTGGGGTAGTCGTTCAACATTCTACAAGAACAACGAACCATGGAGTATGATTTCTCTGAAACCATGATAGATTTCAAATCGATCCTGACCAAGATGAGTCTGTGGTGTGAAATAATTTTTGTTGAGTGGATAGATTTTAGTTGGGGTAGTCGTTCAACATTTTACAAGAACAACGAACCATGGAGTATGATTTCTCTGAAACCATGATAGATTTCAAATCGATCCTGACCAAGATGAGTCTGTGGTGTGAAATAATTTTTGTTGAGTGGATAGATTTTAGTTGGGGTAGTCGTTCAACATTCTACAAGAACAACTTAGCATGGAGTATGATTTCTCTGAAATAATTTTTGTTGAGTGGATAGATTTTAGTTGGGGTAGTCGTTCAACATTCTACAAGAACAACTTACCATGGAGTATGATTTCTCTGAAACCATGATAGATTTCAAATCGATCCTGACCAAGATGAGTCTGTGGTGTGAAATAATTTTTGTTGAGTGGATAGATTTTAGTTGGGGTAGTCGTTCAACATTCTACAAGAACAACTTACCATGGAGTATGATTTCTCTGAAATAATTTTTGTTGAGTGGATAGATTTTAGTTGGGGCAGTCGTTCAACATTCTACAAGAACAACTTACCATGGAGTATGATTTCTCTGCAACCATGATAGATTTCAAATCGATCCTGACCAAGACGAGTCTGTGGTGTGAAATAATTTTTGTTGAGTGGATAGATTTTAGTTGGGGTAGTCGTTCAACATTCTACAAGAACAACTTACCATGGAGTATGATTTCTCTGAAATAATTTTTGTTGAGTGGATAGATTTTAGTTGGGTTAGTCGTTCAACATTCTACAAGAACAACTTACCATGGAGTATGATTTCTCTGAAACCATGATAGATTTCAAATCTATCCTGACCAAGATGAGTCTGTGGTGTGAAATAATTTTTGTTGAGTGGATAGATTTTAGTTGGGGTAGTCGTTCAACATTCTACAAGAACAACTTACTATGGACTATGATTTTTCTGAAATAATTTTTGTTGAGTGGATAGAATTTAGTTGGGATAGTCGTTCAACATTCTACAAGAACAACGAACCATGGAGTATGATTTCTCTGAAACCATGATAGATTTCAAATCGATCCTGACCAAGATGAGTCTGTGGTGTGAAATAATTTTTGTTGAGTGGATAGATTTTAGTTGGGGTAGTCGTTCAACATTCTACAAGAACAACTTACCATGGAGTATGATTTCTCTGAAATAATTTTTGTTGAGTGGATAGATTTTAGTTGGGGTAGTCGTTCAACATTCTACAAGAACAACTTACCATGGACTATGAATTCTCTGAAACCATGATAGATTTCAAATCGATCCTGACCAAGATGAGTCTGTGGTGTGAAATAATTTTTGTTGAGTGGATAGATTTTAGTTGGGATAGTCGTTCAACATTCTACAAGAACAACGAACCATGGAGTATGATTTCTCTGAAACCATGATAGATTTCAAATCGATCCTGACCAAGATGAGTCTGTGGTGTGAAATAATTTTTGTTGAGTGGATAGATTTTAGTTGGGGTAGTCGTTCAACATTCTACAAGAACAACTTACCATGGACTATGATTTATCTGAAATAATTTTTGTTGAGTGGATAGATTTTAGTTGGGATAGTCGTTCAACATTCTACAAGAACAACGAACCATGTAGTATGATTTCTCTGAAACCATGATAGATTTCAAATCGATCCTGATCAAGATGAGTCTGTGGTGTGAAATAATTTTTGTTGAGCGGATAAATTTTAGTTGGGGTAGTCGTTCAACATTCTACAAGAACAACTTACCATGGAGTATGATTTCTCTGAAATAATTTTTGTTGAGTGGATAGATTTTAGTTGGGATAGTCGCTCAACATTCTACAAGAATAACGAACCATGGAGTATGATTTCTCTGAAACCATGATAGATTTCAAATCGATCCTGACCAAGATGAGTCTGTGGTGTGAAATAATTTTTGTTGAGTTAATAGATTTTAGTTGGGGTAGTCGTTCAACATTTTACAAGAACAACGAACCATGGAGTATGATTTCTCTGAAACCATGACAGATTTCCAATCGATCCTGACCAAGATGAGTCTGTGGTGTAGTCGTTCAACATTTTACAAGAACAACGAATCATGGAGTATGATTTCTCTGAAACCATGATAGATTTCAAATCGATCCTGACCAAGATGAGTCTGTGGTGTGAAATAATTTTTGTTGAGTGGATAGATTTTAGTTGGGATAGTCGTTCAACATTCTACAAGAACAACTTACCATGGAGTATGATTTCTCTGAAACCATGATAGATTTCAAATCGATCCTGACCAAGATGAGTCTGAGGTGTGAAATAATTTTTGTTGAGTGGATAGATTTTAGTTGGGATAGTCGTTCAACATTCTACAAGAACAACGAACCATGGAGTATGATTTCTCTGAAACCATGATAGATTTCAAATCGATCCTGACCAAGATGAGTCTGTGGTGTGAAATAATTTTTGTTGAGTGGATAGATTTTAGTTGGGGTAGTCGTTCAACATTCTACAAGAACAACTTACCATGGACTATGATTTATTTGAAATAATTTTTGTTGAGTGGATAGATTTTAGTTGGGATAGTCGTTCAACATTCTACAAGAACAACGAACCATGTAGTATGATTTCTCTGAAACCATGATAGATTTCAAATCGATCCTGATCAAGATGAGTCTGTGGTGTGAAATAATTTTTGTTGAGTGGATAGATTTTAGTTGGGGTAGTCGTTCAACATTCTACAAGAACAACTTATCATGGAGTATGATTTCTCTGAAATAATTTTTGTTGAGTGGATAGATTTTAGTTGGGATAGTCGTTCAACATTCTACAAGAATAACGAACCATGGAGTATGATTTCTCTGAAACCATGATAGATTTCAAATCGATCCTGACCAAGGTGAGTCTGTGGTGTGAAATAATTTTTGTTGAGTTAATAGATTTTAGTTGGGGTAGTCGTTCAACATTTTACAAGAACAACGAACCATGGAGTATGATTTCTCTGAAACCATGACAGATTTCAAATCGATCCTGACCAAGATGAGTCTGTGGTGTGAAATAATTTTTGTTGAGTGCATAGATTTTATTTGGGGTAGTCGTTCAACATTTTACAAGAACAACGAATCATGGAGTATGATTTCTCTGAAACCATGATAGATTTCAAATCGATCCTGACCAAGATGAGTCTGTGGTGTGAAATAATTTTTGTTGAGTGGATAGATTTTAGTTGGGGTAGTCGTTCAACATTCTACAAGAACAACTTACCATGGAGTATGATTTCTCTGAAACCATGATAGATTTCAAATCGATCCTGACCAAGATGAGTCTGAGGTGTGAAATAATTTTTGTTGAGTGGATAGATTTTAGTTGGGATAGTCGTTCAACATTCTACAAGAACAACGAACCATGGAGTATGATTTCTCTGAAACCATGATAGATTTCAAATCGATCCTGACCAAGATGAGTCTGTTGTGTGAAATAATTTTTGTTGAGTGGATAGATTTTAGTTGGGGTAGTCGTTCAACATTCTACAAGAACAACTTACCATGGAGTATGATTTCTCTGAAATAATTTTTGTTGAGTGGATAGATTTTAGTTGGGATAGTCGTTCAACATTCTACAAGAACAACTTACCATGGACTATGATTTCTCTGAAACCATGATAGATTTCAAATCGATCCTGACCAAGATGAGTCTGTGGTATGAAATAATTTTTGTTGAGTGGATAGACTTTAGTTGGTTTAGTCGTTCAACATTCTACAAGAACAACTTACCATGGAGTATGATTTCTCTGAAACCATGATAGATTTCAAATCGATCCTGACCAAGATGATGGTGTGAAATAATTTTTGTTGAGTGGATAGATTTTAGTTGGGGTAGTCGTTCAACATTTTACAAGAACAACTTACCATGGAGTATGATTTCTCTGAAACCATGATAGATTTCAAATCGATCCTGACCAAGATGAGTCTGTGGTGTGAAATAATTTTTGTTGAGTGGATAGATTTTAGTTGGGGCAGTCGTTCAACATTCTACAAGAAAAACTTACCATGGAGTATGATTTCTCTGAAATAATTTTTGTTGAGTGGATAGATTTTAGTTGGGGTAGTCGTTCAACATTCTACAAGAACAACTTATTATGGAGTATGATTTCTCTGAAATAATTTTTGTTGAGTGGATAGATTTTAGTTGGGGTAGTCGTTCAACATTCTACAAGAACAACTTCCCATTTAGTATGATTTCTCTGAAACCATGATAGATTTCAAATCGATCCTGACCAAGATGAGTCTATGGTGTGAAATAATTTTTGTTGAGTGGATAGATTTTAGTTGGGGTAGTCGTTCAGCATTCTACAAGAACAACTTACCATGGACTATGATTTCTCTGAAACCGTGATAGATTTCAAATCGATCCTGACCAAGATGAGTCTGTGGTGTGAAATAATTTTTGTTGAGTGGATAGATTTTAGTTGGGATAGTCGTTCAACATTCTACAAGAACAACTTACTATGGAGTATGATTTCTCTGAAACCATGATAGATTTGAAATCGATCCTGACCAAGATGAGTCTGTGGTGTGAAATAATTTTTGTTGACTGGATAGATTTTAGTTGGGATAGTCGTTAAACATTCTACAAGAACAACTTACCATGGAGTATGATTTCTCTGAAATAATTTTTGTTGAGTGGATAGATTTTAGTTGGGACAGTCGTTCAACATTTTACAAGAACAACGAACCTTGGAGTATGATTTCTCTGAAACCATGATAGATTTAAAATCGATCCTGACCAAGATGAGTCTGTGGTGTGAAATAATTTTTGTTGAGTGGATAGATTTTAGTTGGGGTAGTCGTTCAGCATTCTACAAGAACAACTTACCATGGACTATGATTTCTCTGAAACCGTGATAGATTTCAAATCGATCCTGACCAAGATGAGTCTGTGGTGTGAAATAATTTTTGTTGAGTGGATAGATTTTAGTTGGGGTAGTCGTTCAACATTCTACAAGAAAAACTTACCATGGAGTATGATTTCTCTGAAATAATTTTTGTTGAGTGGATAGATTTTAGTTGGGGTAGTCGTTCAACATTCTACAAGAACAACTTACCATGGAGTATGATTTCTCTGAAATAATTTTTGTTGAGTGGATAGATTTTAGTTGGGGTAGTCGTTCAACATTCTACAAGAACAACTTCCCATTTAGTATGATTTCTCTGAAACCATGATAGATTTCAAATCGATCCTGACCAAGATGAGTCTGTGGTGTGAAATAATTTTTGTTGAGTGGATAGATTTTAGTTGGGGTAGTCGTTCAACATTCTACAAGAACAACGAACCATGGAGTATGATTTCTCTGAAATAATTTTTGTTGAGTGGATAGATTTTAGTTGGGGTAATCGTTCAACATTCTACAAGAACAACGAACCATGGTGTATGATTTCTCTGAAACCATGATAGATTTCAAATCGATCCTGACCAAGATGAGTCTGTGGTGTGAAATAATTTTTGTTGAGTGGATACATTTTAGTTGGGGTAGTCGTTCAGCATTCTACAAGAACAACTTACCATGGACTATGATTTCTCTGAAACCGTGATAGATTTCAAATCGATCCTGACCAAGATGAGTCTGTGGTGTGAAATAATTTTTGTTGAGTGGATAGATTTTAGTTGGGATAGTCGTTCAACATTCTACAAGAACAACTTACAATGGAGTATGATTTCTCTGAAACCATGATAGATTTGAAATCGATCCTGACCAAGATGAGTCTGTGGTGTGAAATAATTTTTGTTGAGTGGATAGATTTTAGTTGGGATAGTCGTTCAACATTCTACAAGAACAACTTACCATGGACTATGATTTCTCTGAAACCGTGATAGATTTCAAATCGATCCTGACCAAGATGAGTCTGTGGTGTGAAATAATTTTTGTTGAGTGGATAGATTTTAGTTGGGGTAGTCGTTCAACATTCTACAAGAAAAACTTACCATGGAGTATGATTTCTCTGAAATAATTTTTGTTGAGTGGATAGATTTTAGTTGGGGTAGTCGTTCAACATTCTACAAGAACAACTTACCATGGAGTATGATTTCTCTGAAATAATTTTTGTTGAGTGGATAGATTTTAGTTGGGGTAGTCGTTCAACATTCTACAAGAACAACTTACCATGGACTATGATTTCTCTGAAACCATGATAGATTTCAAATCGATCCTGACCAAGATGAGTCTGTGGTGTGAAATAATTTTTGTTGAGTGGATAGATTTTAGTTGGGGTAGTCGTTCAACATTCTACAAGAACAACGAACCATGGAGTATGATTTCTCTGAAATAATTTTTGTTGAGTGGATAGATTTTAGTTGGGGTAATCGTTCAACATTCGACAAGAACAACGAACCATGGTGTATGATTTCTCTGAAACCATGATAGATTTCAAATCGATCCTGACCAAGATGAGTCTGTGGTGTGAAATAATTTTTGTTGAGTGGATACATTTTAGTTGGGGTAGTCGTTCAACATTCTACAAGAACAACTTACCATGGAGTATGATTTCTCTGAAACCGTGATAGATTTCAAATCGATCCTGACCAAGATGAGTCTGTGGTGTGAAATAATTTTTGTTGAGTGGATAGATTTTAGTTGGGATAGTCGTTCAACATTCTACAAGAACAACTTACTATGGAGTATGATTTCTCTGAAACCATGATAGATTTGAAATCGATCCTGACCAAGATGAGTCTGTGGTGTGAAATAATTTTTGTTGAGTGGATAGATTTTAGTTGGGTTAGTCGTTCAACATTCTACAAGAACAACTTACCATGGAGTATGATTTCTCTGAAATAATTTTTGTTGAGTGGATAGATTTTAGTTGGGGTAGTCGTTCAACATTCTACAAGAACACAGAACCATGGAGTATGATTTCTCTGAAATAATTTTTGTTGAGTGGATAGATTTTAGTTGGGGTAGTCGTTCAACATTCTACAAGAACAACTTACCATGGAGTATGATTTCTCTGAAATAATTTTTGTTGAGTGGATAGATTTTAGTTGAGGTAGTCGTTCAGCATTCTACAAGAACAACTTACCATTAAGTATGATTTCTCTGAAATTATGATAGATTTCAAATCGATCCTGACCAAGATGTGTCTGTGGTGTGAAATAATTTTTGTTGAGTTAATAGATTTTAGTTGGGGTAGTCGTTCAACATTCTACAAGAACAACTTACCATGGAGTATGATTTCTCTGAAATAATTTTTGTTGAGTGGATAGATTTTAGTTGAGGTAGTCGTTCAGCATTCTACAAGAACAACTTACCATTAAGTATGATTTCTCTGAAACCATGATAGATTTCAAATCGATCCTGACCAAGATGAGTCTGTGGTGTGAAATAATTTTTGTTGAGTGGATAGATTTTAGTTGGGTTAGTCGTTCAACATTCTACAAGAACAACGAACCATGGAGTATGATTTCTCTGAAATAATTTTTGTTGAGTGGATAGATTTTAGTTGGGATAGTCATTCTACAAGAACAAGTTACCATGGATTATGATTTCTCTGAAATAATTTTTGTTGAGTGGATAGATTTTAGTTGGGATAGTCGTTCAACATTCTACAAGAACAACTTACTATGGAGTATGATTTCTCTGAAACCATGATAGATTTGAAATCGATCCTGACCAAGATGAGTCTGTGGTGTGAAATAATTTTTGTTGAGTGGATAGATTTTAGTTGGGTTAGTCGTTCAACATTCTACAAGAACAACTTACCATGGAGTATGATTTCTCTGAAATAATTTTTGTTGAGTGGATAGATTTTAGTTGGGGTAGTCGTTCAACATTCTACAAGAACACAGAACCATGGAGTATGATTTCTCTGAAATAATTTTTGTTGAGTGGATAGATTTTAGTTGGGGTAGTCGTTCAACATTCTACAAGAACAACTTACCATGGAGTATGATTTCTCTGAAATAATTTTTGTTGAGTGGATAGATTTTAGTTGAGGTAGTCGTTCAGCATTCTACAAGAACAACTTACCATTAAGTATGATTTCTCTGAAATTATGATAGATTTCAAATCGATCCTGACCAAGATGTGTCTGTGGTGTGAAATAATTTTTGTTGAGTGGATAGATTTTAGTTGGGGTAGTCGTTCAACATTCTACAAGAACAACTTACCATGGAGTATGATTTCTCTGAAATAATTTTTGTTGAGTGGATAGATTTTAGTTGAGGTAGTCGTTCAGCATTCTACAAGAACAACTTACCATTAAGTATGATTTCTCTGAAACCATGATAGATTTCAAATCGATCCTGACCAAGATGAGTCTGTGGTGTGAAATAATTTTTGTTGAGTGGATAGATTTTAGTTGGGGTAGTCGTTCAACATTCTACAAGAACAACGAACCATGGAGTATGATTTCTCTGAAATAATTTTTGTTGAGTGGATAGATTTTAGTTGGGATAGTCATTCTACAAGAACAACTTACCATGGATTATGATTTCTCTGAAATAATTTTTGTTGAGTGGATAGATTTTAGTTGGGGTAGTCGTTCAACATTCTACAAGAACAACGAACCATGGAGTATGATTTCTCTGAAATAATTTTTGTTGAGTGGATAGATTTTAGTTGGGATAGTCGTTCAACATTCTACAAGAACAACTTACCATGGAGTATGATTTCTCTGAAATAATTTTTGTTGAGTGGATAGATTTTAGTTGGGGTAGTCGTTCAGCATTCTACAAGAACAACTTACCATGGACTATGATTTCTCTGAAACCGTGATAGATTTCAAATCGATCCTGACCAAGATGAGTCTGTGGTGTGAAATAATTTTTGTTGAGTGGATAGATTTTAGTTGGGGTAGTCGTTCAACATTCTACAAGAAAAACTTACCATGGAGTATGATTTCTCTGAAATAATTTTTGTTGAGTGGATAGATTTTAGTTGGGGTAGTCGTTCAACATTCTACAAGAACAACTTACCATGGAGTATGATTTCTCTGAAATAATTTTTGTTGAGTGGATAGATTTTAGTTGGGGTAGTCGTTCAACATTCTACAAGAACAACTTCCCATTTAGTATGATTTCTCTGAAACCATGATAGATTTCAAATCGATCCTGACCAAGATGAGTCTGTGGTGTGAAATAATTTTTGTTGAGTGGATAGATTTTAGTTGGGGTAGTCGTTCAACATTCTACAAGAACAACGAACCATGGAGTATGATTTCTCTGAAATAATTTTTGTTGAGTGGATAGATTTTAGTTGGGGTAATCGTTCAACATTCTACAAGAACAACGAAATATGGTGTATGATTTCTCTGAAACCATGATAGATTTCAAATCGATCCTGACCAAGATGAGTCTGTGGTGTGAAATAATTTTTGTTGAGTGGATACATTTTAGTTGGGGTAGTCGTTCAGCATTCTACAAGAACAACTTACCATGGACTATGATTTCTCTGAAACCGTGATAGATTTCAAATCGATCCTGACCAAGATGAGTCTGTGGTGTGAAATAATTTTTGTTGAGTGGATAGATTTTAGTTGGGATAGTCGTTCAACATTCTACAAGAACAACTTACCATGGAGTATGATTTCTCTGAAACCATGATAGATTTGAAATCGATCCTGACCAAGATGAGTCTGTGGTGTGAAATAATTTTTGTTGAGTGGATAGATTTTAGTTGGGTTAGTCGTTCAACATTCTACAAGAACAACTTACCATGGAGTATGATTTCTCTGAAATAATTTTTGTTGAGTGGATAGATTTTAGTTGGGGTAGTCGTTCAACATTCTACAAGAACACAGAACCATAAAGTATGATTTCTCTGAAATAATTTTTGTTGAGTGGATAGATTTTAGTTGGGGTAGTCGTTCAACATTCTACAAGAACAACTTACCATGGAGTATGATTTCTCTGAAATAATTTTTGTTGAGTTTATAGATTTTAGTTGAGGTAGTCGTTCAGCATTCTACAAGAACAACTTACCATTAAGTATGATTTCTCTGAAATTATGATAGATTTCAAATCGATCCTGACCAAGATGTGTCTGTGGTGTGAAATAATTTTTGTTGAGTGGATAGATTTTAGTTGGGGTAGTCGTTCAACATTCTACAAGAACAACTTACCATGGAGTATGATTTCTCTGAAACCATGATAGATTTCAAATCGATCCTGACCAAGATGAGTCTGTGGTGTGAAATAATTTTTGTTGAGTGGATAGATTTTAGTTGGGGTAGTCGTTCAACATTCTACAAGAACAACGAACCATGGAGTATGATTTCTCTGAAATAATTTTTGTTGAGTGGATAGATTTTAGTTGGGATAGTCATTCTACAAGAACAACTTACCATGGATTATGATTTCTCTGAAATAATTTTTGTTGAGTGGATAGATTTTAGTTGGGGTAGTCGTTCAACATTCTACAAGAACAACGAACCATGGAGTATGACTTCTCTGAAATAATTTTTGTTGAGTGGATAGATTTTAGTTGGGATAGTCGTTCAACATTCTACAAGAACAACTTACCATGGAGTATGATTTCTCTGAAATAATTTTTGTTGAGTGGATAGATTTTAGTTGGGGTAGTCGTTCAACATTCTACAAGAACAACTTACCATGGAGTATGATTTCTCTGAAACCATGATAGATTTCAAATCGATCCTGACCAAGATGAGTCTGTGGTGTGAAATAATTTTTGTTGAGTGGATAGATTTTAGTTAGGGTAGTCGTTCAACATTCTACAAGAACAACTTACCATGGACTATGATTTCTCTGAAACCATGATAGATTTCAAATCGATCCTGACCAAGATGAGTCTGTGGTGTGAAATAATTTTTGTTGAGTGGATAGATTTTAGTTGGGGTAGTCGTTCAACATTCTACAAGAACAACTTACCATGGAGTATGATTTCTCTGAAATAATTTTTGTTGAGTGGATAGATTTTAGTTGGGATAGTCGTTCAACATTCTACAAGAACAACGAACCATGGAGTATGATTTCTCTGAAACCATGATAGATTTGAAATCGATCCTGACCAAGATGAGTCTGTGGTGTGAAATAATTTTTGTTAAGTGGATAGATTTTAGTTGGGGTAGTCGTTCAACATTCTACAAGAACAACTTCCCATTTAGTATGATTTCTCTGAAACCATGATAGATTTCAAATCGATCCTGACCAAGATGAGTCTGTGGTGTGAAATAATTTTTGTTGAGTGGATAGATTTTAGTTGGGGTAGTCGTTCAATATTCTACAAGAACAACTTACCATGGAGTATGATTTCTCTGAAATAATTTTTGTTGAGTGGATAGATTTTAGTTGGGATAGTCGTTCAACATTCTACAAGAACAACGAACCATGGAGTATGATTTCTCTGAAACCATGATAGATTTCAAATCGATCCTGACCAAGATGAGTCTGTGGTGTGAAATAATTTTTGTTAAGTGGATAGATTTTAGTTGGGGTAGTCGTTCAACATTCTACAAGAACAACTTCCCATTTAGTATGATTTCTCTGAAACCATGATAGATTTCAAATCGATCCTGACCAAGATGAGTCTGTGGTGTGAAATAATTTTTGTTGAGTGGATAGATTTTAGTTGGGGTAGTCGTTCAACATTCTACAAGAACAACGAACCATGGAGTATGATTTCTCTGAAACCATGATAGATTTCAAATCGATCCTGAGCAAGATGAGTCTGTGGTGTGAAATAATTTTTGTTGAGTTAATAGATTTTCGTTGGGGTAGTCGTTCAACATTCTACAAGAACAACGAACCATGGAGTATGATTTCTCTGAAATAATTTTTGTTGAGTGGATAGATTTTAGTTGGGGTAGTCGCTCAACATTCTACAAGAACAACGAACCATGGAGTATGATTTTTCTGAAATAATTTTTGTTGAGTGGATAGATTTTAGTTGGGATAGTCGTTCAACATTCTACAAGAACAACTTACCATGGAGTATGATTTCTCTGAAATAATTTTTTTGAGTGGATAGATTTTAGTTGGGGTAGTCGTTCAACATTCTACAAGAACAACTTACCATGGAGTATGATTTCTCTGAAACCATGATAGATTTCAAATCGATCCTGACCAAGATGAGTCTGTGGTGTGAAATAATTTTTGTTGAGTGGATAGATTTTAATTGGGGTAGTCGTTCAACATTCTACAAGAACAACTTACCATGTTCTATGATTTCTCTGAAATAATTTTTGTTGAGTGGATAGATTTTAGTTGGGATAGTCGTTCAACATTCTACAAGAACAACTTACCATGGAGTATGATTTCTCTGAAATAATTTTTGTTGAGTGGATAGATTTTAGTTGGGGTAGTCGTTCAACATTCTACAAGAACAACTTACCATACACAATGATTTCTGTGAAATAATTTTTGTTGAGTGGATAGATTTTAGTTGGGGTAGTCGTTCAACATTCTACAAGAACAACTTACCATGGAGTATGATTTCTCTGAAACCATGATAGATTTCAAATCGATCCTGACCAAGATGAGTCTGTGGTGTGAAATAATTTTTGTTGAGTGGATAGATTTTAGTTAGGGTAGTCGTTCAACATTGTACAAGAACAATTTACCATGGACTATGATTTCTCTGAAACCATGATAGATTTCAAATCGATCCTGACCAAGATGAGTCTGTGGTGTGAAATAATTTTTGTTGAGTGGATAGATTTTAGTTGGGGTAGTCGTTCAACATTCTACAAGAACAACTTACCATGGACTATGATTTCTCTGAAACCATGATAGATTTCAAATCGATCCTGACCAAGATGAGTCTGTGGTGTGAAATAATTTTTGTTGAGTGGATAGATTTTAGTTGGGATAGTCGTTAAACATTCTACAAGAACAACTTACCATGGAGTATGATTTCTCTGAAATAATTTTTGTTGAGTGGATAGATTTTAGTTGGGATAGTCGTTCAACATTTTACAAGAACAACGAACCATGGAGTATGATTTCTCTGAAACCATGATAGATTTAAAATCGATCCTGACCAAGATGAGTCTGTGGTGTGAAATAATTTTTGTTGAGTGGATAGATTTTAGTTGGGGTAGTCGTTCAACATTCTACAAGAACAACTTACCATGGAGTATGATTTCTCTGAAACCATGATAGATTTCAAATCGATCCTGACCAAGATGAGTCTGTGGTGTGAAATAATTTTTGTTGAGTGGATAGATTTTAGTTGGGGTAGTCGTTCAACATTCTACAAGAACAACTTACCATGGACTATGATTTCTCTGAAACCATGATAGATTTCAAATCGATCCTGACCAAGATGAGTCTGTGGTGTGAAATAATTTTTGTTGAGTGGATAGATTTTAGTTGGGGTAGTCGTTCAACATTCTACAAGAACAACTTACCATGGAGTATGATTTCTCTGAAACCATGATAGATTTGAAATCGATCCTGACCAAGATGAGTCTGTGGTGTGAAATAATTTTTGTTGAGTGGATAGATTTTAGTCGGGGTAGTCGTTCAACATTCTACAAGAACAACGAACCATGGAGTATGATTTCTCTGAAATAATTTTTGTTGAGTGGATAGATTTTAGTTGGGATAGTCGTTCAACATTCTACAAGAACAACGAACCATGGAGTATGATTTCTCTGAAACCATGATAGATTTCAAATCGATCCTGACCAAGATGAGTCTGTGGTGTGAAATAATATTTGTTGAGTGGATAGATTTTAGTTGAAATAGTCGTTCAACATTCTACAAGAACAACTTACCATGGAGTATGATTTCTCTGAAATAATTTTTGTTGAGTGGATAGATTTTAGTTAGGGGTAGTCGTTCAGCATTCTACAAGAACAACTTACCATGGACTTCTACAAGAACAACTTACCATGGAGTATGATTTCTCTGAAACCATGATAGATTTCAAATCGATCCTGAAAAAGATGAGTCTGTGGTGTGAAATAATTTTTGTTGAGTGGATAGATTTTAGTTGAAATAGTCGTTCAACATTCTACAAGAACAACTTACCATGGAGTATGATTTCTCTGAAATAATTTTTGTTGAGTGGATAGATTTTAGTTGGGATAGTCGTTCAACATTCTACAAGAACAACTTACCATGGAGTATGATTTCTCTGAAACCATGATAGATTTCAAATCGATCCTGACCAAGATGAGTCTGTGGTGTGAAATAATTTTTGTTGAGTGGATAGATTTTAGTTGGGGTAGTCGTTCAACATTCTACAAGAACAACTTACCATGGACTATGATTTCTCTGAAACCATGATAGATTTCAAATCGATCCTAACCAAGATGAGTCTGTGGAGTGAAATAATTTTTGTTGAGTGGATAGATTTTAGTTGGGGTAGTCGTTCAACATTTTACAAGAACAACTTACCATGGAGTATGTTTTCTCTGAAACCATGATAGATTTCAAATCGATCCTGACCAAGATGAGTCTGTGGTGTGAAATAATTTTTGTTGAGTGGATAGATTTTAGTTAGGATAGTCGTTCAACATTCTACAAGAACAACTTACCATGGAGTATGATTTCTCTGAAACCATGATAGATTTCAAATCGATCCTGACCAAGATGAGTCTGTGGTGTGAAATAATTTTTGTTGAGTGGATAGATTTTAGTCGGGGTAGTCGTTCAACATTCTACAAGAACAACGAACCATGGAGTATGATTTCTCTGAAATAATTTTTGTTGAGTGGATAGATTTTAGTTGGGATAGTCGTTCAACATTCTACAAGAACAACGAACCATGGAGTACGATTTCTCTGAAACCATGATAGATTTCAAATCGATCCTGACCAAGATGAGTCTGTGGTGTGAAATAATTTTTGTTGAGTGGATAGATTTTAGTTGGGGTAGTCGTTCAACATTCTACAAGAACAACGAACCATGGAGTATGATTTCTCTGAAACCATGATAGATTTCAAATCGATCCTGACCAAGATGAGTCTGTGGTGTGAAATAATTTTTGTTGAGTGGATAGATTTTAGTTGGGGTAGTCGTTCAACATTCTACAAGAATAACGAACCATGGAGTATGATTTCTCTGCAACCATGATAGATTTCAAATCGATTATGACCAAGATGAGTCTGTGGTGTGAAATAATTTTTGTTGAGTAGATAGATTTTAGTTGGGATAGTCGTTCAACATTCTACAAGAACAAATTACCATGGAGTATGATTTCTCTGAAATAATTTTTGTTGAGTGGATAGATTTTAGTTGGGATAGTCGTTCAACATTCTACAAGAACAACTTACCATGGAGTATGATTTCTCTGAAATAATTTTTGTTGAGTGGATAGATTTTAGTTGGGGTAGTCGTTCAACATTCTACAAGAACAACTTACCATGGAGTATGATTTCTCTGAAACCATGATAGATTTCAAATCGATCCTGACCAAAATGAGTCTGTGGTGTGAAATAATTTTTGTTGAGTGGATAGATTTTAGTTGGGGTAGTCGTTCAACATTCTACAAGAACAACTTACCACGGAGTATGATTTCTCTGAAATAATTTTTGTTGAGTGGATAGATTTTAGTTGGGGTAGTCGTTCAACATTCTACAAGAACAACTTAATATGGAGTATGATTTCTCTCAAACCATGACAGATTTCAAATCGATCCTGACTAAGATGAGTCTGTGGTGTGAAATAATTTTTGTTGAGTGGATAGATTTTAGTTAGGGTAGTCGTTCAACATTCTACAAGAACAACTTACCATGGACTATGATTTCTCTGAAACCATGATAGATTTCAAATCGATCTTGACCAAGATGAGTCTGTGGTGTGAAATAATTTTTGTTGAGTGGATAGATTTTAGTTGGGGTAGTCGTTCAACATTCTACAAGAACAACTTACCATGGAGTATGATTTCTCTGAAACCATGATAGATTTTAAATCGATCCTGACCAAGAGGAGTCTGTGGTGTGAAATAATTTTTGTTGAGTGGATAGATTTTAGTTGGGATAGTCGTTCAACATTCTACAAGAACAACTTACCATGGAGTATGATTTCTCTGAAATAATTATTGTTGAGTGGATAGATTTTAGTTGGGATAGTCGTACAACATTTTACAAGAACAACGAACCATGGAGTATGATTTCTCTGAAACCATGATAGATTTCAAATCGATCCTGACCAAGATGAGTCTGTGGTGTGAAATAATTTTTGTTGAGTGGATAGATTTTAGTTGGGATAGTCGTTAAACATTCTACAAGAACAACTTACCATGGAGTATGATTTCTCTGAAATAATTTTTGTTGAGTGGATAGATTTTAGTTGGGATAGTCGTTCAACATTTTACAAGAACAACGAACCATGGAGTATGATTTCTCTGAAACCATGATAGATTTCAAATCGATCCTGACCAAGATGAGTCTGTGGTGTGAAATAATTTTTGTTGAGTGGATAGATTTTAGTTGGGGTAGTCGTTCAACATGGACTATGATTTCTCTGAAACCATGATAGATTTCAAATCGATCCTGACCAAGATGTGTCTGTGGTGTGAAATAATTTTTGTTGAGTGGATAGATTTTAGTTGGGGTAGTCGTTCAACATTCTACAAGAACAACTTACCATGGAGTATGATTTCTCTGAAACCATGATAGATTTGAAATCGATCCTGACCAAGATGAGTCTGTGGTGTGAAATAATTTTTGTTGAGTGGATAGATTTTAGTTGGGTTAGTCGTTCAACATTCTACAAGAACGACTTAAGATGGAGTATGATTTCTCTGAAATAATTTTTGTTGAGTGGATAGATTTTAGTTGGGGTAGTCGTTCAACATTCTACAAGAACAACTTACCATGGAGTATGATTTCTCTGAAATAATTTTTGTTGAGTGGATAGATTTTAGTTAGGGATAGTCTTTCAGCATTCTACAAGAACAACTTACCATGGACTATGATTTCTCTGAAACCATGATAGATTTCAAATCGATCCTGACCAAGATGAGTCTGTGGTGTGAAATAATTTTTGTTGAGTGGATAGATTTTAGTTGAAATAGTCGTTCAACATTCTACAAGAACAACTTACCATGGAGTATGATTTCTCTGAAATAATTTTTGTTGAGTGGATAGATTTTAGTTGGGATAGTCGTTCAACATTCTACAAGAACAACTTACCATGGAGTATGATTTCTCTGAAACCATGATAGATTTCAAATCGATCCTGACCAAGATGAGTCTGTGGTGTGAAATAATTTTTGTTGAGTGGATAGATTTTAGTTGGGGTAGTCGTTCAACATTCTACAAGAACAACTTACCATGGACTATGATTTCTCTGAAACCATGATAGATTTCAAATCGATCCTGACCAAGATGAGTCTGTGGAGTGAAATAATTTTTGTTGAGTGGATAGATTTTAGTTGGGGTAGTCGTTCAACATTTTACAAGAACAACGAACCATGGAGTATGATTTCTCTGAAACCATGATAGATTTCAAATCGATCCTGACCAAGATGAGTCTGTGGTGTGAAATAATTTTTGTTGAGTGGATAGATTTTAGTTGGGATAGTCGTTCAACATTCTACAAGAACAACTTACCATGGAGTATGATTTCTCTGAAACCATGATAGATTTCAAATCGATCCTGACCAAGATGAGTCTGTGGTGTGAAATAATTTTTGTTGAGTGGATAGATTTTAGTCGGGGTAGTCGTTCAACATTCTACAAGAACAACGAACCATGGAGTATGATTTCTCTGAAATAATTTTTGTTGAGTGGATAGATTTTAGTTGGGATAGTCGTTCAACATTCTACAAGAACAACGAACCATGGAGTATGATTTCTCTGAAACCATGATAGATTTCAAATCGATCCTGACCAAGATGAGTCTGTGGTGTGAAATAATATTTGTTGAGTGGATAGATTTTAGTTGGGATAGTCGTTCAACATTCTACAAGAACAACTAAACATGGAGTATGATTTCTCTGAAATAATTTTTGTTGAGTGGATAGATTTTAGTTGGGGTAGTCGTCCAACATTTTACAAGAACAACGAACCATGGAGCATGATTTCTCTGAAACCATGATAGATTTCAAATCGATCCTGACCAAGATGAGTCTGTGGTGTGAAATAATTTTTGTTGAGTGGATAGATTTTAGTTGGGGTAGTCGTTCAACATTCTACAAGAACAACGAACCATGGAGTATGATTTCTCTGAAACCATGATAGATTTCAAATCGATCCTGACCAAGATGAGTCTGTGGTGTGAAATAATTTTTGTTGAGTGGATAGATTTTAGTTGGGGTAGTCGTTCAACATTCTACAAGAATAACGAACCATGGAGTATGATTTCTCTGCAACCATGATAGATTTCAAATCGATCCTGACCAAGATGAGTCTGTGGTGTGAAATAATTTTTGTTGAGTGGATAGATTTTAGTTGGGATAGTCGTTCAACATTCTACAAGAACAAATTACCATGGAGTATGATTTCTCTGAAATAATTTTTGTTGAGTGGATAGATTTTAGTTGGGATAGTCGTTCAACATTCTACAAGAACAACTTACCATATAGTATGATTTCTCTGAAATAATTTTTGTTGAGTGGATAGATTTTAGTTGGGGTAGTCGTTCAACATTCTACAAGAACAACTTACCATGGAGTATGATTTCTCTGAAACCATGATAGATTTCAAGTCGATCCTGACCAAGATGAGTCTGTGGTGTGAAATAATTTTTGTTGAGTGGATAGATTTTAGTTGGGGTAGTCGTTCAACATTCTACAAGAACAACTTACCACGGAGTATGATTTCTCTGAAATAATTTTTGTTGAGTGGATAGATTTTAGTTGGGGTAGTCGTTCAACATTCTACAAGAACAACTTAATATGGAGTATGATTTCTCTCAAACCATGATAGATTTCAAATCGATCCTGACCAAGATGAGTCTGTGGTGTGAAATAATTTTTGTTGAGTGGATAGATTTTAGTTAGGGTAGTCGTTCAACATTCTACAAGAACAACGAACCATGGACTATGATTTCTCTGAAACCATGATAGATTTCAAATCGATCTTGACCAAGATGAGTCTGTGGTGTGAAATAATTTTTGTTGAGTGGATAGATTTTAGTTGGGGTAGTCGTTCAACATTCTACAAGAACAACGAGCCATGGAGTATGATTTCTCTGAAACCATGATAGATTTCAAATCGATCCTGACCAAGAAAAGTCTGTGGTGTGAAATAATTTTTGTTGAGTGGATAGATTTTAGTTGGGATAGTCGTTCAACATTCTACAAGAACAACTTACCATGGAGTATGATTTCTCTGAAATAATTATTGTTGAGTGGATAGATTTTAGTTGGGATAGTCGTTCAACATTTTACAAGAACAACGAACCATGGAGTATGATTTCTCTGAAACCATGATAGATTTCAAATCGATCCTGACCAAGATGAGTCTGTGGTGTGAAATAATTTTTGTTGAGTGGATAGATTTTAGTTGGGGTAGTCGTTCAACATTCTACAAGAACAACTTACCATGGAGTATGATTTCTCTGAAATAATTTTTGTTGAGTGGATAGATTTTAGTTGGGATAGTCGTTCAACATTCTACAAGAACAACTTACCATGGAGTATGATTTCTCTGAAATAATTTTTGTTGAGTGGATAGATTTTAGTTGGGATAGTCGTTCAACATTCTACAAGAACAACTTACCATGGAGTATGATTTCTCTGAAATAATTTTTGTTGAGTGGATAGATTTTAGTTGGGGTAGTCGTTCAACATTCTACAAGAACAACTTACCATGGAGTATGATTTCTCTGAAACCATGATAGATTTCAAATCGATCCTGACCAAGATGAGTCTGTGGTGTGAAATAATTTTTGTTGAGTGGATAGATTGTGGGCGCCGTGGCTCAAGTGGTTAGTGCGTTGGACTACGGAGCGAGGGGTTCCAGGTTCAATCCCTAGACAACACCTAAAATTTCTTTCACGGCCCCACCTCTCGCGAGCGTCTGACAAACATCCGAGAGTAAAAACTGTCATGAAAAAGCTTCTCAAAAACAAAAAATTGCCGTTCGGATCCGGCATTAAACAGTAGGCCCCTTCCATTCGTGTAAAGAATATAACACGCACAACACGAATGGGTGTGAGAAGCTAGGCCCTGGGTCCCATGGACCTGTCGCGCCAAAAATTTTTATTTTTTTTTTTTTGATAGATTTTAGTTGGGGTAGTCGTTCAACATTCTACAAGAACAACTTAATATGGAGTATGATTTCTCTGAAACCATGATAGATTTCAAATCTATCCTGACCAAGATGAGTCTGTGGTGTGAAATAATTTTTGTTGAGTGGATAGATTTTAGTTGGGATAGTCGTTCAACATTCTACAAGAACAACTTACCATGGAGTATGATTTCTCTGAAATAATTTTTGTTGAGTGGATAGATTTTAGTTGGGATAGTCGTTCAACATTCTACAAGAACAACTTACCATGGAGTATGATTTCTCTGAAACCATGATAGATTTCAAATCGATCCTGACCAAGATGAGTCTGTGGTGTGAAATAATTTTTGTTGAGTGGATAGATTTTAGTTGGGGTAGTCGTTCAACATTCTACAAGAACAACTTACCATGGAGTATGATTTCTCTGAAATAATTTTTGTTGAGTGGATAGATTTTAGTTGGGATAGTCGTTCAACATTCTACAAGAACAACGAACCATGCAGTATGATTTCTCTGAAATAATTTTTGTTGAGTGGATAGATTTTAGTTGGGGTAGTCGTTCAACATTCTACAAGAACAACTTACCATGGAGTATGATTTCTCTGAAACCATGATAGATTTCAAATCGATCCTGACCAAGATGAGTCTGTGGTGTGAAATAATTTTTGTTGAGTGGATAGATTTTAGTTGGGGTAGTCGTTCAACATTCTACAAGAACAACTTACCATGGAGTATGATTTCTCTGAAACCATGAAAGATTTCAAATCGATCCTGACCAAGATGAGCCTGTGGTGTGAAATAATTTTTGTTGAGTGGATAGATTTTAGTTGGGTTAGTCGTTCAACATTCTACAAGAACAACTTACCATGGAGTATGATTTCTCTGAAATAATTTTTTTGAGTGGATAGATTTTAGTTGGGGTAGTCGTTCAACATTCTACAAGAACAACTTACCATGGAGTATGATTTCTCTGAAATAATTTTTGTTGAGTGGATAGATTTTAGTTAGGGATAGTCGTTCAACATTCTACAAGAACAACTTACCATGTTCTATGATTTCTCTGAAACCATGATAGATTTCAATTCGATCCTGACCATACTCCATGATTTTAGATTTTAGTTGAAATAGTCGTTCAACATTCTACAAGAACAACTTACCATGGATTATGATTTCTCTGAAATAATTTTTGTTGAGTGGATAGATTTTAGTTGGGATAATCGTTCAACATTCTACAAGAACAACTTACCATGGAGTATGATTTCTCTGAAACCATGATAGATTTCAAATCGATCCTGACCAAGATGAGTCTGTGGTGTGAAATAATTTTTGTTGAGTGGATAGATTTTAGTTGGGATAGTCGTTCAACATTCTACAAGAACAACTTACCATGGACTATGATTTCTCTGAAACCATGATAGATTTCAAATCGATCCTGACCAAGATGAGTCTGTGGTGTGAAATAATTTTTGTTGAGTGGATAGATTTTAGTTGGGGTAGTCGTTCAACATTTTACAAGAACAACGAACCATGGAGTATGATTTCTCTGAAACCATGATAGATTTCAAATCGATCCTGACCAAGATGAGTCTGTGGTGTGAAATAATTTTTGTTGAGTGGATAGATTTTAGTTGGGATAGTCGTTCAACATTCTACAAGAACAACGAACCATGGAGTATGATTTCTCTGAAACCATGATAGATTTCAAATCGATCCTGACCAAGATGAGTCTGTGGTGTGAAATAATTTTTGTTGAGTGGATAGATTTTAGTTGGGGTAGTCGTTCAACATTCTACAAGAACAACGAACCATGGAGTATGATTTCTCTGAAATAATTTTTGTTGAGTGGATAGATTTTAGTTGGGATAGTCGTTCAACATTCTACAAGAACAACGAACCATGGAGTATGATTTCTCTGAAACCATGATAGATTTCAAATCGATCCTGACCAAGATGAGTCTGTGGTGTGAAATAATTTTTGTTGAGTGGATAGATTTTAGTTGGGATAGTCGTTCAACATTCTACAAGAACAAATTACCATGGAGTATGATTTCTCTGAAATAATTTTTGTTGAGTGGATAGATTTTAGTTAGGGATAGTCGTTCAACATTCTACAAGAACAACGAACCATGGAGTATGATTTCTCTGCAACCATGATAGATTTCAAATCGATCCTGACCAAGATGAGTCTGTGGTGTGAAATAATTTTTGTTGAGTGGATAGATTTTAGTTGCGGTAGTCGTTCAACATTCTACAAGAACAACTTACCATGGAGTATGATTTCTCTGAACCCATGATAGATTTCAAATCGATCCTGACCAAGATGAGTCTGTGGTGTGAAATAATTTTTGTTGAGTGGATAGATTTTAGTTGGGGTAGTCGTTCAACATTCTACAAGAACAACTTACCATGGACTATGATTTCTCTGAAACCATGATAGATTTCAAATCGATCCTGACCAAGATGAGTCTGTGGTGTGAAATAATTTTTGTTGAGTGGATAGATTTTAGTTGGTGTGGTCGTTCAACATTCTACAAGAACAACTTACCATGGACTATGACTTCTCTGAAATAATTTTTGTTGAGTGGATAGATTTTAGTTGGGATAGTCGTTCAACATTCTACAAGAACAACGAACCATGGAGTATGATTTCTCTGAAACCATGATAGATTTCAAATCGATCCTGACCAAGATGAGTCTGTGGTGTGAAATAATTTTTGTTGAGTGGATAGATTTTAGTTGGGATAGTCGTTCAACAGTCTACAAGAACAACTTACCATGGAGTATGATTTCTCTGAAACCATGATAGATTTCAAATCGATCCTGACCAAGATGAGTCTGTGGTGTGAAATAATTTTTGTTGAGTGGATAGATTTTAGTTGGGATAGTCGTTCAACATTCTACAAGAACAACTTACCATGGACTATGATTTCTCTGAAATAATTTTTGTTGAGTGGATAGATTTTAGTTGCTATAATCGTTCAACATTCTACAAGAACAACGAACCATGGAGTATGATTTCTCTGAAACCATGATAGATTTCAAATCGATCCTGACCAAGATGAGTCTGTGGTGTGAAATAATTTTTGTTGAGTGGATAGATTTTAGTTGGGGTAGTCGTTCAACCTTCTACAAGAACAACGAACCATGGAGTATGATTTCTCTGAAATAATTTTTGTTGAGTGGATAGATTTTAGTTGGGGTAGTCGTTCAACATTCTACATGAACAACGAACCATGGAGTATGATTTCTCTGAAATAATTTTTGTTGAGTGGATAGATTTTAGTTGGGATAGTCGTTCAACATTCTACAAGAACAACGAACCATGCAGTATGATTTCTCTGAAATAATTTTTGTTGAGTGGATAGATTTTAGTTGGGATAGTCGCTCAACATTCTACAAGAACAACGAACCATGGAGTATGATTTCTCTGAAACCATGATAGATTTCAAATCGATCCTGACCAAGATGAGTCTGTGGTGTGAAATAATTTTTGTTGAATGGATAGATTTTAGTTGGGGTAGTCGTTCAACATTCTACAAGAACAACGAACCATGGAGTATGATTTCTCTGAAACCATGATAGATTTCAAAACGATCCTGACCAAGATGAGTCTGTTTTGTGAAATAATTTTTGTTGAGTGGATAGATTTTAGTTGGGGTAGTCGTTCAACATTCTACAAGAACAACGAACCATGGAGTATGATTTCTTTGAAACCATGATAGATTTCAAATCGATCCTGACCAAGATGAGTCTGTGGTGTGAAATAATTTTTGTTGAGTGGATAGATTTTAGTTGGGATAGTCGTTCAACATTCTACAAGAACAACGAACCATGGAGTATGATTTCTCTGAAACCATGATAGATTTCAAATCGATCCTGACCAAGATGAGTCTGTGGTGTGAAATAATTTTTGTTGAGTGGATAGATTTTAGTTGGAATAGTCGTTCAACATTCTACAAGAACAACGAACCATGGAGTATGATTTCTCTGAAACCATGATAGATTTCAAATCGATCCTGACCAAGATGAGTCTGTGGTGTGAAATAATTTTTGTTGAGTGGATAGATTTTAGTTGGGGTAGTCGTTCAACATTCTACAAGAACAACTTACCATGGAGTATGATTTCTCTGAAATAATTTTTGTTGAGTGGATAGATTTTAGTTGGTGTAGTCGTTCAACATTCTACAAGTACAACTTACCATGGAGTATGATTTCTCTGAAACCATGATAGATTTCAAATCGATCCTGACCAAGGTGAGTCTGTGGTGTGAAATAATTTTTGTTGAGTGGATAGATTTTAGTTAGGATAGTCGTTCAACATTCTACAAGAACAACGAACCACGGAGTATGATTTCTCTGAAATAATTTTTGTTGAGTGGATAGATTTTAGTTGGGGTAGTCGTTCAACATTCTACAAGAACAACGAACCATGGAGTATGATTTCTCTGAAATAATTTTTGTTGAGTGGATAGATTTTAGTTAGGGGTAGTCGTTCAACATTCTACAAGAACAGCTTACCATGGAGTATGATTTCTCTGAAACCATGATAGATTTCAAATCGATCCTGACCAAGATGAGTCTGTGGTGTGAAATAATTTTTGTTGAGTGGATAGATTTTAGTTGGGATAGTCGTTCAACATTTTACAAGAACAACGAACCATGGAGTATGATTTCTCTGAAATAATTTTTGTTGAGTGGATAGATTTTAGTTGGGGTAGTCGTTCAACATTCTACATGAACAACGAACCATGGAGTATGATTTCTCTGAAATAATTTTTGTTGAGTGGATAGATTTTAGTCGGGATAGTCGTTCAACATTCTACAAGAACAACGAACCGTGCAGTATGATTTCTCTGAAATAATTTTTGTTGAGTGGATAGATTTTAGTTGGGATAGTCGTTCAACATTCTACAAGAACAACGAACCATGGAGTATGATTTCTCTGAAACCATGATAGATTTCAAATCGATCCTGACCAAGATGAGTCTGTGGTGTGAAATAATTTTTGTTGAGTGGATAGATTTTAGTTGGGGTAGTCGTTCAACCTTCTACAAGAACAACGAACCATGGAGTATGATTTCTCTGAAATAATTTTTGTTGAGTGGATAGATTTTAGTTCTGGTAGTCGTTCAACATTCTACATGAACAACGAACCATGGAGTATGATTTCTCTGAAATAATTTTTGTTGAGTGGATAGATTTTAGTTGGGATAGTCGTTCAACATTCTACAAGAACAACGAACCATGCAGTATGATTTCTCTGAAATAATTTTTGTTGAGTAAATAGATTTTAGTTGGGATAGTCGCTCAACATTCTACAAGAACAACGAACCATGGAGTATGATTTCTCTGAAACCATGATAGATTTGAAATCGATCCTGACCAAGATGAGTCTGTGGTGTGAAATAATTTATGTTAAGTGGATAGATTTTAGTTGGGGTAGTCGTTCAACATTCTACAAGAACAACTTCCCATTTAGTATGATTTCTCTGAAATAATTTTTGTTGAGTGGATAGATTTTAGTTGGGATAGTCGTTCAACATTCTACAAGAACAACGAACCATGCAGTATGATTTCTCTGAAATAATTTTTGTTGAGTGGATAGATTTTAGTTGGGGTAGTCGTTCAACATTCTACATGAACAACGAACCATGGAGTATGATTTCTCTGAAATAATTTTTGTTGAGTGGATAGATTTTAGTTCTGGTAGTCGTTCAACATTCTACATGAACAACGAACCATGGAGTATGATTTCTCTGAAATAATTTTTGTTGAGTGGATAGATTTTAGTTGGGATAGTCGTTCAACATTCTACAAGAACAACGAACCGTGCAGTATGATTTCTCTGAAATAATTTTTGTTGAGTGGATAGATTTTAGTTGGGATAGTCGTTCAACATTCT
The DNA here is from genome assembly GCA_905220385.1 of Xylota sylvarum. Classification (NCBI taxonomy): domain Eukaryota; kingdom Metazoa; phylum Arthropoda; class Insecta; order Diptera; family Syrphidae; genus Xylota; species Xylota sylvarum. Next base: position 290,659 of record CAJMZQ010000083.1, read on the forward strand.
ACAAGAACAACGAACCATGGAGTATGATTTCTCTGAAACCATGATAGATTTGAAATCGATCCTGACCAAGATGAGTCTGTGGTGTGAAATAATTTTTGTTAAGTGGATAGATTTTAGTTGGGATAGTCGTTCAACATTTTACAAGAACAACGAACCATGGAGTATGATTTCTCTGAAATAATTTTTGTTGAGTGGATAGATTTTAGTTCTGGTAGTCGTTCAACATTCTACATGAACAACGAACCATGGAGTATGATTTCTCTGAAATAATTTTTGTTGAGTGGATAGATTTTAGTTGGGATAGTCGTTCAACATTCTACATGAACAACGAACCATGGAGTATGATTTCTCTGAAATAATTTTTGTTGAGTGGATAGATTTTAGTTGGGATAGTCGTTCAACATTCTACAAGAACAACGAACCGTGCAGTATGATTTCTCTGAAATAATTTTTGTTGAGTGGATAGATTTTAGTTGGGGTAGTCGTTCAACATTCTACATGAACAACGAACCATGGAGTATGATTTCTCTGAAATAATTTTTGTTGAGTGGATAGATTTTAGTTGGGATAGTCGTTCAACATTCTACAAGAACAACGAACCGTGCAGTATGATTTCTCTGAAATAATTTTTGTTGAGTGGATAGATTTTAGTTGGGATAGTCGTTCAACATTCTACAAGAACAACGAACCATGGAGTATGATTTCTCTGAAACCATGATAGATTTCAAATCGATCCTGACCAAGATGAGTCTGTGGTGTGAAATAATTTTTGTTGAATGGATAGATTTTAGTTGGGGTAGTCGTTCAACATTCTACAAGAACAACGAACCATGGAGTATGATTTCTCTGAAACCATGATAGATTTCAAAACGATCCTGACCAAGATGAGTCTGTTTTGTGAAATAATTTTTTTTGAGTGGATAGATTTTAGTTGGGGTAGTCGTTCAACATTCTACAAGAACAACTTACCATGGAGTATGATTTCTCTGAAACCATGATAGATTTCAAATCGATCCTGACCAAGATGAGTCTGTGGTGTGAAATAATTTTTGTTGAATGGATAGATTTTAGTTGGGGTAGTCGTTCAACATTCTACAAGAACAACGAACCATGGAGTATGATTTCTCTGAAACCATGATAGATTTCAAAACGATCCTGACCAAGATGAGTCTGTTTTGTGAAATAATTTTTGTTGAGTGGATAGATTTTAGTTGGGATAGTCGTTCAACATTCTACAAGAACAACGAACCATGGAGTATGATTTCTCTGAAACCATGATAGATTTCAAATCGATCCTGACCAAGATGAGTCTGTGGTGTGAAATAATTTTTGTTGAATGGATAGATTTTAGTTGGGGTAGTCGTTCAACATTCTACAAGAACAACGAACCATGGAGTATGATTTCTCTGAAACCATGATAGATTTCAAAACGATCCTGACCAAGATGAGTCTGTTTTGTGAAATAATTTTTGTTGAGTGGATAGATTTTAGTTGGGATAGTCGTTCAACATTCTACAAGAACAACGAACCGTGCAGTATGATTTCTCTGAAATAATTTTTGTTGAGTGGATAGATTTTAGTTGGGATAGTCGTTCAACATTCTACAAGAACAACGAACCATGGAGTATGATTTCTCTGAAACCATGATAGATTTCAAATCGATCCTGACCAAGATGAGTCTGTGGTGTGAAATAATTTTTGTTGAATGGATAGATTTTAGTTGGGGTAGTCGTTCAACATTCTACAAGAACAACGAACCATGGAGTATGATTTCTCTGAAACCATGATAGATTTCAAAACGATCCTGACCAAGATGAGTCTGTTTTGTGAAATAATTTTTGTTGAGTGGATAGATTTTAGTTCTGGTAGTCGTTCAACATTCTACATGAACAACGAACCATGCAGTATGATTTCTCTGAAATAATTTTTGTTGAGTGGATAGATTTTAGTTGGGGTAGTCGTTCAACATTCTACATGAACAACGAACCATGGAGTATGATTTCTCTGAAATAATTTTTGTTGAGTGGATAGATTTTAGTTGGGATAGTCGTTCAACATTCTACAAGAACAACGAACCGTGCAGTATGATTTCTCTGAAATAATTTTTGTTGAGTGGATAGATTTTAGTTGGGATAGTCGTTCAACATTCTACAAGAACAACGAACCATGGAGTATGATTTCTCTGAAACCATGATAGATTTCAAATCGATCCTGACCAAGATGAGTCTGTGGTGTGAAATAATTTTTGTTGAATGGATAGATTTTAGTTGGGGTAGTCGTTCAACATTCTACAAGAACAACGAACCATGGAGTATGATTTCTCTGAAACCATGATAGATTTCAAAACGATCCTGACCAAGATGAGTCTGTTTTGTGAAATAATTTTTGTTGAGTGGATAGATTTTAGTTGGGGTAGTCGTTCAACATTCTACAAGAACAACTTACCATGGAGTATGATTTCTCTGAAACCATGATAGATTTCAAATCGATCCTGACCAAGATGAGTCTGTGGTGTGAAATAATTTTTGTTGAGTGGATAGATTTTAGTTGGGATAGTCGTTCAACATTCTACAAGAACAACGAACCATGGAGTATGATTTCTCTGAAACCATGATAGATTTCAAATCGATCCTGACCAAGATGAGTCTGTGGTGTGAAATAATTTTTGTTGAGTGGATAGATTTTAGTTGGGATAGTCGTTCAACATTCTACAAGAACAACGAACCATGGAGTATGATTTCTCTGAAACCATGATAGATTTCAAATCGATCCTGACCAAGATGAGTCTGTGGTGTGAAATAATTTTTGTTGAGTGGATAGATTTTAGCTAGGGGTAGTCGTTCAACATTCTACAAGAACAACTTACCATGGAGTATGATTTCTCTGAAATAATTTTTGTTGAGTGGATAGATTTTAGTTGGTGTAGTCGTTCAACATTCTACAAGTACAACTTACCATGGAGTATGATTTCTCTGAAACCATGATAGATTTCAAATCGATCCTGACCAAGATGAGTCTGTGGTGTGAAATAATTTTTGTTGAGTGGATAGATTTTAGTTAGGATAGTCGTTCAACATTCTACAAGAACAACGAACCATGGAGTATGATTTCTCTGAAATAATTTTTGTTGAGTGGATAGATTTTAGTTGGGGTAGTCGTTCAACATTCTACAAGAACAACGAACCATGGAGTATGATTTCTCTGAAATAATTTTTGTTGAGTGGATAGATTTTAGTTAGGGGTAGTCGTTCAACATTCTACAAGAACAACTTACCATGGAGTATGATTTCTCTGAAACCATGATAGATTTCAAATCGATCCTGACCAAGATGAGTCTGTGGTGTGAAATAATTTTTGTTGAGTGGATAGATTTTAGTTGGGATAGTCGTTCAACATTCTACAAGAACAACTTACCATGGAGTATGATTTCTCTGCAAATAATTTTTGTTGAGTGGATAGATTTTAGTTGGGATAGTCGTTCAACATTTTACAAGAACAACGAACCATGGAGTATGATTTCTCTGAAACCATGATAGATTTCAAATCTATCCTGACCAAGATGAGTCTGTGGTGTGAAATAATTTTTGTTGAGTGGATAGATTTTAGTTGGGATAGTCGTTCAACATTCTACAAGAACAACTTACCATGGAGTATGATTTCTCTGAAACCATGATAGATTTCAAATCGATCCTGACCAAGATGAGTCTGTGGTGTGAAATAATTTTTGTTGAGTGGATAGATTTTAGTTGGGGTAGTCATTCAACATTCTACAAGAACAACTTACCATGGACTATGATTTCTCTGAAACCATGATAGATTTCAAATCGATCCTGACCAAGATGAGTCTGTGGTGTGAAATAATTTTTGTTGAGTGGATAGATTTTAGTTGGGATAGTCGTTCAACATTCTACAAGAACAACTTACCATATACTATGATTTCTCTGAAACCATGATAGATTTCAAATCGATCCTGACCAAGATGAGTCTGTGGTGTGAAATAATTTTTGTTGAGTGGATAGATTTTAGTTGGGGTAGTCATTCAACATTCTACAAGAACAACTTACCATGGACTATGATTTCTCTGAAACCATGATAGATTTCAAATCGACCCTGACCAAGATGAGTCTGTGGTGTGAAATAATTTTTGTTGAGTGGATAGATTTTAGTTAGGGGTAGTCGTTCAACATTCTACAAGAACAACGAACCATGGAGTATGATTTCTCTGAAACCATGATAGATTTCAAATCGATCCTGACCAAGATGAGTCTGTGGTGTGAAATAATTTTTGTTGAGTGGATAGATTTTAGTTAGGGGTAGTCGTTCAACGTTCTACAAGAACAACTTACCATGGAGTATGATTTCTCTGAAATAATTTTTGTTGAGTGGATAGATTTTAGTTGGTGTAGTCGTTCAACATTCTACAAGTACAACTTACCATGGAGTATGATTTCTCTGAAACCATGATAGATTTCAAATCGATCCTGACCAAGATGAGTCTGTGGTGTGAAATAATTTTTGTTGAGTGGATAGATTTTAGTTAGGATAGTCGTTCAACATTCTACAAGAACAACGAACCATGGAGTATGATTTCTCTGAAATAATTTTTGTTGAGTGGATAGCTTTTAGTTGGGGTAGTCGTTCAACATTCTACAAGAACAACGAACCATGGAGTATGATTTCTCTGAAATAATTTTTGTTGAGTGGATAGATTTTAGTTAGGGGTAGTCGTTCAACATTCTACAAGAACAACTTACCATGGAGTATGATTTCTCTGAAACCATGATAGATTTCAAATCGATCCTGACCAAGATGAGTCTGTGGTGTGAAATAATTTTTGTTGAGTGGATAGATTTTAGTTGGTATAGTCGTTCAACATTCTACAAGAACAACTTACCATGGAGTATGATTTCTCTGCAAATAATTTTTGTTGAGTGGATAGATTTTAGTTGGGATAGTCGTTCAACATTTTACAAGAACAACGAACCATGGAGTATGATTTCTCTGAAACCATGATAGATTTCAAATCTATCCTGACCAAGATGAGTCTGTGGTGTGAAATAATTTTTGTTGAGTGGATAGATTTTAGTTGGGATAGTCGTTCAACATTCTACAAGAACAACTTACCATGGACTATGATTTCTCTGAAACCATGATAGATTTCAAATCGATCCTGACCAAGATGAGTCTGTGGTGTGAAATAATTTTTGTTGAGTGGATAGATTTTAGTTGGGGTAGTCATTCAACATTCTACAAGAACAACTTACCATGGACTATGATTTCTCTGAAACCATGATAGATTTCAAATCGATCCTGACCAAGATGAGTCTGTGGTGTGAAATAATTTTTGTTGAGTGGATAGATTTTAGTTGGGATAGTCGTTCAACATTCTACAAGAACAACTTACCATGGACTATGATTTCTCTGAAACCATGATAGATTTCAAATCGATCCTGACCAAGATGAGTCTGTGGTGTGAAATAATTTTTGTTGAGTGGATAGATTTTAGTTGGGATAGTCGTTCAACATTCTACAAGAACAACTTACCATGGACTATGATTTCTCTGAAACCATGATAGATTTCAAATCGATCCTGACCAAGATGAGTCTGTGGTGTGAAATAATTTTTGTTGAGTGGATAGATTTTAGTTGATGTAGTCGTTCAACATTCTACAAGAACAACGAACCATGGAGTATGATTTCTCTGAAACCATGATAGATTTCAAATCGATCCTGACCAAGATAAGTCTGTGGTGTGAAACAATTTTTGTTGAGTGGATAGATTTTAGTTTTGATAGTCGTTCAACATTCTACAAGAACAACTTACCATGGACTATGATTTCTCTGAAATAATTTTTGTTGAGTGGATAGATTTTAGTTGGGGTAGTCGTTCAACATTCTACAAGAACAACGAACCATGGAGTATGATTTCTCTGAAATAATTTTTGTTGAGTGGATAGATTTTAGTTAGGGGTAGTCGTTCAACATTCTACAAGAACAACTTACCATGGGGTATGATTTCTCTGAAACCATGATAGATTTCAAATCGATCCTGACCAAGATGATTCTGTGGTGTGAAATAATTTTTGTTGAGTGGATAGATTTTAGTTGGGATAGTCGTTCAACATTCTACAAGAACAACTTACCATGGACTATGATTTCTCTGAAATAACTTTGTTGAGTGGATAGATTTTAGTTGGGATAGTCGTTCAACATTTTACAAGAACAACGAGCCATGGAGTATGATTTCTCTGAAACCATGATAGATTTCAAATCGATCCTGACCAAGATGAGTCTGTGGTGTGAAATAATTTTTGTTGAGTGGATAGATTTTAGTTGGGATAGTCGTTCAACATTCTACAAGAACAACTTACCATGGAGTATGATTTCTCTGAAATAATTTTTGTTGAGTGGATAGATTTTAGTTGGGATAGTCGTTCAACATTCTACAAGAACAACTTACCATGGACTATGATTTCTCTGAAATAATTTTTGTTGAGTGGATAGATTTTAGTTGGGGTAGTCGTTCAACATTCTACAAGAACAACTTACCATGGACTATGATTTCTCTGAAACCATTATAGATTTCAAATCGATCCTTACCAGGATGAGTCTGTGGTGTGAAATAATTTTTGTTGAGTGGATAGATTTTAGTTGGGGTAGTCGTTCAACATTCTACAAGAACAACTTACCATGGAGTATGATTTCTCTGAAATAATTTTTGTTGAGTGGATAGATTTTAGTTAGGGGTAGTCGTTCAACATTCTACAAGAACAACGAACCATGGAGTATGATTTCTCTGAAATAATTTTTGTTGAGTGGATAGATTTTAGTTAGGGGTAGTCGTTCAACATTCTACAAGAACAACTTACCATGGGGTATGATTTCTCTGAAACCATGATAGATTTCAAATCGATCCTGACCAAGATGATTCTGTGGTGTGAAATAATTTTTGTTGAGTGGATAGATTTTAGTTGGGATAGTCGTTCAACATTCTACAAGAACAACTTACCATGGACTATGATTTCTCTGAAATAACTTTGTTGAGTGGATAGATTTTAGTTGGGATAGTCGTTCAACATTTTACAAGAACAACGAGCCATGGAGTATGATTTCTCTGAAACCATGATAGATTTCAAATCGATCCTGACCAAGATGAGTCTGTGGTGTGAAATAATTTTTGTTGAGTGGATAGATTTTAGTTGGGATAGTCGTTCAACATTCTACAAGAACAACTTACCATGGAGTATGATTTCTCTGAAATAATTTTTGTTGAGTGGATAGATTTTAGTTGGGATAGTCGTTCAACATTCTACAAGAACAACTTACCATGGACTATGATTTCTCTGAAATAATTTTTGTTGAGTAGATAGATTTTAGTTGGGGTAGTCGTTCAACATTCTACAAGAACAACTTACCATGGACTATGATTTCTCTGAAACCATTATAGATTTCAAATCGATCCTGACCAGGATGAGTCTGTGGTGTGAAATAATTTTTGTTGAGTGGATAGATTTTAGTTGGGGTAGTCGTTCAACATTCTACAAGAACAACTTACCATGGAGTATGATTTCTCTGAAATAATTTTTGTTGAGTGGATAGATTTTAGTTAGGGGTAGTCGTTCAACATTCTACAAGAACAACTTACCATGGAGTATGATTTCTCTGAAACCATGATAGATTTCAAATCGATCCTGACCAAGATGAGTCTGTGGTGTGAAATAATTTTTGTTGAGTGGATAGATTTTAGTTGGGATAGTCGTTCAACATTCTACAAGAACAACTTACCATGGACTATGATTTCTCTGAAACCATGATAGATTTCAAATCGATCCTGACCAAGATGAGTCTGTGGTGTGAAATAATTTTTGTTGAGTGGATAGATTTTAGTTGGGGTAGTCGTTTAACATTCTACAAGAACAACTTACCATGGACTATGATTTCTCTGAAACCATTATAGATTTCAAATCGATCCTGACCAGGATGAATCTGTGGTGTGAAATAATTTTTGTTGAGTGGATAGATTTTAGTTGGGGTAGTCGTTCAACATTCTACAAGAACAACTTACCATGGAGTATGATTTCTCTGAAATAATTTTTGTTGAGTGGATAGATTTTAGTTGGGATAGTCGTTCAACATTCTACAAGAACAACGAACCATGGAGTATGATTCCTCTGAAATAATTTTTGTTGAGTGGATAGATTTTAGTTGGGGTAGTCGCTCAACATTCTACAAGAACAACGAGCCATGGAGTATGATTTCTCTGAAACCATGATAGATTTCAAATCGATCCTGACCAAGATGAGTCTGTGGTGTGAAATAATTTTTGTTGAGTGGATAGATTTTAGTTGGGGTAGTCGTTCAACATTCTACAAGAACAACGAACCATTGAGTATGATTTCTCTGAAATAATTTTTGTTGAGTGGATAGATTTTAGTTGGGATAGCCGCTCAACATTCTACAAGAACAATGAACCATAGAGTATGATATCTCTGAAACCATGATAGATTTCAAATCGATCCTGACCAAGATGAGTCTGTGGTGTGAAATAATTTTTGTTGAGTGGATAGATTTTAGTTGGGGTAGACGTTCAACATTCTACAAGAACAACGAACCATGGAGTATGATTTCTCTGAAACCATGATAGATTTCAAATCGATCCTGACCAAGATGAGTCTGTGGTGTGAAATAATTTTTGCTGAGTGGATAGATTTTAGTTGGGGTAGTCGTTCAACATTCTACAAGAACAACTTACCATGGACTATGATTTCTCTGAAACCATGATAGATTTCAAATCGATCCTGACCAAGATGAGTCTGTGGTGTGAAATAATTTTTGTTGAGTAAATAGATTTTAGTTGGGATAGTCGTTCAACATTCTACAAGAACAACGAACCATGGAGTATGATTTCTCTGAAACCATGATAGATTTGAAATCGATCCTGACCAAGATGAGTCTGTGGTGTGAAATAATTTTTGTTGAGTGGATAGATTTTAGTTTGGATAGTCGTTCAACATTCTACAAGAACAACGAACCATGGAGTATGATTTCTCTGAAATAATTTTTGTTGAGTGGATAGATTTTAGTTGGGGTAGTCGTTCAACATTCTACAAGAACAACGAACCATGGAGTATGATTTCTCTGAAATAATTTTTGTTGGGTGGATAGATTTTAGTTAGGGGTAGTCGTTCAACATTCTACAAGAACAACTTACCATGGAGTATGATTTCTCTGAAACCATGATAGATTTCAAATCGATCCTGACCAAGATGAGTCTGTGGTGTGAAATAATTTTTGTTGAGTGGATAGACTCTAGTTGGGATAGTCGTTCAACATTCTACAAGAACAACTTACCATGGAATATGATTTCTCTGAAATAATTTTTATTGAGTGGATAGATTTTAGTTGGGATAGTCGTTCAACATTTTACAAGAACAACGAACCATGGAGTATGATTTCTCTGAAACCATGATAGATTTCAAATCGATCCTTACCAAGATGAGTCTGTGGTGTGAAATAATTTTTGTTGAGTGGATAGATTTTAGTTGGCATAGTCGTTCAACATTCTATAAGAACAACTTACCATGGAGTATGATTTCTCTGAAATAATTTTTGATGAGTGGATAGATTTTAGTTGGGGTAGTCGTTCAACATTCTACAAGAACAACGAACCATGGAGTATGATTTCTCTGAAATAATTTTTGTTGAGTGAATAGATTTTAGTTGGGGTAGTCGTTCAACATTGTACAAGAACAACGAACCATGGAGTATGATTTCTCTGAAAAAATTTTTGTTGAGTGGATAGATTTTAGTTAGGGGTAGTCGTTCAACATTCTACAAGAACAACTTACCATGGAGTATGATTTCTCTGAAACCATGATAGATTTCAAATCGATCCTGACCAAGATGAGTCTGTATTGTGAAATAATTTTTGTTGAGTGGATAGATTTTAGTTGGGATAGTTGTTCAACATTCTACAAGAACAACTAACCATGCAGTATGATTTCTCTGAAATAATTTTTGTTGAGCGGATAGATTTTTGTTGGGATAGTCGTTCAACATTTTACAAGAACAACGAACCATGGAGTATGATTTCTCTGAAACCATGATAGATTTCAAATCGATCCTGACCAAGATGAGTCTGTGGTGTGAAATAATTTTTGTTGAGTGGATAGATTTTAGTTGGGGTAGTCGTTCAACATTTTACAAGAACAACGAACCATGGAGTATGATTTCTCTGAAATAATTTTTGTTGAATGGATAGATTTTAGTTGGGGTAGTCGTTCAACATTCTACAAGAACAACTTACCATGGACTATGATTTCTCTGAAATAATTTTTGTTGAGTAGATAGATTTTAGTTGGGGTAGTCGTTCAACATTTTACAAGAACAACGAACCATGGAGTATGATTTCTCTGAAATAATTTTTGTTGAGAGGATAGATTTTAGTTGGGGTAGTCGTTCAACATTCTGCAAGAACAACTTACCATGGAGTATGATTTCTCTGAAACCATGATAGATTTCAAATCGATCCTAACCAAGATGAGTCTGTGGTGTGAAATAATTTTTGTTGAGTGGATAGATTTTAGTTGGGATAGTCGTTCAACATTCTACAAGAACAACTTACCATGGACTATGATTTCTCTGAAACCATGATAGATTTCAAATCGATCCTGACCAAGATGAGTCTGTGGTGTGAAATAATTTTTGTTGAGTGGATAGATTTTAGTTGGGATAGTCGTTCAACTTTCTACAAGTACAACTTACCATGGACTATGATTTCTCTGAAATAATTTTTGTTGAGTGGATAGATTTTAGTTGGGGTAGTCGTTCAACATTCTACAAGAACAACGAACCATGGAGTATGATTTCTCTGAAATAATTTTTGTTGAGTGGATAGATTTTAGTTGGGATAGTCGTTCAACATTCTACAAGAACAACGAACCATGGACTATGACTTCTCTGAAATAACTTTGTTGAGTGGATAGATTTTAGTTGGGATAGTCGTTCAACATTTTACAAGAACAACGAGCCATGGAGTATGATTTCTCTGAAACCATGATAGATTTCAAATCGATCCTGACCAAGATGAGTCTGTGGTGTGAAATAATTTTTGTTGAATGGATAGATTTTAGTTGGGGTAGTCGTTCAACATTCTACAAGAACAACGAACCATGGAGTATGATTTCTCTGAAACCATGATAGATTTCAAATCGATCCTGACCAAGATGAGCCTGTGGTGTGAAATAATTTTTGTTGAGTGGATAGATTTTAGTTGGGGTAGTCGTTCAACATTCTACAAGACCAACTTACCATGGAGTATGATTTCTCTGAAATAATTTTTGTTGAGTGGATAGATTTTAGTTGGGATAGTCGTTCAACATTCTACAAAAACAACGAACCATGGAGTATGATTTCTCTGAAATAATTTTTGTTGAGTGGATAGATTTTAGTTGGGGTAGTCGCTCAACATTCTACAAGAACAACGAACCATGGAGTATGATTTCTCTGAAACCATGATAGATTTCAAATCGATCCTGACCAAGATGAGTCTGTGGTGTGAAATAATTTTTGTTGAGTGGATAGATTTTAGTTGGGGTAGTCGTTCAACATTCTACAAGAACAACGAACCATTGAGTATGATTTCTCTGAAATAATTTTTGTTGAGTGGATAGATTTTAGTTGGGATAGTCGCTCAACATTCTACAAGAACAATGAACCATGGAGTATAATTTCTCTGAAACCATGATAGATTTCAAATCGATCCTGACCAAGATGAGTCTGTGGTGTGAAATAATTTTTGTTGAGTGGATAGATTTTAGTTGGGGTAGTCGTTCAACATTCTACAAGAACAACGAACCATGGAGTATGATTTCTCTGAAACCATGATAGATTTCAAATCGATCCTGACCAAGATGAGTCTGTGGTGTGAAATAATTTTTGCTGAGTGTATAGATTTTAGTTGGGGTAGTCGTTCAACATTCTGCAAGAACAACTTACCATGGACTATGATTTCTCTGAAACCATGATAGATTTCAAATCGATCCTGACCAAGATGAGTCTGTGGTGTGAAATAATTTTTGTTGAGTGGATAGATTTTAGTTGGGATAGTCGTTCAACATTCTACAAGAACAACGAACCATGGAGTATGATTTCTCTGAAACCATGATAGATTTGAAATCGATCCTGACCAAGATGAGCCTGTGGTGTGAAATAATTTTTGTTGAGTATATAGATTTTAGTTGGAATAGTCGTTCAACATTCTACAAGAACAACGAACCATGGAGTATGATTTCTCTGAAATAATTTTTGTTGAGTGGATAGATTTTAGTTAGGGGTAGTCGTTCAACATTCTACAAGAACAACTTACCATGGAGTATGATTTCTCTGAAACCATGATAGATTTCAAATCGATCCTGACCAAGATGAGTCTGTGGTGTGAAATAATTTTTGTTGAGTGGATAGATTTTAGTTGGGGTAGTCGTTCAACATTCTACAAGAACAACTTACCATGGAGTATGATTTCTCTGAAATAATTTTTATTGAGTGGATAGATTTTAGTTGGGATAGTCGTTCAACATTTTATAAGAACAACGAACCATGGAGTATGATTTCTCTGAAACCATGATAGATTTCAAATCGATCCTTACCAAGATGAGTCTGTGGTGTGAAATAATTTTTGTTGAGTGGATAGATTTTAGTTGGCATAGTCGTTCAACATTCTATAAGAACAACTTACCATGGAGTATGATTCTTCTGAAATAATTTTTGATGAGTGGATAGATTTTAGTTGGGGTAGTCGTTCAACATTCTACAAGAACAACATACCATGGAGTATGATTTCTCTGAAATAATTTTTGTTGAGTGGATAGATTTTAGTTGGGGTAGTCGTTCAACATTCCACAAGAACAACGAACCATGGAGTATGATTTCTCTGAAACAATTTTTGTTGAGTGGATAGATTTTAGTTAGGGGTAGTCGTTCAACATTCTACAAGAACAACTTACCATGGAGTATGATTTCTCTGAAACCGTGATAAATTTCAAATCGATCCTGACCAAGATGAGTCTGTGGTGTGAAATAATTTTTGTTGAGTGGATAGATTTTAGTTGGGATAGTCGTTCAACATTCTACAAGAACAACTTACCATGGAGTATGATTTCTCTGAAATAATTTTTGTTGAGTGGATAGATTTTAGTTGGGATAGTCGTTCAACATTTTACAAGAACAACGAACCATGGAGTATGATTTCTCTGAAACCATGATAGATTTCAAATCGATCCTGACCAAGATGAGTCTGTGGTGTGAAATAATTTTTGTTGAGTGGATATATTTTAGTTGGGATAGTCGTTCAACATTCTACAATAACAACTTACCATGGACTATGATTTCTCTGAAACCATGATAGATTTCCAATCGATCCTGACCAAGATGAGTCTGTGGTGTGAAATAATTTTTGTTGAGTGGATAGATTTTAGTTGGGGTAGTCGTTCAACATTCTACAAGAACAACTTACCATGGACTATGATTTCTCTGAAACCATGATAGATTTCAAATCGATCCTGACCAAGATGAGTCTGTGGTGTGAAATAATTTTTGTTGAGTAGATAGATTTTATTTGGGGTAGTCGTTCAACATTCTACAAGTACAACGAACCATGGAGTATGATTTCTCTGAAACCATGATAGATTTGAAATCGATCCTGACCAAGATGAGTGTGTGGTGTGAAATAATTTTTGTTGAGTGGATATATTTTAGTTGGGATAGTCGTTCAACATTCAACAAGAACAACTTACCATGGACTATGATTTCTCTGAAACCATGATAGATTTCAAATCGATCCTGACCAAGATGAGTCTGTGGTGTGAAATAATTTTTGTTGAGTGGATAGATTTTAGTTAGGATAGTCGTTAAACATTCTACAAGAACAACGAACCATGGAGTATGATTTCTCTGAAACCATGATAGATTTCAAATCGATCCTGACCAAGATGAGTCTGTGGTGTGAAATAATTTTTGTTGAGTGGATATATATATATATAGAACAACGAACCATGGAGTATGATTTCTCTGAAACCATGATAGATTTCAAATCGATCCTGACCAAGATGAGTCTGTGGTGTGAAATAATTTTTGTTGAGTGGATATATTTTAGTTGGGATAGTCGTTCAACATTCTACAATAACAACTTACCATGGACTATGATTTCTCTGAAACCATGATAGATTTCAAATCGATCCTGACCAAGATGAGTCTGTGGTGTGAAATAATTTTTGTTGAGTGGATAGATTTTAGTTGGGGTAGTCGTTCAACATTCTACAAGAACAACTTACCATGGACTATGATTTCTCTGAAACCATGATAGATTTCAAATCGATCCTGACCAAGATGAGTCTGTGGTGTGAAATAATTTTTGTTGAGTAGATAGATTTTATTTGGGGTAGTCGTTCAACATTCTACAAGTACAACGAACCATGGAGTATGATTTCTCTGAAACCATGATAGATTTGAAATCGATCCTGACCAAGATGAGTGTGTGGTGTGAAATAATTTTTGTTGAGTGGATATATTTTAGTTGGGATAGTCGTTCAACATTCAACAAGAACAACTTACCATGGACTATGATTTCTCTGAAACCATGATAGATTTCAAATCGATCCTGACCAAGATGAGTCTGTGGTGTGAAATAATTTTTGTTGAGTGGATAGATTTTAGTTAGGATAGTCGTTAAACATTCTACAAGAACAACGAACCATGGAGTATGATTTCTCTGAAACCATGATAGATTTCAAATCGATCCTGACCAAGATGAGTCTGTGGTGTGAAATAATTTTTGTTGAGTGGATATATTTTAGTTGGGATAGTCGTTCAACATTCTACAAGAACAACTTACCATGGACTATGATTTCTCTGAAACCATGATAGATTTCAAATCTATCCTGACCAAGATGAGTCTGTGGTGTGAAATAATTTTTGTTGAGTGGATATATTTTAGTTGGGATAGTCGTTCAACATTCTACAAGAACAACTTACCATGGACTATGATTTCTCTGAAACCATGATAGATTTGAAATCGATCCTGACCAAGATGAGTCTGTGGTGTGAAATAATTTTTGTTGAGTGGATAGATTTTAGTTAGGGGTAGTCGTTCAACATTCTACAAGAACAACTTACCATGGAGTATGATTTCTCTGAAACCATGATAGATTTCAAATCGATCCTGACCAAGATGAGTCTGTGGTGTGAAATAATTTTTGTTGAGTGGATAGATTTTAGTTGGGGTAGTCGTTAAACATTCTACAAGAACAACGAACCATGGAGTATGATTTCTCTGCAACCATGATAGATTTCAAATCGATCCTGACCAAGATGAGTCTGTGGTGTGAAATAATTTTTGTTGAGTGGATAGATTTTAGTTGGGGTAGTCGTTCAACATTCTACAAGAACAACGAACCATGGAGTATGATTTCTCTGAAATAATTTTTGTTGAGTGGATAGATTTTAGTTGGGGTAGTCGTTCAACATTCTAAAAGAACAACTTACCATGGACTATGATTTCTCTGAAATAATTTTTGTTGAGTGGATAGCTTTTAGTTGGGGTAGTCGTTCAACATTCTACAAGAACAACGAACCATGGAGTATGATTTCTCTGCAACCATGATAGATTTCAAATCGATCCTGACCAAGATGAGTCTGTGGTGTGAAATAATTTTTGTTGAGTGGATAGATTTTAGTTGGGGTAGTCGTTCAACATTCTACAAGAACAACGAACCATGGAGTATGATTTCTCTGCAACCATGATAGATTTCAAATCGATCCTGACCAAGATGAGTCTGTGGTGTGAAATAATTTTTGTTGAGTGGATAGATTTTAGTTGGGGTAGTCGTTCAACATTCTACAAGAACAACGAACCATGGAGTATGATTTCTCTGAAACCATGATAGATTTCAAATCGATCCTGACCAAGATAAGTCTGTGGTGTGAAATAATTTTTGTTGAGTGGATAGATTTTAGTTGGGGTAGTCGTTCAACATTCTACAAGAACAACGAACCATGGAGTATGATTTCTCTGCAACCATGATAGATTTCAAATCGATCCTGACCAAGATGAGTCTGTGGTGTGAAATAATTTTTGTTGAGTGGATAGATTTTAGTTGGGGTAGTCGTTCAACATTCTACAAGAACAACTTACCATGGACTATGATTTCTCTGAAACCATGATAGATTTCAAATCGATCCTGACCAAGATGAGTCTGTGGTGTGAAATAATTTTTGTTGAGTAGATAGATTTTATTTGGGGTAGTCGTTCAACATTCTACAAGAACAACGAACCATGGAGTATGATTTCTCTGCAACCATGATAGATTTCAAATCGATCCTGACCAAGATGAGTCTGTGGTGTGAAATAATTTTTGTTGAGTGGATAGATTTTAGTTGGGGTAGTCGTTCAACATTCTAAAAGAACAACTTACCATGGACTATGATTTCTCTGAAATAATTTTTGTTGAGTGGATAGCTTTTAGTTGGGGTAGTCGTTCAACATTCTACAAGAACAACGAACCATGGAGTATGATTTCTCTGCAACCATGATAGATTTCAAATCGACTATGGACTATGATTTCTCTGAAACCATGATAGATTTCAAATCTATCCTGACCAAGATGAGTCTGTGGTGTGAAATAATTTTTGTTGAGTGGATATATTTTAGTTGGGATAGTCGTTCAACATTCTACAAGAACAACTTACCATGGACTATGATTTCTCTGAAACCATGATAGATTTGAAATCGATCCTGACCAAGATGAGTCTGTGGTGTGAAATAATTTTTGTTGAGTGGATAGATTTTAGTTAGGGGTAGTCGTTCAACATTCTACAAGAACAACTTACCATGGAGTATGATTTCTCTGAAACCATGATAGATTTCAAATCGATCCTGACCAAGATGAGTCTGTGGTGTGAAATAATTTTTGTTGAGTGGATAGATTTTAGTTGGGGTAGTCGTTAAACATTCTACAAGAACAACGAACCATGGAGTATGATTTCTCTGCAACCATGATAGATTTCAAATCGATCCTGACCAAGATGAGTCTGTGGTGTGAAATAATTTTTGTTGAGTGGATAGATTTTAGTTGGGGTAGTCGTTCAACATTCTACAAGAACAACGAACCATGGAGTATGATTTCTCTGAAATAATTTTTGTTGAGTGGATAGATTTTAGTTGGGGTAGTCGTTCAACATTCTAAAAGAACAACTTACCATGGACTATGATTTCTCTGAAATAATTTTTGTTGAGTGGATAGCTTTTAGTTGGGGTAGTCGTTCAACATTCTACAAGAACAACGAACCATGGAGTATGATTTCTCTGCAACCATGATAGATTTCAAATCGATCCTGACCAAGATGAGTCTGTGGTGTGAAATAATTTTTGTTGAGTGGATAGATTTTAGTTGGGGTAGTCGTTCAACATTCTACAAGAACAACGAACCATGGAGTATGATTTCTCTGCAACCATGATAGATTTCAAATCGATCCTGACCAAGATGAGTCTGTGGTGTGAAATAATTTTTGTTGAGTGGATAGATTTTAGTTGGGGTAGTCGTTCAACATTCTACAAGAACAACGAACCATGGAGTATGATTTCTCTGAAACCATGATAGATTTCAAATCGATCCTGACCAAGATGAGTCTGTGGTGTGAAATAATTTTTGTTGAGTGGATAGATTTTAGTTGGGGTAGTCGTTCAACATTCTACAAGAACAACGAACCATGGAGTATGATTTCTCTGCAACCATGATAGATTTCAAATCGATCCTGACCAAGATGAGTCTGTGGTGTGAAATAATTTTTGTTGAGTGGATAGATTTTAGTTGGGGTAGTCGTTCAACATTCTACAAGAACAACTTACCATGGACTATGATTTCTCTGAAACCATGATAGATTTCAAATCGATCCTGACCAAGATGAGTCTGTGGTGTGAAATAATTTTTGTTGAGTAGATAGATTTTATTTGGGGTAGTCGTTCAACATTCTACAAGAACAACGAACCATGGAGTATGATTTCTCTGCAACCATGATAGATTTCAAATCGATCCTGACCAAGATGAGTCTGTGGTGTGAAATAATTTTTGTTGAGTGGATAGATTTTAGTTGGGGTAGTCGTTCAACATTCTACAAGAACAACTTACCATGGACTATGATTTCTCTGAAACCATGATAGATTTCAAATCGATCCTGACCAAGATGAGTCTGTGGTGTGAAATAATTTTTGTTGAGTAGATAGATTTTATTTGGGGTAGTCGTTCAACATTCTACAAGCACAACGAACCATGGAGTATGATTTCTCTGAAACCATGATAGATTTGAAATCGATCCTGACCAAGATGAGTGTGTGGTGTGAAATAGTTTTTGTTGAGTGGATATATTTTAGTTGTGATAGTCGTTCAACATTCAACAAGAACAACTTACCATGGACTATGATTTCTCTGAAACCATGATAGATTTCAAATCGATCCTGACCAAGATGAGTCTGTGGTGTGAAATAATTTTTGTTGAGTGGATATATATATATATAGAACAACGAACCATGGAGTATGATTTCCCTGAAACCATGATAGATTTCAAATCGATCCTGACCAAGATGAGTCTGTGGTGTGAAATAATTTTTGTTGAGTGGATATATTTTAGTTGGGATAGTCGTTCAACATTCTACAATAACAACTTACCATGGACTATGATTTCTCTGAAACCATGATAGATTTCAAATCGATCCTGACCAAGATGAGTCTGTGGTGTGAAATAATTTTTGTTGAGTGGATAGATTTTAGTTGGGGTAGTCGTTCAACATTCTACAAGAACAACTTACCATGGACTATGATTTCTCTGAAACCATGATAGATTTCAAATCGATCCTGACCAAGATGAGTCTGTGGTGTGAAATAATTTTTGTTGAGTAGATAGATTTTATTTGGGGTAGTCGTTCAACATTCTACAAGTACAACGAACCATGGAGTATGAATTCTCTGAAACCATGATAGATTTGAAATCGATCCTGACCAAGATGAGTGTGTGGTGTGAAATAATTTTTGTTGAGTGGATATATTTTAGTTGGGATAGTCGTTCTACATTCAACAAGAACAACTTACCATGGACTATGATTTCTCTGAAACCATGATAGATTTCAAATCGATCCTGACCAAGATGAGTCTGTGGTGTGAAATAATTTTTGTTGAGTGGATAGATTTTAGTTAGGATAGTCGTTAAACATTCTACAAGAACAACGAACCATGGAGTATGATTTCTCTGAAACCATGATAGATTTCAAATCGATCCTGACCAAGATGAGTCTGTGGTGTGAAATAATTTTTGTTGAGTGGATATATTTTAGTTGGGATAGTCGTTCAACATTCTACAAGAACAACTTACCATGGACTATGATTTCTCTGAAACCATGATAGATTTCAAATCTATCCTGACCAAGATGAGTCTGTGGTGTGAAATAATTTTTGTTGAGTGGATATATTTTAGTTGGGATAGTCGTTCAACATTCTACAAGAACAACTTACCATGGACTATGATTTCTCTGAAACCATGATAGATTTGAAATCGATCCTGACCAAGATGAGTCTGTGGTGTGAAATAATTTTTGTTGAGTGGATAGATTTTAGTTAGGGGTAGTCGTTCAACATTCTACAAGAACAACTTACCATGGAGTATGATTTCTCTGAAACCATGATAGATTTCAAATCGATCCTGACCAAGATGAGTCTGTGGTGTGAAATAATTTTTGTTGAGTGGATAGATTTTAGTTGGGATAGTCGTTAAACATTCTACAAGAACAACGAACCATGGAGTATGATTTCTCTGAAACCATGATAGATTTCAAATCGATCCTGACCAAGATGAGTCTGTGGTGTGAAATAATTTTTGTTGAGTGGATAGATTTTAGTTGGGGTAGTCGTTCAACATTCTACAAGAACAACTTACCATGGACTATGATTTCTCTGAAATAATTTTTGTTGAGTGGATAGATTTTAGTTGGGGTAGTCGTTCAACATTCTACAAGAACAACTTACCATGGACTATGATTTCTCTGAAATAATTTTTGTTGAGTGGATAGATTTTAGTTGGGATAGTCGTTCAACATTCTACAAGAACAACGAACCATGGAGTATGATTTCTCTGCAACCATGATAGATTTCAAATCGATCCTGACCAAGATGAGTCTGTGGTGTGAAATAATTTTTGCTGAGTGGATAGATTTTAGTTGGGATAGTCGTTCAACATTCTACAAGAACAACGAACCATGGAGTATGATTTCTCTGAAACCATGATAGATTTCAAATCGATCCTGACCAAGATGAGTCTGTGGTGTGAAATAATTTTTGTTGAGTGGATAGATTTTAGTTGGGTTAGTCGTTCAACATTCTACAAGAACAACGAACCATGGAGTATGCAACCATGATAGATTTCAAATCGATCCTGACCAAGATGAGTCTGTGGTGTGAAATAATTTTTGTTGAGTGGATAGATTTTAGTTGGGGTAGTCGTTCAACATTCTACAAGAACATGGAGTATGATTTCTCTGAAATAATTTTTGTTGAGTGGATAGATTTTAGTTGGGGTAGTCGTTCAACATTCTAAAAGAACAACTTACCATGGACTATGATTTCTCTGAAATAATTTTTGTTGAGCGGATAGCTTTTAGTTGGGGTAGTCGTTCAACATTCTACAAGAACAACGAACCATGGAGTATGATTTCTCTGCAACCATGATAGATTTCAAATCGATCCTGACCAAGATGAGTCTGTGGTGTGAAATAATTTTTGTTGAGTGGATAGATTTTAGTTGGGATAGTCGTTCAACATTCTACAAGAACAACGAAAGATGGAGTATTATTTCTCTGAAACCATGATAGATTTGAAATCGATCCTGACCAAGATGAGTCTGTCAATAACAACTTACCATGGACTATGATTTCTCTGAAACCATGATAGATTTCAAATCGATCCTGACCAAGATGAGTCTGTGGTGTGAAATAATTTTTGTTGAGTGGATAGATATTAGTTGGGGTAGTCGTTCAACATTCTACAAGAACAACTTACCATGGACTATGATTTCTCTGAAACCATGATAGATTTCAAATCGATCCTGACCAAGATGAGTCTGTGGTGTGAAATAATTTTTGTTGAGTAGATAGATTTTATTTGGGGTAGTCGTTCAACATTCTACAAGTACAACGAACCATGGAGTATGAATTCTCTGAAACCATGATAGATTTGAAATCGATCCTGACCAAGATGAGTGTGTGGTGTGAAATAATTTTTGTTGAGTGGATATATTTTAGTTGGGATAGTCGTTCTACATTCAACAAGAACAACTTACCATGGACTATGATTTCTCTGAAACCATGATAGATTTCAAATCGATCCTGACCAAGATGAGTCTGTGGTGTGAAATAATTTTTGTTGAGTGGATAGATTTTAGTTGGGATAGTCGTTAAACATTCTACAAGAACAACGAACCATGGAGTATGATTTCTCTGAAACCATGATAGATTTCAAATCGATCCTGACCAAGATGAGTCTGTGGTGTGAAATAATTTTTGTTGAGTGGATATATTTTAGTTGGGATAGTCGTTCAACATTCTACAAGAACAACTTACCATGGACTATGATTTCTCTGAAACCATGATAGATTTCAAATCTATCCTGACCAAGATGAGTCTGTGGTGTGAAATAATTTTTGTTGAGTGGATATATTTTAGTTGGGATAGTCGTTCAACATTCTACAAGAACAACTTACCATGGACTATGATTTCTCTGAAACCATGATAGATTTCAAATCGATCCTGACCAAGATGAGTCTGTGGTGTGAAATAATTTTTGTTGAGTGGATAGATTTTAGTTAGGGGTAGTCGTTCAACATTCTACAAGAACAACTTACCATGGAGTATGATTTCTCTGAAACCATGATAGATTTCAAATCGATCCTGACCAAGATGAGTCTGTGGTGTGAAATAATTTTTGTTGAGTGGATAGATTTTAGTTGGGATAGTCGTTAAACATTCTACAAGAACAACGAACCATGGAGTATGATTTCTCTGAAACCATGATAGATTTCAAATCGATCCTGACCAAGATGAGTCTGTGGTGTGAAATAATTTTTGTTGAGTGGATAGATTTTAGTTGGGGTAGTCGTTCAACATTCTACAAGAACAACTTACCATGGACTATGATTTCTCTGAAATAATTTTTGTTGAGTGGATAGATTTTAGTTGGGGTAGTCGTTCAACATTCTACAAGAACAACTTACCATGGACTATGATTTCTCTGAAATAATTTTTGTTGAGTGGATAGATTTTAGTTGGGATAGTCGTTCAACATTCTACAAGAACAACGAACCATGGAGTATGATTTCTCTGCAACCATGATAGATTTCAAATCGATCCTGACCAAGATGAGTCTGTGGTGTGAAATAATTTTTGTTGAGTGGATAGATTTTAGTTGGGATAGTCGTTCAACATTCTACAAGAACAACGAACCATGGAGTATGATTTCTCTGAAACCATGATAGATTTCAAATCGATCCTGACCAAGATGAGTCTGTGGTGTGAAATAATTTTTGTTGAGTGGATAGATTTTAGTTGGGGTAGTCGTTCAACATTCTACAAGAACAACGAACCATGGAGTATGATTTCTCTGCAACCATGATAGATTTCAAATCGATCCTGACCAAGATGAGTCTGTGGTGTGAAATAGTTTTTGTTGAGTGGATAGATTTTAGTTGGGGTAGTCGTTCAACATTCTACAAGAACATGGAGTATGATTTCTCTGAAATAATTTTTGTTGAGTGGATAGATTTTAGTTGGGGTAGTCGTTCAACATTCTAAAAGAACAACTTACCATGGACTATGATTTCTCTGAAATAATTTTTGTTGAGCGGATAGCTTTTAGTTGGGGTAGTCGTTCAACATTCTACAAGAACAACGAACCATGGAGTATGATTTCTCTGCAACCATGATAGATTTCAAATCGATCCTGACCAAGATGAGTCTGTGGTGTGAAATAATTTTTGTTGAGTGGATAGATTTTAGTTGGGATAGTCGTTCAACATTCTACAAGAACAACGAAAGATGGAGTATTATTTCTCTGAAACCATGATAGATTTGAAATCGATCCTGACCAAGATGAGTCTGTGGTGTGAAATAATTGTTGTTGAGTGGATAGATTTTAGTTGGGGTAGTCGTTCAACATTCTACAAGAACAACGAACCATGGAGTATGATTTCTCTGAAACCATAATAGATTTCAAATCGATCCTGACCAAGATGAGTCTCTGGTGTGAAATAATTTTTGTTGAGTGGATAGATTTTAGTTGGGGTAGTCGTTCAACATTTTACAAGAACAACGAACCATGGTGTATGATTTCTCTGAAACCATGATAGATTTCAAATCGATCCTGACCAAGATGAGTCTGTGGTGTGAAATAATTTTTGTTGAGTGGATAGATTTTAATTGGGGTAGTCGTTCAACATTCTACAAGAACTACTTACCATGGAGTATGATTTCTCTGAAATAATTTTTGTTGAGTGGATAGATTTTAGTTGGGATAGTCGTTCAACATTCTTCAAGAACAGCGAACCATGGAGTATGATTTCTCTGAAACCATGATAGATTTCAAATCGAACCTGACCAAGATGAGTCTGTGGTGTGAAATAATTTTTGTTGAGTGGATAGATTTTAGTTGGGGTAGTCGTTCAACATTCTACAAGAACAACTTACCATGGACTATGATTTCTCTGAAACCGTGATAGATTTCAAATCGATTCTGACCAAGATGAGTCTGTGGTGTGAAATAATTTTTGTTGAGTGGATAGATTTTAGTTGGGGTAGTCGTTCAACATTCTACAAGAACAACTTACCATGGAGTATGATTTCTCTGAAATAATTGTTGTTGAGTGGATAGATTTTAGTTGGGATAGTCGTTCAACATTCTACAAGAACAACTTACCATGGAGTATGATTTCTCTGAAACGATGATAGATTTCAAATCGATCCTGACCAAGATGAGTCTGTGGTGTGAAATAATTTTTGTTGAGTGGATAGATTTTAGTTAGGGGTAGTCGTTCAACATTCTACAAGAACAACGAAACATGGAGTATGATTTCTCTGAAATAATTTTTGTTGAGTGGATAGATTTTAGTTGGGATAGTCGTTCAACATTCTACAAGAACAACTTACCATGGAGTATGATTTCTCTGAAATAATTTTTGTTGAGTGGATAGATTTTAGTTGGGGTAGTCGTTCAACATTCTACAAGAACAACTTACCATGGAGTATGATTTCTCTGAAACCATGATAGATTTCAAATCGATCCTGACCAAGATGAGTCTGTGGTGTGAAATAATTTTTGTTGAGTATATAGATTTTAGTTGGGGTAGTCGTTCAACATTCTACAAGAACAACTTACCATGGACTATGATTTCTCTGAAACCATGATAGATTTCAAATCGATCCTGACCAAGATGAGTCTGTGGTGTGAAATAATTTTTGTTCAGTGGATAGATTTTAGTTGGGGTAGTCGTTCAACATTCTACAAGAACAACGAACCATGGAGTATGATTTCTCTGAAATAATTTTTGTTGAGTGGATAGATTTTAGTTGGGGTAGTCGTTCAACATTCTACAAGAACAACGAACCATGGAGTATGATTTCTCTGAAACCATGATAGATTTCAAATCGATCTTGACCAAGATGAGTCTGTGGTGTGAAATAATTTTTGTTGAGTGGATAGCTTTTAGTTAGGGGTAGTCGTTCAGCATTCTACAAAAACAACGAACCATGGAGTATGATTTCTCTGCAACCATGATAGTTTTCAAATCGATCCTGACCAAGATGAGTCTGTGGTGTGAAATAATTTTTGTTGAGTGGATAGATTTTAGTTGGGATAGTCGTTCAACATTCTACAAGAATAACGAACCATGGAGTATGATTTCTCTGAAACCATGATAGATTTCAAATCGATCCTGACCAAGATGAGTCTGTGGTGTGAAATAATTTTTGTTGAGTGGATAGATTTTAGTTGGGGTAGTCGTTCAACATTCTACAAGAACAACTTACCATGGACTATGATTTCTCTGAAATAAATTTTGTTGAGTGGATAGATTTTAGTTGGGGTAGTCGTTCAACATTCTACAAGAACAACTTACCATGGAGTATGATTTCTCTGAAATAATTTTTGTTGAGTGGATAGATTTTAGTTGGGGTAGTCGTTCAACATTTTACAAGAACAACGAACCATGGAGTATGATTTCTCTGAAACCATGATAGATTTCAAATCGATCCTGACCAAGATGAGTCTGTGGTGTGAAATAATTTTTGTTGAGTGGATAGATTTTAGTTGGGATAGTCGTTCAACATTCTACCAGAACAACTTACCATGGAGTATGATTTCTCTGAAACCATGATAGATTTCAAATCGATCCTGGCCAAGATGAGTCTGTGGTGTGAAATAATTTTTGTTGAGTGGATAGATTTTAGTTGGGGTAGTCGTTCAACATTCTACAAGAACAACTTACTATGGAGTATGATTTCTCTGAAACCATGATAGATTTCAAATCGATTTTGACCAAGATGAGTCTGTGGTGTGAAATAATTTTTGTTGAGTGGATAGATTTTAGTTGGGGTAGTCGTTCAACATTCTACAAGAACAACTTACCATGGAGTATGATTTCTCTGAAACCATGATAGATTTGAAATCGATCCTGACCAAGATGAGTCTGTGGTGTGAAATAATTTTTGTTGAGTGGATAGATCTTAGTTGGGGTAGTCGCTCAACATTCTACAAGAACAACGAACCATGGAGTATGATTTCTCTGAAACCACGATAGATTTCAAATCGATCCTGACCAAGATGAGTCTGTGGTGTGAAATAATTTTTGTTGAGTGGATAGATTTTAGTTGGGGTAGTCCTTCAACATTCTACAAGAACAACTTACCATGGACTATGATTTCTCTGAAACCATGATAGATTTCAAATCGAGCCTGACCAAGATGAGTCTGTGGTGTGAAATAATTTTTGTTGAGTGGATAGATTTTAGTTGGGGTAGTCGTTCAAAATTCTACAAGAACAACTTACCATGGAGTATGATTTCTCTGAAACCATGATAGATTTCAAATCGATCCTGACCAAGATGAGTCTGTGGTGTGAAATAATTTTTGTTGAGTGGATAGATTTTAGTTGGGATAGTCGCTCAACATTCTACAAGAACAACGAACCATGGAGTATGATTTCTCTGAAACCATGATAGATTTCAAATCGATCCTGACCAAGATGAGTCTGTGGTGTGAAATAATTTTTGTTGAGTGGATAGATTTTAGTTGGGGTAGTCGTTCAGCATTCTACAAGAACAACTTACCATGGAGTATGATTTCTCTGAAACCATGATAGATTTCAAATCGATCCTGACCAAGGTGAGTCTGTGGTGTGAAATAATTTTTGTTGAGTGGATAGATTTTAGTTGGGGTAGTCGTTCAACATTCTACAAGAACAACTTACCATGGAGTATGATTTCTCTGAAATAATTTTTGTTGAGTGGATAGATTTTAGTTGCGATAGTCGTTCAACATTCTACAAGAACAACGAACCATGGAGTATGATTTCTCTGAAACCATGATAGATTTCAAATCGATCCTGACCAAGATGAGTCTGTGGTGTGAAATAATTTTTGTTGAGTGGATAGATTTTAGTTGGGGTAGTCGTTCAACATTCTACAAGAACAACGAACCATGGAATATGATTTCTCTGAAATAATTTTTGTTGAGTGGATAGATTTTAGTTGGGATAGTCGTTCAACATTCTACAAGAACAACGAACCATGGAGTCTGATTTCTCTGAAACCATGATAGATTTCAAATCGATCCTGACCAAGATGAGTCTGTGGTGTGAAATAATTTTTGTTGAGTGGATAGATTTTAGTTGGGATAGTCGTTCAACATTTTACAAGAACAACGAACCATGTAGTATGATTTCTCTGAAACCATGATAGATTTCAAATCGATCCTGACCAAGATGAGTCTGTGGTGTGAAATAATTTTTGTTGAGTGGATAGATTTTAGTTGGGGTAGTCGTTCAACATTCTACAAGAACAACTTACCATGGACTATGATTTCTCTGAAACCATGATAGATTTCAAATCGATCCTGACCAAGATGAGTCTGTGGTGTGAAATAATTTTTGTTGAGTGGATAGATTTTAGTTGGGGTAGTCGTTCAACATTCTACAAGAACAACTTACCATGGACTATGATTTCTCTGAAACCATGATAGATTTCAAATCGATCCTGACCAAGATGAGTCTGTGGTGTGAAATAATTTTTGTTGAGTGGATAGATTTTAGTTGGGGTAGTCGTTCAACATTCTACAAGAACAACTTACCATGGACTATGATTTCTCTGAAACCATGATAGATTTCAAATCGATCCTGACCAAGATGAGTCTGTGGTGTGAAATAATTTTTGTTGAGTGGATAGATTTTAGTTGGGGTAGTCGTTCAACATTTTACAAGAACAACGAACCATGGTGTATGATTTCTCTGAAACCATAATAGATTTCAAATCGATCCTGACCAAGATGAGTCTGTGGTGTGAAATAATTTTTGTTGAGTGGATAGATTTTAGTTGGGGTAGTCGTTCAACATTCTACAAGAACAACTTACCATGGACTATGATTTCTCTGAAACCATGATAGATTTCAAATCGATCCTGACCAAGATGAGTCTGTGGTGTGAAATAATTTTTGTTGAGTGGATAGATTTTAGTTGGGGTAGTCGTTCAACATTTTACAAGAACAACGAACCATGGTGTATGATTTCTCTGAAACCATGATAGATTTCAAATCGATCCTGACCAAGATGAGTCTGTGGTGTGAAATAATTTTTGTTGAGTGGATAGATTTTAGTTGTGGTAGTCGTTCAACATTCTACAAGAACAACTTACCATGGAGTATGCTTTCTCTGAAATAATTTTTGTTGAGTGGATAGATTTTAGTTGGGATAGTCGTTCAACATTCCACAAGAACAGCGAACCATGGAGTATGATTTCTCTGAAACCATGATAGATTTCAAATCGATCCTGACCAAGATGAGTCTGTGGTGTGAAATAATTTTTGTTGAGTGGATAGATTTTAGTTGGGGTAGTCGTTTAACATTCTACAAGAACAACTTACCATGGAGTATGATTTCTCTGAAACCATGATAGATTTCAAATCGATCCTGACCAAGATGAGTCTGTGGTGTGAAATAATTTTTGTTGAGTGGATAGATTTTAGTTGGGGTAGTCGTTCAACATTCTACAAGAACAACTTACCATGGACTATGATTTCTCTGAAACCATGATAGATTTCAAATCGATCCTGACCAAGATGAGTCTGTGGTGTGAAATAATTTTTGTTGAGTGGATTGATTTTAGTTGGGATAGTCGTTCAACATTTTACAAGAACAACGAACCATGTAGTATGATTTCTCTGAAACCATGATAGATTTCAAATCGATCCTGACCAAGATGAGTCTGTGGTGTGAAATAATTTTTGTTGAGTGGATAGATTTTAGTTGGGGTAGTCGTTCAACATTCTACAAGAACAACTTACCATGGACTATGATTTCTCTGAAACCATGATAGATTTCAAATCGATCCTGACCAAGATGAGTCTGTGGTGTGAAATAATTTTTGTTGAGTGGATAGATTTTAGTTGGGATAGTCGTTCAACATTTTACAAGAACAACGAACCATGGTGTATGATTTCTCTGAAACCATAATAGATTTCAAATCGATCCTGACCAAGATGAGTCTGTGGTGTGAAATATCTTTTGTTGAGTGGATAGATTTTAGTTGGGGTAGTCGTTCAACATTTTACAAGAACAACGAACCATGGAGTATGATTTCTCTGAAACCATGATAGATTTCAAATCGATCCTGACCAAGATGAGTCTGTGGTGTGAAATAATTTTTGTTGAGTGGATAGATTTTAGTTGGGGTAGTCGTTCAACATTTTACAAGAACAACGAACCATGGTGTATGATTTCTCTGAAACCATGATAGATTTCAAATCGATCCTGACCAAGATGAGTCTGTGGTGTGAAATAATTTTTGTTGAGTGGATAGATTTTAGTTGTGGTAGTCGTTCAACATTCTACAAAAACAACTTACCATGGAGTATGCTTTCTCTGAAATAATTTTTGTTGAGTGGATAGATTTTAGTTGGGATAGTCGTTCAACATTCCACAAGAACAGCGAACCATGGAGTATGATTTCTCTGAAACCATGATAGATTTCAAATCGATCCTGACCAAGATGAGTCTGTGGTGTGAAATAATTTTTGTTGAGTGGATAGATTTTAGTTGGGGTAGTCGTTTAACATTCTACAAGAACAACTTACCATGGACTATGATTTCTCTGAAACCATGATAGATTTCAAATCGATCCTGACCAAGATGAGTCTGTGGTGTGAAATAATTTTTGTTGAGTGGATAGATTTTAGTTGGGGTAGTCGTTCAACATTCTACAAGAACAACTTACCATGGACTATGATTTCTCTGAAACCCTGATAGATTTCAAATCGATCCTGACCAAGATGAGTCTGTGGTGTGAAATAATTTTTGTTGAGTGGATAGATTTTAGTTGGGATAGTCGTTCAACATTTTACAAGAACAACGAACCATGTAGTATGATTTCTCTGAAACCATGATAGATTTCAAATCGATCCTGACCAAGATGAGTCTGTGGTGTGAAATAATTTTTGTTGAGTGGATAGATTTTAGTTGGGGTAGTCGTTCAACATTCTACAAGAACAACTTACCATGGACTATGATTTCTCTGAAACCATGATAGATTTCAAATCGATCCTGACCAAGATGAGTCTGTGGTGTGAAATAATTTTTGTTGAGTGGATAGATTTTAGTTGGGGTAGTCGTTCAACATTCTACAAGAACAACTTACCATGGACTATGATTTCTCTGAAACCATGATAGATTTCAAATCGATCCTGACCAAGATGAGTCTGTGGTGTGAAATAATTTTTGTTGAGTGGATAGATTTTAGTTGGGGTAGTCGTTTAACATTCCACAAGAACAGCGAACCATGGAGTATGATTTCTCTGAAACCATGATAGATTTCAAATCGATCCTGACCAAGATGAGTCTGTGGTGTGAAATAATTTTTGTTGAGTGGATAGATTTTAGTTGGGGTAGTCGTTCAACATTTTACAAGAACAACGAACCATGGTGTATGATTTCTCTGAAACCATGATAGATTTCAAATCGATCCTGACCAAGATGAGTCTGTGGTGTGAAATAATTTTTGTTGAGTGGATAGATTTTAGTTGGGGTAGTCGTTCAACATTCTACAAGAACAACTTACCATGGAGTATGATTTCTCTGAAATAATTTTTGTTGAGTGGATAGATTTCAGTTGGGATAGTCGTTCAACATTCCACAAGAACAACTTACCATGGAGTATGATTTCTCTGAAATAATTGTTGTTGAGTGGATAGATTTTAGTTGGGATAGTCGTTCAACATTCTACAAGAACAACTTACCATGGACTATGATTTCTCTGAAACCATGATAGATTTCAAATCGATCCTGACCAAGATGAGTCTGTGGTGTGAAATAATTTTTGTTGAGTGGATAGATTTTAGTTGGGGTAGTCGTTTAACATTCTACAAGAACAACTTACCATGGACTATGATTTCTCTGAAACCATGATAGATTTCAAATCGATCCTGACCAAGATGAGTCTGTGGTGTGAAATAATTTTTGTTGAGTGGATAGATTTTAGTTGGGGTAGTCGTTCAACATTCTACAAGAACAACTTACCATGGAGTATGATTTCTCTGAAATAATTGTTGTTGAGTGGATAGATTTTAGTTGGGATAGTCGTTCAACATTCTACAAGAACAACGAACCATGGAGTATGATTTCTCTGAAACCATGATAGATTTCAAATCGATCCTGACCAAGATGAGTCTGTGGTGTGAAATAATTTTTGTTGAGTGGATAGATTTTAGTTGGGGTAGTCGTTCAACATTTTACAAGAACAACGAACCATGGTGTATGATTTCTCTGAAACCATGATAGATTTCAAATCGATCCTGACCAAGATGAGTCTGTGGTGTGAAATAATTTTTGTTGAGTGGATAGATTTGAGTTGGGGTAGTCGTTCAACATTCTACAAGAACAACTTACCATGGACTATGATTTCTCTGAAACCATGATAGATTTCAAATCGATCCTGACCAAGATGAGTCTGTGGTGTGAAATAATTTTTGTTGAGTGGATAGATTTTAGTTGGGGTAGTCGTTCAACATTTTACAAGAACAACGAACCATGGTGTATGATTTCTCTGAAACCATGATAGATTTCAAATCGATCCTGACCAAGATGAGTCTGTGGTGTGAAATAATTTTTGTTGAGTGGATAGATTTTAGTTAGGGGTAGTCGTTCAACATTCTACAAGAACAACGAACCATGGAGTATGATTTCTCTGAAATAATTTTTGTTGAGTGGATAGTTTTTAGTTGGGATAGTCGTTCAACATTCTACAAGAACAACTTACCATGGAGTATGATTTCTCTGAAATAATTTTTGTTGAGTGGATAGATTTTAGGTGGGGTAGTCGTTCAACATTCTACAAGAACAACTTACCATGGAGTATGATTTCTCTGAAACCATGATAGATTTCAAATCGATCCTGACCAAGATGAGTCTGTGGTGTGAAATAATTTTTGTTGAGTGGATAGATTTTAGTTGGGGTAGTCGTTCAACATTCTACAAGAACAACTTACCATGGGCTATGATTTCTCTGAAACCATGATAGATTTCAAATCGATCCTGACCAAGATGAGTCTGTGGTGTGAAATAATTTTTGTTCAGTGGATAGATTTTAGTTGGGGTAGTCGTTCAACATTCTACAAGAACAACGAACCATGGAATATCATTTCTCTGAAATAATTTTTGTTGAGTGGATAGATTTTAGTTGGGGTAGTCGTTCAACATTCTACAAGAACAACGAACCATGGAGTATGATTTCTCTGAAACCATGATAGATTTCAAATCGATCCTGACCAAGATGAGTCTGTGGTGTGAAATAGTTTTTGTTGAGTGGATAGATTTTAGTTAGGGGTAGTCGTTCACCATTCTACAAGAACAACGAAACATGGAGTATGATTTCTCTGCAACCATGATAGTTTTCAAATCGATCCTGACCAAGATGAGTCTGTGGTGTGAAATAATTTTTGTTGAGTGGATAGATTTTAGTTGGGATAGTCGTTCAACATTCTACAAGAATAACGAACCATGGAGTATGATTTCTCTGAAACCGTGATAGATTTCAAATCGATCCTGACCAAGATGAGTCTGTGGTGTGAAATAATTTTTGTTGAGTGGATAGATTTTAGTTGGGGTAGTCGTTCAACATTCTACAAGAACAACTTACCATGGACTATGATTTCTCTGAAATAATTTTTGTTGAGTGGATAGATTTTAGTTGGGGTAGTCGTTCAACATTCTACAAGAACAACTTACCGTGGAGTATGATTTCTCTGAAATAATTTTTGTTGAGTGGATAGATTTTAGTTGGGGTAGTCGTTCAACATTTTACAAGAACAACGAACCATGGAGTATGATTTCTCTAAAACCATGATAGATTTCAAATCGATCCTGACCAAGATGAGTCTGTGGTGTGAAATAATTTTTGTTGAGTGGATAGATTTTAGTTGGGATAGTCGTTCAACATTTTACAAGAACAACTTACCATGGAGTATGATTTCTCTGAAACCATGATAGATTTCAAATCGATCCTGACCAAGATGAGTCTGTGGTGTGAAATAATTTTTGTTGAGTGGATAGATTTTAATTTTGGTAGTCGTTCAACATTCTACAAGAACAACTTACCATGGAGTATGATTTCTCTGAAACCATGATAGATTTCAAATCGATCCTGACCAAGATGAGTCTGTGGTGTGAAATAATTTTTGTTGAGTGGATAGATTTTAGTTGGGGTAGTCGTTCAACATTCTACAAGAACAACTTACCATGGACTATGATTTCTCTGAAATAATTTTTGTTGAGTGGATAGATTTTAGTTGGGGTAGTCGTTTAACATTCTACAAGAACAACTTACCATGGACTATGATTTCTCTGAAACCATGATAGATTTCAAATCGATCCTGACCAAGATGAGTCTGTGGTGTGAAATAATTTTTGTTGAGTGGATAGATTTTAGTTGGGGTAGTCGTTCAACATTCTACAAGAACAACTTACCATGGAGTATGATTTCTCTGAAATAATTGTTGTTGAGTGGATAGATTTTAGTTGGGATAGTCGTTCAACATTCTACAAGAACAACGAACCATGGAGTATGATTTCTCTGAAACCATGATAGATTTCAAATCGATCCTGACCAAGATGAGTCTGTGGTGTGAAATAATTTTTGTTGAGTGGATAGATTTTAGTTGGGATAGTCGTTCAACATTCTACAAGAATAACGAACCATGGAGTATGATTTCTCTGAAACCGTGATAGATTTCAAATCGATCCTGACCAAGATGAGTCTGTGGTGTGAAATAATTTTTGTTGAGTGGATAGATTTTAGTTGGGGTAGTCGTTCAACATTCTACAAGAACAACTTACCATGGACTATGATTTCTCTGAAATAATTTTTGTTGAGTGGATAGATTTTAGTTGGGGTAGTCGTTCAACATTCTACAAGAACAACTTACCATGGACTATGATTTCTCTGAAATAATTTTTGTTGAGTGGATAGATTTTAGTTGGGGTAGTCGTTCAACATTCTACAAGAACAACTTACCGTGGAGTATGATTTCTCTGAAATAATTTTTGTTGAGTGGATAGATTTTAGTTGGGGTAGTCGTTCAACATTTTACAAGAACAACGAACCATGGAGTATGATTTCTCTAAAACCATGATAGATTTCAAATCGATCCTGACCAAGATGAGTCTGTGGTGTGAAATAATTTTTGTTGAGTGGATAGATTTTAGTTGGGATAGTCGTTCAACATTTTACAAGAACAACTTACCATGGAGTATGATTTCTCTGAAACCATGATAGATTTCAAATCGATCCTGACCAAGATGAGTCTGTGGTGTGAAATAATTTTTGTTGAGTGGATAGATTTTAATTTTGGTAGTCGTTCAACATTCTACAAGAACAACTTACCATGGAGTATGATTTCTCTGAAACCATGATAGATTTCAAATCGATCCTGACCAAGATGAGTCTGTGGTGTGAAATAATTTTTGTTGAGTGGATAGATTTTAGTTGGGGTAGTCGTTCAACATTCTACAAGAACAACTTACCATGGACTATGATTTCTCTGAAATAATTTTTGTTGAGTGGATAGATTTTAGTTGGGGTAGTCGTTTAACATTCTACAAGAACAACTTACCATGGACTATGATTTCTCTGAAACCATGATAGATTTCAAATCGATCCTGACCAAGATGAGTCTGTGGTGTGAAATAATTTTTGTTGAGTGGATAGATTTTAGTTGGGGTAGTCGTTCAACATTCTACAAGAACAACTTACCATGGAGTATGATTTCTCTGAAATAATTGTTGTTGAGTGGATAGATTTTAGTTGGGATAGTCGTTCAACATTCTACAAGAACAACGAACCATGGAGTATGATTTCTCTGAAACCATGATAGATTTCAAATCGATCCTGACCAAGATGAGTCTGTGGTGTGAAATAATTTTTGTTGAGTGGATAGATTTTAGTTAGGGGTAGTCGTTCAACATTCTACAAGAACAACGAACCATGGAGTATGATTTCTCTGAAATAATTTTTGTTGAGTGGATAGTTTTTAGTTGGGATAGTCGTTCAACATTCTACAAGAACAACTTACCATGGAGTATGATTTCTCTGAAATAATTTTTGTTGAGTGGATAGATTTTAGGTGGGGTAGTCGTTCAACATTCTACAAGAACAACTTACCATGGAGTATGATTTCTCTGAAACCATGATAGATTTCAAATCGATCCTGACCAAGATGAGTCTGTGGTGTGAAATAATTTTTGTTGAGTGGATAGATTTTAGTTGGGGTAGTCGTTCAACATTCTACAAGAACAACTTACCATGGGCTATGATTTCTCTGAAACCATGATAGATTTCAAATCGATCCTGACCAAGATGAGTCTGTGGTGTGAAATAATTTTTGTTCAGTGGATAGATTTTAGTTGGGGTAGTCGTTCAACATTCTACAAGAACAACGAACCATGGAATATCATTTCTCTGAAATAATTTTTGTTGAGTGGATAGATTTTAGTTGGGGTAGTCGTTCAACATTCTACAAGAACAACGAACCATGGAGTATGATTTCTCTGAAACCATGATAGATTTCAAATCGATCCTGACCAAGATGAGTCTGTGGTGTGAAATAGTTTTTGTTGAGTGGATAGATTTTAGTTAGGGGTAGTCGTTCACCATTCTACAAGAACAACGAAACATGGAGTATGATTTCTCTGCAACCATGATAGTTTTCAAATCGATCCTGACCAAGATGAGTCTGTGGTGTGAAATAATTTTTGTTGAGTGGATAGATTTTAGTTGGGATAGTCGTTCAACATTCTACAAGAATAACGAACCATTTAGTATGATTTCTCTGAAACCGTGATAGATTTCAAATCGATCCTGACCAAGATGAGTCTGTGGTGTGAAATAATTTTTGTTGAGTGGATAGATTTTAGTTGGGGTAGTCGTTCAACATTCTACAAGAACAACTTACCATGGACTATGATTTCTCTGAAATAATTTTTGTTGAGTGGATAGATTTTAGTTGGGGTAGTCGTTCAACATTCTTCAAGAACAACTTACCATGGAGTATGATTTCTCTGAAATAATTTTTGTTGAGTGGATAGATTTTAGTTGGGATAGTCGTTCAACATTCTACAAGAATAACGAACCATGGAGTATGATTTCTCTGAAACCGTGATAGATTTCAAATCGATCCTGACCAAGATGAGTCTGTGGTGTGAAATAATTTTTGTTGAGTGGATAGATTTTAGTTGGGGTAGTCGTTCAACATTTTACAAGAACAACGAACCATGGTGTATGATTTCTCTGAAACCATGATAGATTTCAAATCGATCCTGACCAAGATGAGTCTGTGGTGTGAAATAATTTTTGTTGAGTGGATAGATTTTAGTTAGGGGTAGTCGTTCAACATTCTACAAGAACAACGAACCATGGAGTATGATTTCTCTGAAATAATTTTTGTTGAGTGTATAGTTTTTAGTTGGGATAGTCGTTCAACATTCTACAAGAACAACTTACCATGGAGTATGATTTCTCTGAAATAATTTTTGTTGAGTGGATAGATTTTAGGTGGGGTAGTCGTTCAACATTCTACAAGAACAACTTACCATGGAGTATGATTTCTCTGAAACCATGATAGATTTCAAATCGATCCTGACCAAGATGAGTCTGTGGTGTGAAATAATTTTTGTTGAGTGGATAGATTTTGGTTGGGGTAGTCGTTCAACATTCTACAAGAACAACTTACCATGGGCTATGATTTCTCTGAAACCATGATAGATTTCAAATCGATCCTTACCAAGATGAGTCTGTGGTGTGAAATAATTTTTGTTCAGTGGATAGATTTTAGTTGGGGTAGTCGTTCAACATTCTACAAGAACAACGAACCATGGAATATCATTTCTCTGAAATAATTTTTGTTGAGTGGATAGATTTTAGTTGGGGTAGTCGTTCAACATTCTACAAGAACAACGAACCATGGAGTATGATTTCTCTGAAACCATGATAGATTTCAAATCGATCCTGACCAAGATGAGTCTGTGGTGTGAAATAGTTTTTGTTGAGTGGATAGATTTTAGTTGGGGTAGTCGTTCACCATTCTACAAGAACAACGAAACATGGAGTATGATTTCTCTGCAACCATGATAGTTTTCAAATCGATCCTGACCAAGATGAGTCTGTGGTGTGAAATAATTTTTGTTGAGTGGATAGATTTTAGTTGGGATAGTCGTTCAACATTCTACAAGAATAACGAACCATGGAGTATGATTTCTCTGAAACCGTGATAGATTTCAAATCGATCCTGACCAAGATGAGTCTGTGGTGTGAAATAATTTTTGTTGAGTGGATAGATTTTAGTTGGGGTAGTCGTTCAACATTCTACAAGAACAACTTACCATGGACTATGATTTCTCTGAAATAATTTTTGTTGAGTGGATAGATTTTAGTTGGGGTAGTCGTTCAACATTCTACAAGAACAACTTACCATGGAGTATGATTTCTCTGAAACCATGATAGATTTCAAATCGATCCTGACCAAGATGAGTCTGTGGTGTGAAATAGTTTTTGTTGAGTGGATAGATTTTAGTTAGGGGTAGTCGTTCACCATTCTACAAGAACAACGAAACATGGAGTATGATTTCTCTGCAACCATGATAGTTTTCAAATCGATCCTGACCAAGATGAGTCTGTGGTGTGAAATAATTTTTGTTGAGTGGATAGATTTTAGTTGGGATAGTCGTTCAACATTCTACAAGAATAACGAACCATGGAGTATGATTTCTCTGAAACCGTGATAGATTTCAAATCGATCCTGACCAAGATGAGTCTGTGGTGTGAAATAATTTTTGTTGAGTGGATAGATTTTAGTTGGGGTAGTCGTTCAACATTTTACAAGAACAACGAACCATGGTGTATGATTTCTCTGAAACCATGATAGATTTCAAATCGATCCTGACCAAGATGAGTCTGTGGTGTGAAATAATTTTTGTTGAGTGGATAGATTTTAGTTAGGGGTAGTCGTTCAACATTCTACAAGAACAACGAACCATGGAGTATGATTTCTCTGAAATAATTTTTGTTGAGTGGATAGTTTTTAGTTGCGATAGTCGTTCAACATTCTACAAGAACAACTTACCATGGAGTATGATTTCTCTGAAATAATTTTTGTTGAGTGGATAGATTTTAGGTGGGGTAGTCGTTCAACATTCTACAAGAACAACTTACCATGGAGTATGATTTCTCTGAAACCATGATAGATTTCAAATCGATCCTGACCAAGATGAGTCTGTGGTGTGAAATAATTTTTGTTGAGTGGATAGATTTTAGTTGGGGTAGTCGTTCAACATTCTACAAGAACAACTTACCATGGGCTATGATTTCTCTGAAACCATGATAGATTTCAAATCGATCCTGACCAAGATGAGTCTGTGGTGTGAAATAATTTTTGTTCAGTGGATAGATTTTAGTTGGGGTAGTCGTTCAACATTCTACAAGAACAACGAACCATGGAATATCATTTCTCTGAAATAATTTTTGTTGAGTGGATAGATTTTAGTTGGGGTAGTCGTTCAACATTCTACAAGAACAACGAACCATGGAGTATGATTTCTCTGAAACCATGATAGATTTCAAATCGATCCTGACCAAGATGAGTCTGTGGTGTGAAATAGTTTTTGTTGAGTGGATAGATTTTAGTTAGGGGTAGTCGTTCACCATTCTACAAGAACAACGAACCATGGAGTATGATTTCTCTGCAACCATGATAGTTTTCAAATCGATCCTGACCAAGATGAGTCTGTGGTGTGAAATAATTTTTGTTGAGTGGATAGATTTTAGTTGGGATAGTCGTTCAACATTCTACAAGAATAACGAAAAATGGAGTATGATTTCTCTGAAACCGTGATAGATTTCAAATCGATCCTGAACAAGATGAGTCTGTGGTGTGAAATAATTTTTGTTGAGTGGATAGATTTTAGTTGGGGTAGTCGTTCAACATTCTACAAGAACAACTTACCATGGACTATGATTTCTCTGAAATAATTTTTGTTGAGTGGATAGATTTTAGTTGGGGTAGTCGTTCAACATTCTACAAGAACAACTTACCATGGAGTATGATTTCTCTGAAATAATTTTTGTTGAGTGGATAGA
This sequence comes from Xylota sylvarum, assembly GCA_905220385.1. Taxonomy (NCBI): domain Eukaryota; kingdom Metazoa; phylum Arthropoda; class Insecta; order Diptera; family Syrphidae; genus Xylota; species Xylota sylvarum. Next base: position 329,632 of record CAJMZQ010000083.1, read on the forward strand.
TTTTAGTTGGGGTAGTCGTTCAACATTTTACAAGAACAACGAACCATGGAGTATGATTTCTCTAAAACCATGATAGATTTCAAATCGATCCTGACCAAGATGAGTCTGTGGTGTGAAATAATTTTTGTTGAGTGGATAGATTTTAGTTGGGATAGTCGTTCAACATTTTACAAGAACAACTTACCATGGAGTATGATTTCTCTGAAACCATGATAGATTTCAAATCGATCCTGACCAAGATGAGTCTGTGGTGTGAAATAATTTTTGTTGAGTGGATAGATTTTAATTTTGGTAGTCGTTCAACATTCTACAAGAACAACTTACCATGGAGTATAATTTCTCTGAAACCATGATAGATTTCAAATCGATCCTGACCAAGATGAGTCTGTGGTGTGAAATAATTTTTGTTGAGTGGATAGATTTTAGTTGGGGTAGTCGTTCAACATTCTACAAGAACAACTTACCATGGACTATGATTTCTCTGAAATAATTTTTGTTGAGTGGATAGATTTTAGTTGGGGTAGTCGTTTAACATTCTACAAGAACAACTTACCATGGACTATGATTTCTCTGAAACCATGATAGATTTCAAATCGATCCTGACCAAGATGAGTCTGTGGTGTGAAATAATTTTTGTTGAGTGGATAGATTTTAGTTGGGGTAGTCGTTCAACATTCTACAAGAACAACTTACCATGGAGTATGATTTCTCTGAAATAATTGTTGTTGAGTGGATAGATTTTAGTTGGGATAGTCGTTCAACATTCTACAAGAACAACGAACCATGGAGTATGATTTCTCTGAAACCATGATAGATTTCAAATCGATCCTGACCAAGATGAGTCTGTGGTGTGAAATAATTTTTGTTGAGTGGATAGATTTTAGTTGGGGTAGTCGTTCAACATTTTACAAGAACAACGAACCATGGTGTATGATTTCTCTGAAACCATGATAGATTTCAAATCGATCCTGACCAAGATGAGTCTGTGGTGTGAAATAATTTTTGTTGAGTGGATAGATTTGAGTTGGGGTAGTCGTTCAACATTCTACAAGAACAACTTACCATGGACTATGATTTCTCTGAAACCATGATAGATTTCAAATCGATCCTGACCAAGATGAGTCTGTGGTGTGAAATAATTTTTGTTGAGTGGATAGATTTTAGTTGGGGTAGTCGTTCAACATTTTACAAGAACAACGAACCATGGTGTATGATTTCTCTGAAACCATGATAGATTTCAAATCGATATTGACCAAGATGAGTCTGTGGTGTGAAATAATTTTTGTTGAGTGGATAGATTTTAGTTAGGGGTAGTCGTTCAACATTCTACAAGAACAACGAACCATGGAGTATGATTTCTCTGAAATAATTTTTGTTGAGTGGATAGTTTTTAGTTGGGATAGTCGTTCAACATTCTACAAGAACAACTTACCATTGAGTATGATTTCTCTGAAATAATTTTTGTTGAGTGGATAGATTTTAGGTGGGGTAGTCGTTCAACATTCTACAAGAACAACTTACCATGGAGTATGATTTCTCTGAAACCATGATAGATTTCAAATCGATCCTGACCAAGATGAGTCTGTGGTGTGAAATAATTTTTGTTGAGTGGATAGATTTTAGTTGGGGTAGTCGTTCAACATTCTACAAGAACAACTTACCATGGGCTATGATTTCTCTGAAACCATGATAGATTTCAAATCGATCCTGACCAAGATGAGTCTGTGGTGTGAAATAATTTTTGTTCAGTGGATAGATTTTAGTTGGGGTAGTCGTTCAACATTCTACAAGAACAACGAACCATGGAATATCATTTCTCTGAAATAATTTTTGTTGAGTGGATAGATTTTAGTTGGGGTAGTCGTTCAACATTCTACAAGAACAACGAACCATGGAGTATGATTTCTCTGAAACCATGATAGATTTCAAATCGATCCTGACCCAGATGAGTCTGTGGTGTGAAATAGTTTTTGTTGAGTGGATAGATTTTAGTTAGGGGTAGTCGTTCACCATTCTACAAGAACAACGAAACATGGAGTATGATTTCTCTGCAACCATGATAGTTTTCAAATCGATCCTGACCAAGATGAGTCTGTGGTGTGAAATAATTTTTGTTGAGTGGATAGATTTTAGTTGGGATAGTCGTTCAACATTCTACAAGAATAACGAACCATGGAGTATGATTTCTCTGAAACCGTGATAGATTTCAAATCGATCCTGACCAAGATGAGTCTGTGGTGTGAAATAATTTTTGTTGAGTGGATAGATTTTAGTTGGGGTAGTCGTTCAACATTCTACAAGAACAACTTACCATGGACTATGATTTCTCTGAAATAATTTTTGTTGAGTGGATAGATTTTAGTTGGGGTAGTCGTTCAACATTCTACAAGAACAACTTACCATGGAGTATGATTTCTCTGAAATAATTTTTGTTGAGTGGATAGATTTTAGTTGGGGTAGTCGTTCAACATTTTACAAGAACAACGAACCATGGAGTATGATTTCTCTAAAACCATGATAGATTTCAAATCGATCCTGACCAAGATGAGTCTGTGGTGTGAAATAATTTTTGTTGAGTGGATAGATTTTAGTTGGGATAGTCGTTCAACATTTTACAAGAACAACTTACCATGGAGTATGATTTCTCTGAAACCATGATAGATTTCAAATCGATCCTGACCAAGATGAGTCTGTGGTGTGAAATAATTTTTGTTGAGTGGATAGATTTTAATTTTGGTAGTCGTTCAACATTCTACAAGAACAACTTACCATGGAGTATGATTTCTCTGAAACCATGATAGATTTCAAATCGATCCTGACCAAGATGAGTCTGTGGTGTGAAATAATTTTTGTTGAGTGGATAGATTTTAGTTGGGGTAGTCGTTCAACATTCTACAAGAACAACTTACCATGGACTATGATTTCTCTGAAATAATTTTTGTTGAGTGGATAGATTTTAGTTGGGGTAGTCGTTCAACATTCTACAAGAACAACTTACCATGGAGTATGATTTCTCTGAAATAATTTTTGTTGAGTGGATAGATTTTAGTTGGGGTAGTCGTTCAACATTCTACAAGAACAACTTACCATGGAGTATGATTTCTCTGAAATAATTTTTGTTGAGTGGATAGATTTTAGTTGGGGTAGTCGTTCAACATTCTACAAGAACAACGAACCATTGGAGTATTATTTCTCTGAAACCACGATAGATTTCAAATCGATCCTGACCAAGATGAGTCTGTGGTGTGAAATAATTTTTGTTGAGTGGATAGATTTTAGTTGGGGTAGTCGTTCAACATTCTACAAGAACAACTTACCATGGGCTATGATCTCTCTGAAACCATGATAGATTTCAGATCGATCATGACCAAGATGAGTCTGTGGTGTGAAATAATTTTTGCAGAGTGGATAGATTTTAGTTGGGATAGTCGCTCAACATTCTACAAGAACAACGAACCATGGAGTATGATTTCTCTGAATCCATGATAGATTTCAAATCGATCCTGACCAAGATGAGTCTGTGGTGTGAAATAATTTTTGTTGAGTGGATAGATTTTAGTTGGGGTAGTCGTTCAACATTCTACAAGAACAACTTACCATGGAGTATGATTTCTCTGAAACCATGATAGATTTCAAATCGATCCTGACCAAGATGAGTCTGTGGTGTGAAATAATTTTTGTTGAGTATATAGATTTTAGTTGGGGTAGTCGTTCAACATTCTACAAGAACAACTTACCATGGAGTATGATTTCTCTGAAATAATTTTTGTTGAGTGGATAGATTTTAGTTGGGATAGTCGTTCAACATTTTACAAGAACAACGAACCATGGAGTATGATTTCTCTGAAACCATGATAGATTTCAAATCGATCCTGACCAAGATGAGTCTGTGGTGTGAAATAATTTTTGTTGAGTGGATAGATTTTAGTTGGGGTAGTCGTTCAACATTCTACAAGAACAACGAACCATGGAGTATGATTTCTCTGAAATAATTTTTGTTGAGTGGATAGATTTTAGTTGGGGTAGTCGTTCAACATTCTACAAGAACAACGAACCATGGAGTATGATTTCTCTGAAATATTTTTTGTTGAGTCTATAGATTTTAGTTAGGGGTAGTCGTTCAACATTCTACAAGAACAACTTACCATGGAGTATGATTTCTCTGAAACCATGATAGATTTCAAATCGATCCTGACCAAGATGAGTCTGTGGTGTGAAATAATTTTTGTTGAGTGGATAGATTTTAGTTGGGATAGTCGTTCAACATTCTACAAGAACAACTTACCATGGAGTATGATTTCTCTGAAATAATTTTTGTTGAGTGGATAGATTTTAGTTGGGATAGTCGTTCAACATTTTACAAGAACAACGAACCATGGAGTATGATTTCTCTGAAACCATGATAGATTTCAAATCGATCCTGACCAAGATGAGTCTGTGGTGTGAAATAATTTTTGTTGAGTGGATAGATTTTAGTTGGGGTAGTCGTTCAACATTCTACAAGAACAACGAACCATGGAGTATGATTTCTCTGAAACCATGATAGATTTCAAATCGATCCTGACCAAGATGAGTCTGTGGTGTGAAATAATTTTTGTTGAGTGGATAGATTTTAGTTGGGGTAGTCGTTCAACATTCTACAAGAACAACGAACCATGGAGTATGATTTCTCTGAAATAATTTTTGTTGAGTGGATAGATTTTAGTTGGGGTAGTCGTTCAACATTCTACAAGAACAACGAACCATGGAGTATGATTTCTCTGAAAAATTTTTTGTTGAGTCTATAGATTTTAGTTAGGGGTAGTCGTTCAACATTCTACAAGAACAACTTACCATGGAGTATGATTTCTCTGAAACCGTGATAGATTTCAAATCGATCCTGACCAAGATGAGTCTGTGGTGTGAAATAATTTTTGTTGAGTGGATAGATTTTAGTTGGGGTAATCGTTCAACATTCTACAAGAACAACTTACCATGGAGTATGATTTCTCTGAAACCATGATAGATTTCAAATCGATCCTGACCAAGATGAGTCTGTGGTGTGAAATAATTTTTGTTGAGTGGATAGATTTTAGTTGGGATAGTCGTTCAACATTCTACAAGAACAACTTACCATGGAGTATGATTTCTCTGAAATAATTTTTGTTGAGTGGATACATTTTAGTTGGGGTAGTCGCTCAACATTCTACAAGAACAACTTACCATGGAGTATGATTTCTCTGAAATAATTTTTGTTGAGTGGATAGATTTTAGTTGGGATAGTCGTTCAACATTCTACAAGAACAACGAACCATGGAGTATGATTTCTCTGAAATAATTTTTGTTGAGTGGATAGATTTTAGTTGGGGTAGTCGTTCAACATTTTACAAGAACAACGAACCATGGACTATGATTTCTATGAAACCATGATAGATTTCAAATCGATCCTGACCAAGATGAGTCTGTGGTGTGAAATAATTTTTGTTGAGTGGATAGATTTTAGTTGGGATAGTCGTTGAACATTCTACAAGAACAACTTAACATGGACTATGATTTCTCTGAAACCATGATAGATTTCAAATCGATCCTGACCAAGATAAGTCTGTGGTGTGAAATAATTTTAGTTGAGTGGATAGATATTAGTTGGGGTAGTCGTTCAACATTCTACAAGAACAACGAACCATGGAGTATGATTTTTCTGAAATAATTTTAGCTGAGTGGATAGATTTTAGTTGGGATAGTCGTTCAACATTCTACAAGAACAACTTACCATGGACTATGATTTCTCTGAAACTATGATAGATTTCAAATCGATCCTGACCAAGATGAGTCTGTGGTGTGAAATAATTTTAGTTGAGTGGATAGATTTTAGTTGGGGTAGTCGTTCAACATTCTACAAGAACAACTTACCATGGAGATTGATTTCTCTGAAATAATTTTTGTTGAGTGGATAGATTTTAGTTGGGATAGTCGTTCAACATTTTACAAGAACAACGAACCATGGAGTATGATTTCTCTGAAACCATGATAGATTTCAAATCGATCCTGACCAAGATGAGTCTGTGGTGTGAAATAATTTTTGTTGAGTGGATAGATTTTAGTTGGGGTAGTCGTTCAACATTCTACAAGAACAACTTACCATGGAGTATGATTTCTCTGAAACCATGATAGATTTCAAATCGATCCTGACCAAGATGAGTCTGTGGTGTGAAATAATTTTTGTTGAGTGGATAGATTTTAGTTGGGATAGTCGTTCAACATTCTACAAGAACAACTTACCATGGAGTATGATTTCTCTGAAATAATTTTTGTTGAGTGGATAGATTTTAGTTGGGGTAGTCTTTCAACATTCTACAAGAACAACGAGCCATGGAGTATGATTTCTCTGAAATAATTTTTGTTGAGTGGATAGATTTTAGTTGGGATAGTCGTTCAACATTCTACAAGAACAACGAACCATGGAGTATGATTTCTCTGAAATAATTTTTGTTGAGTGGATAGATTTTAGTTGGGGTAGTCGTTCAACATGTTACAAGAACAACGAACCATGGAGTATGATTTCTCTGAAACCATGATAGATTTCAAATCGATACTGACCAAGATGAGTCTGTGGTGTGAAATAATTTTTGTTGAGTGGATAGATTTTAGTTGGGATAGTCGTTGAACATTCTACAAGAACAACTTACCATGGACTATGATTTCTCTGAAACCATGATAGATTTCAAATCGATCCTGACCAAGATAAGTCTGTGGTGTGAAATAATTTTAGTTGAGTGGATAGATTTTAGTTGGGGTAGTCGTTGAACATTCTACAAGAACAACGAACCATGGAGTATGATTTTTCTGAAATAATTTTTGTTGAGTGGATAGATTTTAGTTGGGATAGTCGTTCAACATTCTACAAGAACAACGAACCATGGAGTATGATTTCTCTTAAACCATGATAGATTTCAAATCGATCCTGACCAAGATGAATCTGTGGTGTGAAATAATTTTTGTTGAATGGATAGATTTTAGTTGGGGTAGTCGTTCAACATTCTACAAGAACAACTTACCATGGAGTATGATTTCTCTGAAACCATGATAGATTTCAAATCGATCCTGACCAAGATGAGTCTGTGGTGTGAAATAATTTTTGTTGAGTGGATAGATTTTAGTTGGGGTAGTCGTTCAACATTCTACAAGAACAACTTACCATGGACTATGATTTCTCTGAAACCATGATCGATTTCAAATCGATCCTGACCAAGATGAGTCTGTAGTGTGAAATAATTTTTGTTGAGTGGATAGATTTTAGTTGGGGTAGTCGTTCAACATTCTACAAGAACAACTTACCATGGAGTATGATTTCTCTGAAACCATGATAGATTTCAAAACGATCCTGACCAAGATGAGTCTGTGGTGTGAAATAATTTTTGTTGAGTGGATAGATTTTAGTTGGGGTAGTCGTTCAACATTCTACAAGAACAACTTACCATGGAGTATGATTTCTCTGAAATAATTTTTGTTGAGTGGATAGATTTTAGTTTCGATAGTCGTTCAACATTTTACAAGAACAACGAACCATGGAGTATGATTTCTCTGAAACCATGATAGATTTCAAATCGATCCTGACCAAGATGAGTCTGTGGTGTGAAATAATTTTTGTTGAGTGGATAGATTTTAGTTGGGGTAGTCGTTCAACATTCTACAAGAACAACGAACCATGGAGTATGATTTCTCTGAAATAATTTTTGTTGAGTGGATAGATTTTAGTTGGGGTAGTCGTTCAACATTCTACAAGAACAACGAACCATGGAGTATGATTTCTCTGAAATAATTTTTGTTGAGTCTATAGATTTTAGTTGGGATAGTCGTTCAACATTCTACAAGAACAACTTACCATGGAGTATGATTTCTTTGAAATAATTTTTGTTGAGTGGATAGATTTTAGTTGGGGTAGTCGTTCAACATTCTACAAGAACAACTTACCATGGAGTATGATTTCTCTGAAATAATTTTTGTTGAGTGGATAGATTTTAGTTGGGGTAGTCGTTCAACATTTTACAAGAACAACGAACCATGGAGTATGATTTCTCTGAAACCATGATAGATTTCAAATCGATCCTGACCAAGATGAGTCTGTGGTGTGAAATAATTTTTGTTGAGTTAATAGATTTTAGTTGGGGTAGTCGTTCAACATTCTACAAGAACAACTTACCATGGACTATGATTTCTCTGAAACCATGATAGATTTCAAATCGATCCTGACCAAGATGAGTCTGTGGTGTGAAATAATTTTTGTTGAGTTAATAGATTTTAGTTGGGGTAGTCGTTCAACATTCTACAAGAACAACTTACCATGGACTATGATTTCTCTGAAACCATGATAGATTTCAAATCGATTATGACCAAGATGAGTCTGTGGTGTGAAATAATTTTTGTTGAGTGGATAGATTTTAGTTGGGGTAGTCGTTCAACATTCTACAAGAACAACTTACCATGGAGTATGATTTTTCTGAAACCATGATAGATTTCAAATCGATCCTGACCAAGATGAGTCTGTGGTGTGAAATAATTTTTGTTGAGTTAATAGATTTTAGTTGGGGTAGTCGTTCAACATTCTACAAGAACAACTTACCATGGACTATGATTTCTCTGAAACCATGATAGATTTCAAATCGATCCTGACCAAGATGAGTCTGTGGTGTGAAATAATTTTTGTTGAGTGGAGAACAACTTACCATGGAGTATGATTTCTCTGAAATAATTTTTGTTGAGTGGATAGATTTTAGTTGGGATAGTCGTTCAACATTTTACAAGAACAACGAACCATGGAGTATGATTTCTCTGAAACCATGATAGATTTCAAATCGATCCTGACCAAGATGAGTCTGTGGTGTGAAATAATTTTTGTTGAGTGGATAGATTTTAGTTGGGGTAGTCGTTCAACATTCTACAAGAACAACGAACCATGGAGTATGATTTCTCTGAAATAATTTTTGTTGAGTGGATAGATTTTAGTTGGGGTAGTCGTTCAACATTCTACAAGAACAACGAACCATTTAGTATGATTTCTCTGAAGTAATTTTTGTTGAGTCTATAGATTTTAGTTGGGATAGTCGTTCAACATTCTACAAGAACAACTTACCATGGAGTATGATTTCTTTGAAATAATTTTTATTGAGTGGATAGATTTTAGTTGGGGTAGTCGTTCAACATTCTACAAGAACAACTTACCATGGAGTATGATTTCTCTGAAATAATTTTTGTTGAGTGGATATATTTTAGTTGGGGTAGTCGTTCAACATTCTACAAGAACAACTTACCATGGAGTATGATTTCTCTGAAACCATGATAGATTTCAAATCGATCCTGACCAAGATGAGTCTGTGGTGTGAAATAATTTTTGTTGAGTGGATAGATTTTAGTTGGGGTAGTCGTTCAACATTCTACAAGAACAACTTAATATGGGCTATGATTTCTCTGAAACCATGATAGATTTCAAATCGATCCTGACCAAGATGAGTCTGTGGTGTGAAATAATTTTTGTTGAGTGGATAGATTTTAGTTGGGGTAGTCGTTCAACATTCTACAAGAACAACTTACCATGGAGTATGATTTCTCTGAAATAATTTTTGTTGAGTGGATAGATTTTAGTTGGGGTAGTCGTTCAACATTCTACAAGAACAACTTACCATGGAGTATGATTTCTCTGAAACCATGATAGATTTCAAAACGATCCTGACCAAGATGAGTCTGTGGTGTGAAATAATTTTTGTTGAGTGGATAGATTTTAGTTGGGGTAGTCGTTCAACATTCTACAAGAACAACGAACCATGGAGTATGATTTCTCTGAAATAATTTTTGTTGAGTGGATAGATTTTAGTTGGGGTAGTCGTTCAACATTCTACAAGAACAACGAACCATGGAGTATGATTTCTCTGAAATAATTTTTGTTGAGTCTATAGATTTTAGTTGGGATAGTCGTTCAACATTCTACAAGAACAACTTACCATGGAGTATGATTTCTCTGAAATAATTTTTGTTGAGTGGATAGATTTTAGTTGGGGTAGTCGTTCAACATTTTACAAGAACATCGAACCATGGAGTATGATTTCTCTGAAACCATGATAGATTTCAAATCGATCCTGACCAAGATGAGTCTGTGGTGTGAAATAATTTTTGTTGAGTGGATAGATTTTAGTTGGGGTAGTCGTTCAACATTCTACAAGAACAACGAACCATGGAGTATGATTTCTCTGAAATAATTTTTGTTGAGTGGATAGATTTTAGTTGGGGTAGTCGTTCAACATTCTACAAGAACAACGAACCATGGAGTATGATTTCTCTGAAATAATTTTTGTTGAGTCTATAGATTTTAGTTGGGATAGTCGTTCAATATTCTACAAGAACAACTTAATATGGAGTATGATTTCTTTGAAATAATTTTTGTTGAGTGGATAGATTTTAGTTGGGGTAGTCGTTCAACATTCTACAAGAACAACTTACCATGGAGTATGATTTCTCTGAAATAATTTTTGTTGAGTGGATAGATTTTAGTTGGGGTAGTCGTTCAACATTTTACAAGAACAACGAACCATGGAGTATGATTTCTCTGAAACCATGATAGATTTCAAATCGATCCTGACCAAGATGAGTCTGTGGTGTGAAATAATTTTTGTTGAGTTAATAGATTTTAGTTGGGGTAGTCGTTCAACATTCTACAAGAACAACTTACCATGGACTATGATTTCTCTGAAACCATGATAGATTTCAAATCGATCCTGACCAAGATGAGTCTGTGGTGTGAAATAATTTTTGTTGAGTTAATAGATTTTAGTTGGGGTAGTCGTTCAACATTCTACAAGAACAACTTACCATGGACTATGATTTCTCTGAAACCATGATAGATTTCAAATCGATCCTGACCAAGATGAGTCTGTGGTGTGAAATAATTTTTGTTGAGTGGATAGATTTTAGTTGGGGTAATCGTTCAACATTCTACAAGAACAACTTACCATGGAGTATGATTTCTCTGAAACCATGATAGATTTCAAATCGATCCTGACCAAGATGAGTCTGTGGTGTGAAATAATTTTTGTTGAGTTAATAGATTTTAGTTGGGGTAGTCGTTCAACATTCTACAAGAACAACTTACCATGGACTATGATTTCTCTGAAACCATGATAGATTTCAAATCGATCCTGACCAAGATGAGTCTGTGGTGTGAAATAATTTTTGTTGAGTGGAGAACAACTTACCATAGAGTATGATTTCTCTGAAATAATTTTTGTTGAGTGGATAGATTTTAGTTGGGATAGTCGTTCAACATTTTACAAGAACAACGAACCATGGAGTATGATTTCTCTGAAACCATGATAGATTTCAAATCGATCCTGACCAAGATGAGTCTGTGGTGTGAAATAATTTTTGTTGAGTGGATAGATTTTAGTTGGGGTAGTCGTTCAACATTCTACAAGAACAACGAACCATGGAGTATGATTTCTCTGAAATAATTTTTGTTGAGTGGATAGATTTTAGTTGGGGTAGTCGTTCAACATTCTACAAGAACAACGAACCATTTAGTATGATTTCTCTGAAATAATTTTTGTTGAGTCTATAGATTTTAGTTGGGATAGTCGTTCAACATTCTACAAGAACAACTTACCATGGAGTATGATTTCTTTGAAATAATTTTTGTTGAGTGGATAGATTTTAGTTGGGGTAGTCGTTCAACATTCTACAAGAACAACTTACCATGGAGTATGATTTCTCTGAAATAATTTTTGTTGAGTGGATAGATTTTAGTTGGGGTAGTCGTTCAACATTCTACAAGAACAACTTACCATGGAGTATGATTTCTCTGAAACCATGATAGATTTCAAATCGATCCTGACCAAGATGAGTCTGTGGTGTGAAATAATTTTTGTTGAGTGGATAGATTTTAGTTGGGGTAGTCGTTCAACATTCTACAAGAACAACTTAATATGGGCTATGATTTCTCTGAAACCATGATAGATTTCAAATCGATCCTGACCAAGATGAGTCTGTGGGGTGAAATAATTTTTGTTCAGTGGATAGATTTTAGTTGGGGTAGTCGTTCAACATTTTACAAGAACAACGAACCATGGAATATCATTTCTCTGAAATAATTTTTGTTGAGTGGATAGATTTTAGTTGGGGTAGTCGTTCAACATTCTACAAGAACAACGAACCATGGAGTATGATTTCTCTGAAACCATGATAGATTTCAAATCGATCCTGACCAAGATGAGTCTGTGGTGTGAAATAATTTTTGTTGAGTGGATAGATTTTAGTTAGGGGTAGTCGTTCAGCATTCTACAAGAACAACGAACCATGGAGTATGATTTCTCTGCAACCATGATAGTTTTCAAATCGATCCTGACCAAGATGAGTCTGTGGTGTGAAATAATTTTTTGTTGAGTGGATAGATTTTAGTTTTGATAGTCGTTCAACATTCTACAAGAATAACGAACCATGGAGTATGATTTCTCTGAAACCATGATAGATTTCAAATCGATCCTGACCAAGATGAGTCTGTGGTGTGAAATAATTTTTGTTGAGTGGATAGATTTTAGTTGGGGTAGTCGTTCAACATTCTACAAGAACAACTTACCATGGACTATGATTTCTCTGAAATAATTTTTGTAGAGTGGATAGATTTTAGTTGGGGTAGTCGTTCAACATTCTACAAGAACAACTTACCATGGAGTATGATTTCTCTGAAATAATTTTTGTTGAGTGGATAGATTTTAGTTGGGGTAGTCGTTCAACATTTTACAAGAACAACGAACCATGGAGTATGATTTCTCTGAAACCATGATAGATTTCAAATCGATCCTGACCAAGATGAGTCTGTGGTGTGAAATAATTTTTGTTGAGTGGATAGATTTTAGTTGGGATAGTCGTTCAACATTTTACAAGAACAACTTACCATGGAGTATGATTTCTCTGAAACCATGATAGATTTCAAATCGATCCTGGCCAAGATGAGTCTGTGGTGTGAAATAATTTTTGTTGAGTGGATAGATTTTAGTTGGGGTAGTCGTTCAACATTCTACAAGAACAACTTACCATGGAGTATGATTTCTCTGAAACCATGATAGATTTCAAATCGATCCTGACCAAGATGAGTCTGTGGTGTGAAATAATTTTTGTTGAGTGGATAGATTTTAATTGGGGTAGTCGTTCAACATTCTACAAGAACAACTTACCATGGAGTATGATTTCTCTGAAACCATGATAGATTTCAAATCGATTTTGATCAAGATGAGTCTGTGGTGTGAAATAATTTTTGTTGAGTGGATAGATTTTAGTTGGGGTAGTCGCTCAACATTCTACAAGAACAACGAACCATGGAGTATGATTTCTCTGAAACCACGATAGATTTCAAATCGATCCTGACCAAGATGAGTCTGTGGTGTGAAATAATTTTTGTTGAGTGGATAGATTTTAGTTGGGGTAGTGGTTCAAAATTCTACAAGAACAACTTACCATGGACTATGATTTCTCTGAAACCATGATAGATTTCAAATCGATCATGACCAAGACGAGTCTGTGGTGTGAAATAATTTTTGCTGAGTGGATAGATTTTAGTTATGATAGTCGCTCAACATTCTACAAGAACAACGAACCATGGAGTATGATTTCTCTGAATCCATGATAGATTTCAAATCGATCCTGACCAAGATGAGTCTGTGGTGTGAAATAATTTTTGTTGAGTGGATAGATTTTAGTTGGGGTAGTCGTTCAACATTCTACAAGAACAACTTACCATGGAGTATGATTTCTCTGAAACCATGATAGATTTCAAAACGATCCTGACCAAAATGAGTCTGTGGTGTGAAATAATTTTTGTTGAGTGGATAGATTTTAGTTGGGGTAGTCGTTCAACATTCTACAAGAACAACTTACCATGGAGTATGATTTCTCTGAAATAATTTTTGTTGAGTGGATAGATTTTAGTTGGGATAGTCGTTCAACATTTTACAAGAACAACGAACCATGGAGTATGATTTCTCTGAAACCATGATAGATTTCAAATCGATCCTGACCAAGATGAGTCTGTGGTATGAAATAATTTTTGTTGAGTGGATAGATTTTAGTTGGGGGTAGTCGTTCAACATTCTACAAGAACAACGAACCATGGAGTATGATTTCTCTGAAATAATTTTTGTTGAGTGGATAGATTTTAGTTGGGGTAGTCGTTCAACATTTTACAAGAACAACGAACCATGGAGTATGATTTCTCTGAAACCATGATAGATTTCAAATCGATCCTGACCAAGATGAGTCTGTGGTATGAAATAATTTTTGTTGAGTGGATAGATTTTAGTTGGGGGTAGTCGTTCAACATTCTACAAGAACAACGAACCATGGAGTATGATTTCTCTGAAATAATTTTTGTTGAGTGGATAGATTTTAGTTGGGATAGTCGTTCAACATTCTACAAGAACAACTTACCATGGAGTATGATTTCTCTGAAATAATTTTTGTTGAGTGGATAGATTTTAGTTGGGATAGTCGTTCAACATTTTACAAGAACAACTTACCATGGAGTATGATTTCTCTGAAATAATTTTTGTTGAGTGGATAGATTTTAGTTGGGATAGTCGTTCAACATTCTACAAGAACAACGAACCATGGAGTATGATTTCTCTGAAATAATTTTTGTTGAGTGGATAGATTTTAGTTGGGGTAGTCGTTCAACATTTTACAAGAACAACGAACCATGGAGTATGATTTCTCTGAAACCATGATAGATTTCAAATCGATCCTGACCAAAATGAGTCTGTGGTGTGAAATAATTATTGCTGAGTGGATAGATTTTAGTTGGGATAGTCGTTGAACATTCTACAAGAACAACTTACCATGGACTATGATTTCTCTGAAACCATGATAGATTTCAAATCGATCCTGACCAAGATAAGTCTGTGGTGTGAAATAATTTTAGTTGAGTGGATAGATTTTAGTTGGGGTAGTCGTTCAACATTCTACAAGAACAACGAACCATGGAGTATGATTTTTCTGAAATAATTTTTGTTGAGTGGATAGATTTTAGTTGGGATAGTCGTTCCGCATTCTACAAGAACAACGAACCATGGAGTATGATTTCTCTTAAACCATGATAGATTTCAAATCGATCCTGACCAAGATGAATCTGTGGTGTGAAATAATTTTTGTTGAATGGATAGATTTTATTTGGGGTAGTCGTTCAACATTCTACAAGAACAACTTACCATGGAGTATGATTTCTCTGAAACCATGATAGATTTCAAATCGATACTGACCAAGATGAGTCTGTGGTGTGAAATAATTTTTGTTGAGTTAATAGATTTTAGTTGGGGTAGTCGTTCAACATTCTACAAGAACAACTTACCATGGACTATGATTTCTCTGAAACCATGATAGATTTCAAATCGATCCTGACCAAGATGAGTCTGTGGTGTGAAATAATTTTTGTTGAGTGGATAGATTTTAGTTGGGGTAGTCGTTCAACATTCTACAAGAACAACTTACCATGGAGTATGATTTCTCTGAAACCATGATAGATTTCAAATCGATCGTGACCAAGATGAGTCTGTGGTGTGAAATAATTTTTGTTGAGTGGATAGATTTTAGTTGGGGTAGTCGTTCAACATTCTACAAGAACAACTTACCATGGAGTATGATTTCTCTGAAATAATTTTTGTTGAGTGGATAGATTTTAGTTGGGATAGTCGTTCAACATTTTACAAGAACAACGAACCATGGAGTATGATTTCTCTGAAACCATGATAGATTTCAAATCGATCCTGACCAAGATGAGTCTGTGGTGTGAAATAATTTTTGTTGAGTGGATAGATTTTAGTTGGGGTAGTCGTTCAACATTCTACAAGAACAACGAACCATGGAGTATGATTTCTCTGAAATAATTTTTGTTGAGTGGATAGATTTTAGTTGGGGTAGTCGTTCAACATTCTACAAGAACAACGAACCATGGAGTATGATTTCTCTGAAATAATTTTTGTTGAGTCTATAGATTTTAGTTGGGATAGTCGTTCAACATTCTACAAGAACAACGAACCATGGAGTATGATTTCTCTGAAATAATTTTTGTTGAGTGGATAGATTTTAGTTGGGATAGTCGTTCAACATTCTACAAGAACAACGAACCATGGAGTATGATTTCTCTGAAACCATGATAGATTTCAAATCGATCCTGAAAAAGATGAGTCTGTGGTGTGAAATAATTTTTGTTGAGTGGATAGATTTTAGTTGGGGTAGTCGTTCAACATTCTACAAGAACAACGAACCATGGAGTATGATTTCTCTGAAATAATTTTTGTTGAGTGGATAGATTTTAGTTGGGGTAGTCGTTCAACATTCTACAAGAACAACGAACCATGGAGTATGATTTCTCTGAAACCATGATAGATTTCAAATCGATCCTGAAAAAGATGAGTCTGTGGTGTGAAATAATTTTTGTTGAGTGGATAGATTTTAGTTGGGGTAGTCGTTCAACATTCTACAAGAACAACTTACCATGGAGTATGATTTCGCTGAAATAATTTTTGTTGAGTGGATAGATTTTAGTTGGGGTAGTCGTTCAACATTCTACAAGAACAACTTACCATGGAGTATGATTTCTCTGAAATAATTTTTGTTGAGTGGATAGATTTTAATTGGGATAGTCGTTCAACATTCTACAAGAACAACGAACCATGGAGTATGATTTCTCTGAAATAATTTTTGTTGAGTGGATAGATTTTAGTTGGGGAAGTCGTTCAACATTTAACAAGAACAACGAACCATGGAGTATGATTTCTCTGAAACCATGATAGATTTCAAATCGATCCTGACCAAGATGAGTCTGTGGTATGAAATAATTTTTGTTGAGTGGATAGATTTTAGTTGGGATAGTCGTTCAACATTCTACAAAAACAACTTAACATGGACTATGTTTTCTCTGAAACCATGATAGATTTCAAATCGATCCTGACCAAGATGAGTCTGTGGTGTGAAATATTTTTTGTTGAGTGGATAGATTTTAGTTGGGGTAGTCGTTCAACATTCTACAAGAACAACGAACCATGGAGTATGATTTCTCTGAAATAATTTTTGTTGAGTGGATAGATTTTAGTTGGGGTAGTCGTTCAACATTCTACAAGAACAACTTACCATGGAGTATGATTTCGCTGAAATAATTTTTGTTGAGTGGATAGATTTTAGTTGGGGTAGTCGTTCAACATTCTACAAGAACAACTTACCATGGAGTATGATTTCTCTGATATAATTTTTGTTGAGTGGATAGATTTTAGTTGGGATAGTCGTTCAACATTTTACAAGAACAACGAACCATGGAGTATGATTTCTCTGAAACCATGATAGATTTCAAATCGATCCTGACCAAGATGAGTCTGTGGTGTGAAATAATTTTTGTTGAGTGGATAGATTTTAGTTGGGGTAGTCGTTACACATTCTACAAGAACAACGAAGCATGGAGTATGATTTCTCTGAAATAATTTTTGTTGAGTGGATAGATTTTAGTTGGGGTAGTCGTTCAACATTCTACAAGAACAACGAACCATGGAGTATGATTTCTCTGAAATAATTTTTGTTGAGTCTATAGATTTTAGTTGGGATAGTCGCTCAACATTCTACAAGAACAACTTACCATGGAGTATGATTTCTTTGAAATAATTTTTGTTGAGTGGATAGATTTTAGTTGGGGTAGTCGTTCAACATTCTACAAGAACAACTTACCATGGAGTATGATTTCTCTGAAATAATTTTTGTTGAGTGGATAGATTTTAGTTGGGATAGTCGTTCAACATTCTACAAGAACAACGAACCATGGAGTATGATTTCTCTGAAACCATGATTGATTTCAAATCGATCCTGACCAAGATGAGTCTGTGGTGTGAAATAATTTTTGTTGAGTGGATAGATTTTAGTTGGGGTAGTCGTTCAACATTCTACAAGAACAACTTAACATGGACTATGATTTCTCTGAAACCATGATAGATTTCAAATCGTTCCTGACCAAGATGAGTCTGTGGTGTGAAATAATTTTTGTTGCGTGGATAGATTTTAGTTGGGGTAGTCGTTCAACATTCTACAAGAACAACGAACCATGGAGTATGATTTCTCTGAAATAATTTTTGTTGAGTGGATAGATTTTAATTGGGATAGTCGTTCAACATTCTACAAGAACAACGAACCATGGAGTATGATTTCTCTGAAATAATTTTTGTTGAGTGGATAGATTTTAGTTGGGGTAGTCGTTCAACATTTAACAAGAACAACGAACCATGGAGTATGATTTCTCTGAAACCATGATAGATTTCAAATCGATCCTGACCAAGATGAGTCTGTGGTATGAAATAATTTTTGTTGAGTGGATAGATTTTAGTTGGGGTAGTCGTTCAACATTCTACAAGAACAACTTACCATGGAGTATGATTTCGCTGAAATAATTTTTGTTGAGTGGATAGATTTTAGTTGGGGTAGTCGTTCAACATTCTACAAGAACAACTTACCATGGAGTATGATTTCTCTGAAATAATTTTTGTTGAGTGGATAGATTTTAATTGGGATAGTCGTTCAACATTCTACAAGAACAACTTACCATGGAGTATGATTTCGCTGAAATAATTTTTGTTGAGTGGATAGATTTTAGTTGGGGTAGTCGTTCAACATTCTACAAGAACAACTTACCATGGAGTATGATTTCTCTGAAATAATTTTTGTTGAGTGGATAGATTTTAATTGGGATAGTCGTTCAACATTCTACAAGAACAACTTAACATGGACTATGATTTCTCTGAAACCATGATAGATTTCAAATCGTTCCTGACCAAGATGAGTCTGTGGTGTGAAATAATTTTTGTTGAGTGGATAGATTTTAGTTGGGGTAGTCGTTCAACATTCTACAAGAACAACTTACCATGGAGTACGATTTCGCTGAAATAATTTTTGTTGAGTGGATAGATTTTAGTTGGGGTAGTCGTTCAACATTCTACAAGAACAACTTACCATGGAGTATGATTTCTCTGAAATAATTTTTGTTGAGTGGATAGATTTTAATTGGGATAGTCGTTCAACATTCTACAAGAACAACTTACCATGGAGTATGATTTCGCTGAAATAATTTTTGTTGAGTGGATAGATTTTAGTTGGGGTAGTCGTTCAACATTCTACAAGAACAACTTACCATGGAGTATGATTTCTCTGAAATAATTTTTGTTGAGTGGATAGATTTTAATTGGGATAGTCGTTCAACATTCTACAAGAACAACGAACCATGGAGTATGATTTCTCTGAAATAATTTTTGTTGAGTGGATAGATTTTAGTTGGGGTAGTCGTTCAACATTTAACAAGAACAACGAACCATGGAGTATGATTTCTCTGAAACCATGATAGATTTCAAATCGATCCTGACCAAGATGAGTCTGTGGTATGAAATAATTTTTGTTGAGTGGATAGATTTTAGTTGGGATAGTCGTTCAACATTCTACAAAAACAACTTAACATGGACTATGTTTTCTCTGAAACCATGATAGATTTCAAATCGATCCTGACCAAGATGAGTCTGTGGTGTGAAATATTTTTTGTTGAGTGGATAGATTTTAGTTGGGGTAGTCGTTCAACATTCTACAAGAACAACGAACCATGGAGTATGATTTCTCTGAAATAATTTTTGTTGAGTGGATAGATTTTAGTTGGGGTAGTCGTTCAACATTCTACAAGAACAACTTACCATGGAGTATGATTTCGCTGAAATAATTTTTGTTGAGTGGATAGATTTTAGTTGGGGTAGTCGTTCAACATTCTACAAGAACAACTTACCATGGAGTATGATTTCTCTGATATAATTTTTGTTGAGTGGATAGATTTTAGTTGGGATAGTCGTTCAACATTTTACAAGAACAACGAACCATGGAGTATGATTTCTCTGAAACCATGATAGATTTCAAATCGATCCTGACCAAGATGAGTCTGTGGTGTGAAATAATTTTTGTTGAGTGGATAGATTTTAGTTGGGGTAGTCGTTACACATTCTACAAGAACAACGAAGCATGGAGTATGATTTCTCTGAAATAATTTTTGTTGAGTGGATAGATTTTAGTTGGGGTAGTCGTTCAACATTCTACAAGAACAACGAACCATGGAGTATGATTTCTCTGAAATAATTTTTGTTGAGTCTATAGATTTTAGTTGGGATAGTCGCTCAACATTCTACAAGAACAACTTACCATGGAGTATGATTTCTTTGAAATAATTTTTGTTGAGTGGATAGATTTTAGTTGGGGTAGTCGTTCAACATTCTACAAGAACAACTTACCATGGAGTATGATTTCTCTGAAATAATTTTTGTTGAGTGGATAGATTTTAGTTGGGATAGTCGTTCAACATTCTACAAGAACAACGAACCATGGAGTATGATTTCTCTGAAACCATGATTGATTTCAAATCGATCCTGACCAAGATGAGTCTGTGGTGTGAAATAATTTTTGTTGAGTGGATAGATTTTAGTTGGGGTAGTCGTTCAACATTCTACAAGAACAACGAACCATGGAGTATGATTTCTCTGAAATAATTTTTGTTGAGTGGATAGATTTTAGTTGGGGTATTCGTTCAACATTCTACAAGAACAACGAACCATGGAGTATGATTTCTCTGAAACCATGATAGATTTCAAATCGATCCTGAAAAAGATGAGTCTGTGGTGTGAAATAATTTTTGTTGAGTGGATAGATTTTAGTTGGGGTAGTCGTTCAACATTCTACAAGAACAACTTACCATGGAGTATGATTTCGCTGAAATAATTTTTGTTGAGTGGATAGATTTTAGTTGGGGTAGTCGTTCAACATTCTACAAGAACAACTTACCATGGAGTATGATTTCTCTGAAATAATTTTTGTTGAGTGGATAGATTTTAATTGGGATAGTCGTTCAACATTCTACAAGAACAACGAACCATGGAGTATGATTTCTCTGAAATAAGTTTTGTTGAGTGGATAGATTTTAGTTGGGGTAGTCGTTCAACATTTTACAAGAACAACGAACCATGGAGTATGATTTCTCTGAAACCATGATAGATTTCAAATCGATCCTGACCAAGATGAGTCTGTGGTATGAAATAATTTTTGTTGAGTGGATAGATTTTAGTTGTGATAGTCGTTCAACATTCTGCAAAAACAACTTACCATGGACTATGTTTTCTCTGAAACCATGATAGATTTCAAATCGATCCTGACCAAGATGACTCTGTGGTGTGAAATAATTTTTGTTGAGTGGATAGATTTTAGTTGGGGTAGTCGTTCAACATTCTACAAGAACAACGAACCATGGAGTATGATTTCTCTGAAATAATTTTTGTTGAGTGGATAGATTTTAGTTGGGATAGTCGTTCAACATTCTACAAGAACAACTTACCGTGGACTATGATTTCTCTGAAACCATGATAGATTTCAAATCGATCCTGACCAAGATGAGTCTGTGGTGTGAAATAATTTTTGTTGAGTGGATAGATTTTAGTTGGGGTAGTCGTTCAACATTCTACAAGAACAACTTAACATGGACTATGATTTCTCTGAAACCATGATAGATTTCAAATCGATCCTGACCAAGATGAGTCTGTGGTATGAAATAATTTTTGTTGAGTGGATAGATTTTAGTTGGGATAGTCGTTCAACATTCTGCAAAAACAACTTACCATGGACTATGTTTTCTCTGAAACCATGATAGATTTCAAATCGATCCTGACCAAGATGACTCTGTGGTGTGAAATAATTTTTGTTGAGTGGATAGATTTTAGTTGGGGTAGTCGTTCAACATTCTACAAGAACAACGAACCATGGAGTATGATTTCTCTGAAATAATTTTTGTTGAGTGGATAGATTTTAGTTGGGATAGTCGTTCAACATTCTACAAGAACAACTTACCGTGGACTATGATTTCTCTGAAACCATGATAGATTTCAAATCGATCCTGACCAAGATGAGTCTGTGGTGTGAAATAATTTTTGTTGAGTGGATAGATTTTAGTTGGGGTAGTCGTTCAACATTCTACAAGAACAACTTAACATGGACTATGATTTCTCTGAAACCATGATAGATTTCAAATCGTTCCTGACCAAGATGAGTCTGTGGTGTGAAATAATTTTTGTTGCGTGGATAGATTTTAGTTGGGGTAGTCGTTCAACATTATACAAGAACAACTTACCATAGACTATGATTTCTCTGAAACCATGATAGATTTCAAATCGATCCTGACCAAGATGAATCTGTGGTGTGAAATAATTTTTGTTGAGTTGATAGATTTTAGTTGGGGTAGTCGTTCAACATTCTACAAGAACAACTTAACATGGACTATGATTTCTCTGAAACCATGATAGATTTCAAATCGTTCCTGACCAAGATGAGTCTGTGGTGTGAAATAATTTTTGTTGCGTGGATAGATTTTAGTTGGGGTAGTCGTTCAACATTCTACAAGAACAACGAACCATGGAGTATGATTTCTCTGAAATAATTTTTGTTGAGTGGATAGATTTTAGTTGGGATAGTCGTTCAACATTTTACAAGAACAACTTACCATGGAGTATGATTTCTCTGAAACCATGATAGATTTCAAATCGATCCTGACCAAGATGAGTCTGTGGTGTGAAATAATTTTTGTTGAGTGGATAGATTTTAGTTGGGGTAGTCGTTCAACATTCTACAAGAACAACGAACCATGGAGTATGATTTCTCTGAAATAATTTTTGTTGAGTGGATAGATTTTAGTTGGGGTAGTCGTTCAACATTCTACAAGAACAACTTAAAATGGAGTATGATTTCTCTGAAATAATTTTTGTTGAGTGGACAGATTTTAGTTAGGGGTAGTCGTTCAACATTCTACAAGAACAACTTACCATGGAGTATGATTTCTCTGAAACCATGATAGATTTCAAATCGATCCTGACCAAGATGAGTCTGTGGTGTGAAATAATTTTTGTTGAGTGGATAGATTTTAGTTGGGATAGTCGTTCAACATTCTACAAGAACAACTTACCATGGAGTATGATTTCTCTGAAATAATTTTTGTTGAGTGGATAGATTTTAGTTGGGGTAGTCGTTCAACATTTTACAAGAACAACGAACCATGGAGTATGATTTCTCTGAAATAATTTTTGTTGAGTGGATAGATTTTAGTTGGGGTATTCGTTCAACATTCTACAAGAACAACTTACCATGGAGTATGATTTCTCTGAAATAATTTTTGTTGAGTGGATAGATTTTAGTTGGGGTAGTCGTTCAACATTCTACAAGAACAACGAACCATGGAGTATGATTTCTCTGAAATAATTTTTGTTGAGTGGATAGATTTTAGTTGGGGTAGTCGTTCAACATTCTACAAGAACAACTTACCATGGAGTATGATTTCTCTGAAATAATTTTTGTTGAGTGGATAGATTTTAGTTGGGGTAGTCGTTCAACATTCTACAAGAACAACGAACCATGGGGTATGATTTCTCTGAAATAATTTTTGTTGAGTGGATAGATTTTAGTTGGGATAGTCGTTCAACATTCTACAAGAACAACGAAAAATGGAGTATGATTTCTCTGAAATAATTTTTGTTGAGTGGATAGATTTTAGTTGGGGTAGTCGTTCAACATTTTACCAAAACAACGAACCATGGAGTATGATTTCTCTGAAACCATGATCGATTTCAAATCGATCCTGACCAAGATGAGTCTGTGGTGTGAAATAATTTTTGTTGAGTGGATAGATTTTAGTTGGGGTAGTCGTTCAACATTCTACAAGAACAACTTACCATGGACTATGATTTCTCTGAAACCATGACAGATTTCAAATCGATCCTGACCAAGATGAGTCTGTTTTGTGAAATAATTTTTGTTGAGTGGATAGATTTTAGTTGGGGTAGTCGTTCAACATTCTACAAGAACAACGAACCATGGAGTATGATTTCGCTGAAATAATTTTTGTTGAGTGGATAGATTTTAGTTGGGATAGTCGTTCAACATTCTACAAGAACAACTTACCATGGACTATGATTTCTCTGAAACCATGATAGATTTCAAATCGATCCTGACCAAGATGAGTCTGTGGTGCGAAATAATTTTTGTTGAGTGGATAGATTTTAGTTGGGGTAGTCGTTCAACATTCTACAAGAACAACTTACCATGGAGTATGATTTCTCTGAAACCATGATAGATTTCAAATCGATCCTGACCAAGATGAGTCTGCGGTGTGAAATAATTTTTGTTGAGTGGATAGATTTTAGTTGGGGTAGTCGTTCAACATTCTACAAGAACAACTTACCATGGAGTATGATTTCTCTGAAATAATTTTTGTTGAGTGGATAGATTTTAGTTGGGATAGTCGTTCAACATTCTACAAGAACAACTTACCATGGACTATGATTTCTCTGAAACCATGATAGATTTCAAATCGATCCTGACCAAGATGAGTCTGTTTTGTGAAATAATTTTTGTTGAGTGGATAGATTTTAGTTGGGGTAGTCGTTCAACATTCTACAAGAACAACGAACCATGGAGTATGATTTCGCTGAAATAATTTTTGTTGAGTGGATAGATTTTAGTTGGGATAGTCGTTCAACATTCTACAAGAACAACTTACCATGGACTATGATTTCTCTGAAACCATGATAGATTTCAAATCGATCCTGACCAAGATGAGTCTGTGGGGCGAAATAATTTTTGTTGAGTGGATAGATTTTAGTTGGGGTAGTCGTTCAACATTCTACAAGAACAACTTACCATGGAGTATGATTTCTCTGAAACCATGATAGATTTCAAATCGATCCTGACCAAGATGAGTCTGCGGTGTGAAATAATTTTTGTTGAGTGGATAGATTTTAGTTGGGGTAGTCGTTCAACATTCTACAAGAACAACTTACCATGGAGTATGATTTCTCTGAAATAATTTTTGTTGAGTGGATAGATTTTAGTTGGGGTAGTCGTTCAACATTCTACAAGAACAACGAACCATGGGGTATGATTTCTCTGAAATAATTTTTGTTGAGTGGATAGATTTTAGTTGGGATAGTCGTTCAACATTCTACAAGAACAACGAAAAATAGAGTATGATTTCTCTGAAATAATTTTTGTTGAGTGGATGGATTTTAGTTGGGGTAGTCGTTCAACATTTTACAAAAACAACGAACCATGGAGTATGATTTCTCTGAAACCATGATCGATTTCAAATCGATCCTGACCAAGATGAGTCTGTGGTGTGAAATAATTTTTGTTGAGTGGATAGATTTTAGTTGGGGTAGTCGTTCAACATTCTACAAGAACAACTTACCATGGACTATGATTTCTCTGAAACCATGACAGATTTCAAATCGATCCTGACCAAGATGAGTCTGTGGTGTGAAATAATTTTTGTTGAGTGGATAGATTTTAGTTGGGTTAGTCGTTCAACATTCTACAAGAACAACTTACCATGGAGTATGATTTCGCTGAAATAATTTTTGTTGAGTGGATAGATTTTAGTTGGGATAGTCGTTCAACATTCTACAAGAACAACTTACCATGGACTATGATTTCTCTGAAACCATGATAGATTTCAAATCGATCCTGACCAAGATGAGTCTGTGGTGCGAAATAATTTTTGTTGAGTGGATAGATTTTAGTTGGGGTAGTCGTTCAACATTCTACAAGAACAACTTACCATGGAGTATGATTTCTCTGAAACCATGATAGATTTCAAATCGATCCTGACCAAGATGAGTCTGCGGTGTGAAATAATTTTTGTTGAGTGGATAGATTTTAGTTGGGGTAGTCGTTCAACATTCTACAAGAACAACTTAAAATGGAGTATGATTTCTCTGAAATAATTTTTGTTGAGTGGACAGATTTTAGTTAGGGGTAGTCGTTCAACATTCTACAAGAACAACTTACCATGGAGTATGATTTCTCTGAAACCATGATAGATTTCAAATCGATCCTGACCAAGATGAGTCTGTGGTGTGAAATAATTTTTGTTGAGTGGATAGATTTTAGTTGGGATAGTCGTTCAACATTCTACAAGAACAACTTACCATGGAGTATGATTTCTCTGAAATAATTTTTGTTGAGTGGATAGATTTTAGTTGGGGTAGTCGTTCAACATTTTACAAGAACAACGAACCATGGAGTATGATTTCTCTGAAATAATTTTTGTTGAGTGGATAGATTTTAGTTGGGGTATTCGTTCAACATTCTACAAGAACAACTTACCATGGAGTATGATTTCTCTGAAATAATTTTTGTTGAGTGGATAGATTTTAGTTGGGGTAGTCGTTCAACATTCTACAAGAACAACGAACCATGGAGTATGATTTCTCTGAAATAATTTTTGTTGAGTGGATAGATTTTAGTTGGGGTAGTCGTTCAACATTCTACAAGAACAACTTACCATGGAGTATGATTTCTCTGAAATAATTTTTGTTGAGTGGATAGATTTTAGTTGGGGTAGTCGTTCAACATTCTACAAGAACAACGAACCATGGGGTATGATTTCTCTGAAATAATTTTTGTTGAGTGGATAGATTTTAGTTGGGATAGTCGTTCAACATTCTACAAGAACAACGAAAAATGGAGTATGATTTCTCTGAAATAATTTTTGTTGAGTGGATAGATTTTAGTTGGGGTAGTCGTTCAACATTTTACAAAAACAACGAACCATGGAGTATGATTTCTCTGAAACCATGATCGATTTCAAATCGATCCTGACCAAGATGAGTCTGTGGTGTGAAATAATTTTTGTTGAGTGGATAGATTTTAGTTGGGGTAGTCGTTCAACATTCTACAAGAACAACTTACCATGGACTATGATTTCTCTGAAACCATGACAGATTTCAAATCGATCCTGACCAAGATGAGTCTGTGGTGTGAAATAATTTTTGTTGAGCGGATAGATTTTAGTTGGGGTAGTCGTTCAACATTCTACAAGAACAACGAACCATGGAGTATGATTTCGCTGAAATAATTTTTGTTGAGTGGATAGATTTTAGTTGGGATAGTCGTTCAACATTCTACAAGAACAACTTACCATGGACTATGATTTCTCTGAAACCATGATAGATTTCAAATCGATCCTGACCAAGATGAGTCTGTGGTGCGAAATAATTTTTGTTGAGTGGATAGATTTTAGTTGGGGTAGTCGTTCAACATTCTACAAGAACAACTTACCATGGAGTATGATTTCTCTGAAACCATGATAGATTTCAAATCGATCCTGACCAAGATGAGTCTGCGGTGTGAAATAATTTTTGTTGAGTGGATAGATTTTAGTTGGGGTAGTCGTTCAACATTCTACAAGAACAACTTACCATGGAGTATGATTTCTCTGAAACCATGATAGATTTCAAATCGATCCTGACCAAGATGAGTCTGCGGTGTGAAATAATTTTTGTTGAGTGGATAGATTTTAGTTGGGGTAGTCGTTCAACATTCTACAAGAACAACTTACCATGGAGTATGATTTCTCTGAAATAATTTTTGTTGAGTGGATAGATTTTAGTTGGGGTAGTCGTTCAACATTCTACAAGAACAACGAACCATGGGGTATGATTTCTCTGAAATAATTTTTGTTGAGTGGATAGATTTTAGTTGGGATAGTCGTTCAACATTCTACAAGAACAACGAAAAATGGAGTATGATTTCTCTGAAATAATTTTTGTTGAGTGGATAGATTTTAGTTGGGGTAGTCGTTCAACATTTTACAAAAACAACGAACCATGGAGTATGATTTCTCTGAAACCATGATCGATTTCAAATCGATCCTGACCAAGATGAGTCTGTGGTGTGAAATAATTTTTGTTGAGTGGATAGATTTTAGTTGGGGTAGTCGTTCAACATTCTACAAGAACAACTTACCATGGACTATGATTTCTCTGAAACCATGACAGATTTCAAATCGATCCTGACCAAGATGAGTCTGTGGTGTGAAATAATTTTTGTTGAGTGGATAGATTTTAGTTGGGGTAGTCGTTCAACATTCTACAAGAACAACTTACCATGGAGTATGATTTCGCTGAAATAATTTTTGTTGAGTGGATAGATTTTAGTTGGGATAGTCGTTCAACATTCTACAAGAACAACTTACCATGGACTATGATTTCTCTGAAACCATGATAGATTTCAAATCGATCCTGACCAAGATGAGTCTGTGGTGCGAAATAATTTTTGTTGAGTGGATAGATTTTAGTTGGGGTAGTCGTTCAACATTCTACAAGAACATCGAACCATGGAGTATGATTTCTCTGAAACCATGATAGATTTCAAATCGATCCTGACCAAGATGAGTCTGCGGTGTGAAATAATTTTTGTTGAGTGGATAGATTTTAGTTGGGGTAGTCGTTCAACATTCTACAAGAACAACTTACCATGGAGTATGATTTCTCTGAAATAATTTTTGTTGAGTGGATAGATTTTAGTTGGGGTAGTCGTTCAACATTCTACAAGAACAACTTACCATGGAGTATGATTTCTCTGAAATAATTTTTGTTGAGTGGATAGATTTTAGTTGGGATAGTCGTTCAACATTTTACAAGAACAACGAACCATGGAGTATGATTTCTCTGAAACCATGATAGATTTCAAATCGATCCTGACCAAGATGAGTCTGTGGTGTGAAATAATTTTTGTTGAGTGGATAGATTTTAGTTGGGGTAGTCGTTCAACATTCTACAAGAACAACGAACCATGGAGTATGATTTCTCTGAAATAATTTTTGTTGAGTGGATAGATTTTAGTTGGGGTAGTCGTTCAACATTCTACAAGAACAACGAACCATGGAGTATGATTTCTCTGAAATAATTTTTGTTGAGTCTATAGATTTTAGTTGGGATAGTCGTTCAACATTCTACAAGAACAACTTACCATATAGTATGATTTCTTTAAAATAATTTTTGTTGAGTGGATAGATTTTAGTTGGGGTAGTCGTTCAACATTCTACAAGAACAACTTACCATGGAGTATGATTTCTGTGAAATAATTTTTGTTGAGTGGATAGATTTTAGTTGGGATAGTCGTTCAACATTCTACAAGAACAACGAACCATGGAGTATGATTTCTCTGAAACCATGATAGATTTCAAATCGATCCTGAAAAAGATGAGTCTGTGGTGTGAAATAATTTTTGTTGAGTGGATAGATTTTAGTTGGGGTAGTCGTTCAACATTCTACAAGAACAACGAACCATGGAGTATGATTTCTCTGAAATAATTTTTGTTGAGTGGATAGATTTTAGTTGGGGTAGTCGTTCAACATTCTACAAGAACAACTTACCATGGAGTATGATTTCTCTGAAATAATTTTTGTTGAGTGGATAGATTTTAGTTGGGGTAGTCGTTCAACATTCTACAAGAACAACGAACCATGGAGTATGATTTCTCTGAAATAATTTTTGTTGAGTGGATAGATTTTAGTTGGGATAGTCGTTCAACATTCTACAAGAACAACTTACCGTGGACTATGATTTCTCTGAAACCATGATAGATTTCAAATCGATCCTGACCAAGATGAGTCTGTGGTGTGAAATAATTTTTGTTGAGTGGATAGATTTTAGTTGGGATAGTCGTTCAACATTCTACAAGAACAACTTACCATGGAGTATGATTTCTCTGAAATAATTTTTGTTGAGTGGATAGATTTTAGTTGGGATAGTCGTTCAACATTCTACAAGAACAACTTACCATGGACTATGATTTCTCTGAAACCATGATAGATTTCAAATCGATCCTGACCAAGATGAGTCTGTGGTGTGAAATAATTTTTGTTGAGTGGATAGATTTTAGTTGGGGTATTCGTTCAACATTCTACAAGAACAACTTACCATGGAGTATGATTTCTCTGAAATAATTTTTGTTGAGTGGATAGATTTTAGTTGGGGTAGTCGTTCAACATTCTACAAGAACAACGAACCATGGAGTATGATTTCTCTGAAATAATTTTTGTTGAGTGGATAGATTTTAGTTGGCGTAGTCGTTCAACATTCTACAAGAACAACTTACCATGGAGTATGATTTCTCTGAAATAATTTTTGTTGAGTGGATAGATTTTAGTTGGGGTAGTCGTTCAACATTCTACAAGAACAACGAACCATGGAGTATGATTTCTCTGAAATAATTTTTGTTGAGTGGATAGATTTTAGTTGGGATAGTCGTTCAACATTCTACAAGAACAACGAACCATGGAGTATGATTTCTCTGAAATAATTTTTGTTGAGTGGATAGATTTTAGTTGGGGTAGTCGTTCAACGTTTTACAAAAACAACGAACCATGGAGTATGATTTCTCTGAAACCATGATCGATTTCAAATCGATCCTGACCAAGATGAGTCTGTGGTGTGAAATAATTTTTGTTGAGTGGATAGATTTTAGTTGGGGTAGTCGTTCAACATTCTACAAGAACAACTTACCATGGACTATGATTTCTCTGAAACCATGACAGATTTCAAATCGATCGTGACCAAGATGAGTCTGTGGTGTGAAATAATTTTTGTTGAGTGGATAGATTTTAGTTGGGATAGTTGTTCAACATTCAACAAGAACAACTTACCATGGACTATGATTTCTCTGAAACCATGATAGATTTCAAATCGATCCTGACCAAGATGAGTCTGTTTTGCGAAATAATTTTTGTTGAGTGGATAGATTTTAGTTGCGGTAGTCGTTCAACATTCTACAAGAACAACTTACCATGGAGTATGATTTCTCTGAAAAAATGATAGATTTCAAATCGATCCTGACCAAGATGAGTCTGTGGTGTGAAATAATTTTTGTTGAGTGGATAGATTTTAGTTTTGGTAGTCGTTCAACATTCTACAAGAACAACTTACCATGGACTATGATTTCTCTGAAACCATGACAGATTTCAAATCGATCCTGACCAAGATGAGTCTGTGGTGTGAAATAATTTTTGTTGACTGGATAGATTTTAGTTGGGGTAGTCGTTCAACATTCTACAAGGAACAACTTACCATGGAGTATGATTTCTCTGAAATAATTTTTGTTGAGTGGATAGATTTTAGTTGGGATAGTCGTTCAACATTCTACAAGAACAGCTTACCATTGACTATGATTTCTCTGAAACCATGATAGATTTCAAATCGATCCTGACCAAGATGAGTCTGTGGTGTGAAATAATTTTTGTTGAGCGGATAGATTTTAGTTGGGGTAGTCGTTCAACATTCTACAAGAACAGCGAACCATGGAGTATGATTTCAATGAAATAATTTTTGTTGAGTGGATAGATTTTAGTTTTGGTAGTTGTTCAACATTCTACAAGAACAACTTACCATGGACTATGATTTCTCTGAAACCATGATAGATTTCAAATCGATCCTGACCAAGATGAGTCTGTGGTGTGAAATAATTTTTGTTGAGTGGATAGTTTTTAGTTGGGGTAGTCTTTCAACATTCTACAAGAACAACTTACCATGGAGTATGATTTCTCTGAAACCATGATAGATTTGAAATCGATCCTGACCAAGATGAGTCTGTGGCGTGAAATAATTTTTGTTGAGTGGATAGATTTTAGTTGGGATAGTCGTTCAACATTCTACAAGAACAACTTACCAGGGAGTATGATTTCTCTGAAATAATTTTTTTTGAGTCTATAGATTTTAGTTGGGATAGTCGTTCAACATTCTACAAGAACAACGAACCATGGAGTATGATTTCTCTGAAACCATGATAGATTTCAAATCGATCCTGACCAAGATGAGTCTGTGGTGTGAAATAATTTTTGTTGAGTGGATAGGTTTTATTTGGGGTAGTCGTTCAACATTCTACAAGAACAACTTACCATGGACTATGATTTCTCTGAAACCATGATAGATTTCAAATCGATCCTGACCAAGATGAGTCTGTGGTGTGAAATAATTTTTGTTGAGTGGATAGATTTTAGTTGGGGTAGTCGTTCAACATTCTACAACAACAATGAACCATGGAGTATGATTTCTCTGAAATAATTTTTGTTGAGTGGATAGATTTTAGTTGGGGTAGTCGTTCAACATTCTACAAGAACAACGAACCATGGAGTATGATTTCTCTGAAATAATTTTTGTTGAGTGGATAGATTTTAGTTGAGATATTCGTTCAACATTCTACAAGAACAACGAACCATGGAGTATGATTTCTCTGAAATAATTTTTGTTGAGTGGATAGATTTTAGTTGGGATAGTCGTTCAACATTCTACAAGAACAACTTACCATGGAGTATGATTTCTCTGAAACCATGATAGATTTCAAATCGATCCTGACCAAGATGAGTCTGTGGTGTGAAATAATTTTTGTTGAGTGGATAGATTTTAGTTGGGGTAGTCGTTCAACATTCTACAAGAACAACGAACCATGGAGTATGATTTCTCTGAAATAATTTTTGTTGAGTGGATAGATTTTAGTGGGGTAGTCGTTCAACATTCTACAAGAATAACGAACCATGGAGTATGATTTCTCTGAAATAATTTTTGTTGAGCGGATAGATTTTAGTTAAGGGTAGTCGTTCAACATTCTACAAGAACAACTTACCATGGACTATGATTTCTCTGAAGCCATGATAGATTTCAAATCGATCCTGACCAAGATGAGTCTGTGGTGTGAAATAATTTTTGTTGAGTGGATAGATTTTAGTTGGGATAGTCGTTCAACATTCTACAAGAACAACTTACCATGGAGTATGATTTCTCTGAAATAATTTTTTTTGAGTGGATAGATTTTAGTTGGGATAGTCGTTCAACATTTTAAAAGAACAACGAACCATGGAGTATGATTTCTCTGAAACCATGATAGATTTCAAATCGATCCTGACCAAGATGCGTCTGTGGTGTGAAATAATTTTTGTTGAGTGGATAGATTTTAGTTGGGGTAGTCGTTCAACATTCTACAAGAACAATTTACCATGGAGTATGATTTCTCTGAAATAATTTTTGTTGGGTGGATAGATTTTAGTTGGGGTAGTCGTTCAACATTCTACAAGAACAACTTACCACGGAGTATGATTTCTCTGAAATAATTTTTGTTGAGTGGATAGATTTTAGTTGGGGTAGTCGTTCAACATTCTACAAGAACAACGAACCATGGAGTATGATTTTTCTGAAATAATTTTTGTTGAGTGGATAGATTTTAGTTGGGGTAGTCGTTCAACATTCTACAAGAACAACTTACCATGGACTATGATTTCTCTGAAACCATGACAGATTTCAAATCGATCCTGACCAAGATGAGTCTGTGGTGTGAAATAATTTTTGTTGACTGGATAGATTTTAGTTGGGGTAGTCGTTCAACATTCTACAAGAACAACTTACCATGGAGTATGATTTCTCTGAAATAATTTTTGTTGAGTGGATAGATTTTAGTTGGGATAGTCGTTCAACATTCTACAAGAACAGCTTACCATGGACTATGATTTCTCTGAAACCATGATAGATTTCAAATCGATCCCGACAAAGATGAGTCTGTGGTGTGAAATAATTTTTGTTGAGCGGATAGATTTTAGTTGGGGTAGTCGTTCAACATTCTACAAGAACAACGAACCATGGAGTATGATTTCAATGAAATAATTTTTGTTGAGTGGATAGATTTTAGTTGGGATAGTCGTTCAACATTCTACAAGACCAACTTACCATGGACTATGATTTCTCTGAAACCATGATAGATTTCAAATCGATCCTGACCAAGATGAGTCTGTGGTGTGAAATAATTTTTGTTGAGTGGATAGATTTTAGTTGGAGTAGTCGTTCAACTTTCTACAAGAACAACTTACCATGGACTATGATTTCTCTGAAACCATGATAGATTTCAAATCGATCCTGACCAAGATGAATCTGTGGTGTGAAATAATTTTTGTTGAGTGGATAGATTTTAGTTTTGGTAGTCGTTCAACATTCTACAAAAACGACTTACCATGGACTATGATTTCTCTGAAACCATGACAGATTTCAAATCGATCCTGACCAAGATGAGTCTGTGGTGTGAAATAATTTTTGTTGACTGGATAGATTTTAGTTGGGGTAGTCGTTCAACATTCTACAAGAACAACTTACCATGGAGTATGATTTCTCTGAAATAATTTTTGTTGAGTGGATAGATTTTAGTTGGGATAGTCGTTCAACATTCTACAAGAACAGCTTACCATGGACTATGATTTCTCTGAAACCATGATAGATTTCAAATCGATCCTGACCAAGATGAGTCTGTGGTGTGAAATAATTTTTGTTGAGCGGATAGATTTTAGTTGGGGTAGTCGTTCAACATTCTACAAGAACAACGAACCATGGAGTATGATTTCAATGAAATAATTTTTGTTGAGTGGATAGATTTTAGTTGGGATAGTCGTTCAACATTCTACAAGACCAACTTACCATGGACTATGATTTCTCTGAAACCATGATAGATTTCAAATCGATCCTGACTAAGATGAGTCTGTGGTGTGAAATAATTTTTGTTGACTGGATAGATTTTAGTTGGGGTAGTCGTTCAACATTCTACAAGAACAACTTACCATGGAGTATGATTTCTCTGAAATAATTTTTGTTGAGTGGATAGATTTTAGTTGGAGTAGTCGTTCAACATTGTACAAGAACAACTTACCATGGACTATGATTTCTCTGAAACCATGATAGATTTCAAATCGATCCTGACCAAGATGAGTCTGTGGTGTGAAATAATTTTTGTTGAGTGGATAGATTTTAGTTGGGGTAGTCGTTCAACATTCTACAAGAACAACTTACCATGGACTATGATTTCTCTGAAACCATGACAGATTTCAAATCGATCCTGACCAAGATGAGTCTGTGGTGTGAAATAATTTTTGTTGAGTGGATAGATTTTAGTTGGGGTAGTCGTTCAACATTCTACAAGAACAACTTACCATGGAGTATGATTTCTCTGAAACCATGATAGATTTGAAATCGATCCTGACCAAGATGAGTCTGTGGTGTGAAATAATTTTTGTTGAGTGGATAGATTTTAGTTGGGATAGTCGTTCAACATTCTACAAGAACAACTTACCAGGGAGTATGATTTCTCTGAAATAATTTTTTTTGAGTCTATAGATTTTAGTTGGGATAGTCGTTCAACATTCTACAAGAACAACGAACCATGGAGTATGATTTCTCTGAAACCATGATAGATTTCAAATCGATCCTGACCAAGATGAGTCTGTGGTGTGAAATAATTTTTGTTGAGTGGATAGATTTTATTTGGGGTAGTCGTTCAACATTCTACAAGAACAACTTACCATGGACTATGATTTCTCTGAAACCATGATAGATTTCAAATCGCTCCTGACCAAGATGAGTCTGTGGTGTGAAATAATTTTTGTTGAGTGGATAGATTTTAGTTGGGGTAGTCGTTCAACATTCTACAAGAACAACGAACCATGGAGTATGATTTCTCTGAAATAATTTTTGTTGAGTGGATAGATTTTAGTTGGGGTAGTCGTTCAACATTCTACAAGAACAACGAACCATGGAGTATGATTTCTCTGAAATAATTTTTGTTGAGTGGATAGATTTTAGTTGAGATATTCGTTCAACATTCTACAAGAACAACGAACCATGGAGTATGATTTCTCTGAAATAATTTTTGTTGACTGGATAGATTTTAGTTGGGATAGTCGTTCAACATTCTACAAGAACAACTTACCATGGAGTATGATTTCTCTGAAACCATGATAGATTTCAAATCGATCCTGACCAAGATGAGTCTGTGGTGTGAAATAATTTTTGTTGAGTGGATAGATTTTAGTTGGGGTAGTCGTTCAACATTCTACAAGAACAACGAACCATGGAGTATGATTTCGCTGAAATAATTTTTGTTGAGTGGATAGATTTTAGTTCGGGTAGTCGTTCAACATTCTACAAGAATAACGAACCATGGAGTATGATTTCTCTGAAATAATTTTTGTTGAGCGGATAGATTTTAGTTAAGGGTAGTCGTTCAACATTCTACAAGAACAACTTACCATGGACTATGATTTCTCTGAAGCCATGATAGATTTCAAATCGATCCTGACCAAGATGAGTCTGTGGTGTGAAATAATTTTTGTTGAGTGGATAGATTTTAGTTGGGATAGTCGTTCAACATTCTACAAGAACAACTTACCATGGAGTATGATTTCTCTGAAATAATTTTTGTTGAGTGGATAGATTTTAGTTGGGATAGTCGTTCAACATTTTACAAGAACAACGAACCATGGAGTATGATTTCTCTGAAACCATGATAGATTTCAAATCGATCCTGACCAAGATGAGTCTGTGGTGTGAAATAATTTTTGTTGAGTGGATAGATTTTGGTTGGTTTAGTCGTTCAACATTCTACAAGAACAATTTATCATGGAGTATGATTTCTCTGAAATAATTTTTGTTGGGTGGATAGATTTTAGTTGGGGTAGTCGTTCAACATTCTACAAGAACAACTAACCATATAGTATGATTTCTCTGAAATAATTTTTGTTGAGTGGATAGATTTTAGTTGGGGTAGTCGTTCAACATTCTACAAGAACAACGAACCATGGAGTATGATTTCTCTGAAATAATTTTTGTTGAGTGGATAGATTTTAGTTGGGGTAGTCGTTCAACATTCTACAAGAACAACTTACCATGGAGTATGATTTCTCTGAAATAATTTTTGTTGAGTGGATAGATTTTAGTTGGGGTAGTCGTTCAACATTCTACAAGAACAACTTACCATGGAGTATGATTTCTCTGAAATAATTTTTGTTGGGTGGATAGATTTTAGTTGGGGTAGTCGTTCAACATTCTACAAGAACAACTTACCATGGAGTATGATTTCTCTGAAATAATTTTTGTTGAGTGGATAGATTTTAGTTGGGGTAGTCGTTCAACATTCTACAAGAACAGCGAACCATGGAGTATGATTTCTCTGAAATAATTTTTGTTGAGCGGATAGATTTTAGTTAAGGGTAGTCGTTCAACATTCTACAAGAACAACTTACCATGGACTATGATTTCTCTGAAGCCATGATAGATTTCAAATCGATCCTGACCAAGATGAGTCTGTGGTGTGAAATAATTTTTGTTGAGTGGATAGATTTTAGTTGGGGTAGTCGTTCAACATTCTACAAGAACAACTTACCATGGAGTATGATTTCTCTGAAACCATGATAGATTTCAAATCGATCCTGACCAAGATGAGTCTGTGGTGTGAAATAATTTTTGTTGAACAACTTACCATGGAGTATGATTTCTCTGAAACCATGATAGATTTCAAATCGATCCTGACCAAGATGAGTCTGTGGTGTGAAATAATTTTTGTTGAGTGGATAGATTTTAGTTGGGATAGTCGTTCAACATTCTACAAGAACAACTTACCATGGAGTATGATTTCTCTGAAATAATTTTTGTTGAGTGGATAGATTTTAGTTGGGATAGTCGTTCAACATTTTACAAGAACAACGAACCATGGAGTATGATTTCTCTGAAACCATGATAGATTTCAAATCGATCCTGACCAAGATGAGTCTGTGGTGTGAAATAATTTTTGTTGAGTGGATAGATTTTAGTTGGGATAGTCGTTCAACATTCTACAAGAACAACTTACCATGGAGTATGATTTCTCTGAAATAATTTTTGTTGAGTGGATAGTTTTTAGTTGGGATAGTCGTTCAACATTTTACAAGAACAACGAACCATGGAGTATGATTTCTCTGAAACCATGATAGATTTCAAATCGATCCTGACCAAGATGAGTCTGTGGTGTGAAATAATTTTTGTTGAGTGGATAGATTTTAGTTGGGATAGTCGTTCAACATTCTACAAGAACAACTTACCATGGAGTATGATTTCTCTGAAATAATTTTTGTTGAGTGGATAGATTTTAGTTGGGATAGTCGTTCAACATTTTACAAGAACAACGAACCATGGAGTATGATTTCTCTGAAACCATGATAGATTTCAAATCGATCCTGACCAAGATGAGTCTGTGGTGTGAAATAATTTTTGTTGAGTGGATAGATTTTGGTTGGGGTAGTCGTTCAACATTCTACAAGAACAATTTACCATGGAGTATGATTTCTCTGAAATAATTTTTGTTGGGTGGATAGATTTTAGTTGGGGTAGTCGTTCAACATTCTACAAGAACAACTAACCATGGAGTATGATTTCTCTGAAATAATTTTTGTTGAGTGGATAGATTTTAGTTGGGGTAGTCGTTCAACATTCTACAAGAACAACGAACCATGGAGTATGATTTCTCTGAAATAATTTTTGTTGAGTGGATAGATTTTAGTTGGGGTAGTCGTTCAACATTCTACAAGAACAACTTACCATGGAGTATGATTTCTCTGAAATAATTTTTGTTGAGTGGATAGATTTTAGTTGGGGTAGTCGTTCAACATTCTACAAGAACAACTTACCATGGAGTATGATTTCTCTGAAATAATTTTTGTCGGGTGGATAGATTTTAGTTGGGGTAGTCGTTCAACATTCTACAAGAACAACTTACCATGGTGTATGATTTCTCTGAAATAATTTTTGTTGAGTGGATAGATTTTAGTTGGGGTAGTCGTTCAACATTCTACAAGAACAACGAACCATGGAGTATGATTTCTCTGAAATAATTTTTGTTGAGTGGATAGATTTTAGTTGGGGTAGTCGTTCAACATTCTACAAGAACAACTTACCATGGAGTATGATTTCTCTGAAATAATTTTTGTTGAGTGGATAGATTTTAGTTGGGGTAGTCGCTCAACATTCTACAAGAACAACGAACCATGGAGTATGATTTCTCTGAAATAATTTTTGTTGAGTGGATAGATTTTAGTTGGGGTAGTCGTTCAACATTCTACAAGAACAACGAAACATGGAGTATGATTTCTCTGAAATAATTTTTGTTGAGTGGATAGATTTTAGTTGGGGTAGTCGTTCAACATTTTACAAGAACAACGAACCATGGAGTATGATTTCTCTGAAACCATGATAGATTTCAAATCGATCCTGACCAAGATGAGTCTGTGGTGTGAAATAATTTTTGTTGAGTGGATAGATTTTAGTTGGGGTAGTAGTTCAACATTCTACAAGAACAACGAACCATGGAGTATGATTTCTCTGAAATAATTTTTGTTGAGTGGATATATTTTAGTTGGGATAGTCGTTCAACATTCTACAAGAACAACTTACCATGGACTATGATTTCTCTGAAACCATGATAGATTTCAAATCGATCCTGACCAAGATGAGTCTGTGGTGTGAAATAATTTTTGTTGAGTGGATAGATTTTAGTTGGGGTAGTCGTTCAACATTCTACAAGAACAACTTACCATGGGCTATGATTTCTCTAAAACCATGATAGATTTCAAATCGAACCTGACCAAGATGAGTCTGTGGTGTGAAATAATTTTTGTTGAGTGGATAGATTTTAGTTGGGGTAGTCGTTCAACATTCTACAAGAACAACTTATCATGGACTATGATTTCTCTGAAACCATGATAGATTTCAAATCGATCCTGACCAAGATGAGTCTGTGGTGTGAAATAATTTTTGTTGAGTGGATAGATTTTAGTTGGGGTAGTCGTTCAACATTCTACAAGAACAACGAACCATGGAGTATGATTTCTCTGAAATAATTTTTGTTGAGTGGATAGATTTTAGTTGGGATAGTCGTTCAACATTCTACATGAACAACTTACCATGGACTATGATTTCTCTGAAACCTCGATAGATTTCAAATCGATCCTGACCAAGATGAGTCTGTGGTGTGAAATAATTTTTGTTGAGTGGATAGATTTTAGTTGGGGTAGTCGTTCAACATTCTACAAGAACAACGAACCATGGAGTATGATTTCTCTGAAATAATGTTTGTTGAGTGGATAGATTTTAGTTGGGATAGTCGTTCAACATTCTACAAGAACAACTTACCATGGACTATGATTTCTCTGAAACCATGATAGATTTCAAATCGATCCTGACCAAGATGAGTTTGTGGTGTGAAATAATTTTTGTTGAGTGGATAGATTTTAGTTGGGGTAGTCGTTCAACATT
Source organism: Xylota sylvarum (assembly GCA_905220385.1). Lineage (NCBI taxonomy): Eukaryota > Metazoa > Arthropoda > Insecta > Diptera > Syrphidae > Xylota > Xylota sylvarum. The sequence goes on from CAJMZQ010000083.1 coordinate 369,616, forward strand.
CTACAAGAACAACTTACCATGGACTATGATTTCTCTGAAACCATGATAGATTTGAAATCGATCCTGACCAAGATGAGTCTGTGGTGTGAAATAATTTTTGTTGAGTGGATAGATTTTAGTTGGGATAGGCGTTCAACATTCTGCAAGAACAACTTACCATGGATTATGATTTCTCTGAAACCATGATAGATTTCAAATCGATCCTGACCAAGATGAGTCTGTGGTGTGAAATAAGTTTTGTTGAGTGGATAGATTTTAGCTGGGGTAGTCGTTCAACATTCTACAAGAACAACGAACCATGCAGTATGATTTCTCTGAAACCATGATAGATTTCAAATCGATCCTGACCAAGATGAGTCTGTGGTGTGAAATAATTTTTGTTGAGTGGATAGACTTTAGTTAGGGGTAGTCGTTCAACATTCTACAAGAACAACTTAGGATAAAGTATGATTTCTCTGAAATAATTTTTGTTGAGTGGATAGATTTTAGTTGGGGTAGTCGTTCAACATTCTACAAGAACAACGAACCATGGAGTATGATTTCTCTGAAATAATTTTCGTTGAGTGGATAGATTTTAGTTGGGGTAGTCGTTCAACATTCTACAAGAACAACTTACCATGGAGTGTGTTTTCTCTGAAACCATGATAGATTTCAAATCGATCCTGACCAAGATGAGTCTGTGGTGTGAAATAATTTTTGTTGAGTGGATAGATTTTAGTTGGGGTAGTCGTTCAACATTCTACAAGAACAACTTACCATGGAGTATGATTTCTCTGAAATAATTTTTGTTGAGTGGATAGATTTTAGCTGGGATAGTCTTTCAACATTTTACAAGAACAACGAAACATGGAGTATGATTTCTCTGAAACCATGATAGATTTCAAATCGATCCTGACCAAAATGAGTCTGTGGTGTGAAATAATTTTTGTTGAGTTAATAGATTTTAGTTGGGGTAGTCGTTCAACATTCTACAAGAACAACTTACCATGGAGTGTGATTTCTCTGAAACCATGATAGATTTCAAATCGATCCTGACCAAGATGAGTCTGTGGTGTGAAATAATTTTTGTTGAGTGGATAGATTTTAGTTGGGGTAGTCGTTCGACATTCTACAAGAACAACTTACCATGGAGTATGATTTCTCTGAAATAATTTTTGTTGAGTGGATAGATTTTAGTTGGGATAGTCGTTCAACATTTTACAAGAACAACGAAACATGGAGTATGGTTTCTCTGAAATAATTTTTGTTGAGTGGATAGATTTTAGTTGGGGTAGTCGTTCAACATTCTACAAGAACAACTTACCATGGAGTGTGATTTCTCTGAAACCATGATAGATTTCAAATCGATCCTGACCAAGATGAGTCTGTGGTGTGAAATAATTTTTGTTGAGTGGATAGATTTTAGTTGGGGTAGTCGTTCGACATTCTACAAGAACAACTTAAAATAAAGTATGATTTCTCTGAAATAATTTTTGTTGAGTGGATAGATTTTAGTTGGGATAGTCGTTCAACATTTTACAAGAACAACGAAACATGGAGTATGATTTCTCTGAAACCATGATAGATTTCAAATCGATCCTGACCAAGATGAGTCTGTGGTGTGAAATAATTTTTGTTGAGTGAATAGATTTTAGTTGGGGTAGTCGTTCAACATTCTACAAGAACAACTTACCGTGGAGTATGATTTCTCTGAAACCATGATAGATTTCAAATCGATCCTGACCAAGATGAGTCTGTGGTGTGAAATAATTTTTGTTGAGTGGATAGATTTTAGTTGGGGTAGTCGTTCAACATTCTACAAGAACAACTTACCATGGAGTATGATTTCTCTGAAATAATTTTTGTTGAGTGGATAGATTTTAATTGGGGTAGTCGTTCAACATTCTACAAGAACAACTTACCATGGAGTATGATTTCTCTGAAACCATGATAGATTTCAAATCGATCCTGACCAAGATGAGTCTGTGGTGTGAAATAATTTTTGTTGAACAACTTACCATGGAGTATGATTTCTCTGAAACCATGATAGATTTCAAATCGATCCTGACCAAGATGAGTCTGTGGTGTGAAATAATTTTTGTTGAGTGGATAGATTTTAGTTAGGGGTAGTCGTTCAACATTCTACAAGAACAACTTACCATGGAGTATGATTTCTCTGAAATAATTTTTGTTGAGTGGATAGATTTTAGTTGGGGTAGTCGTTCAACATTCTACAAGAACAACTTACCATGGACTATGATTTCTCTGAAACCATGATAGATTTCAAATCGATCCTGATAAAGATGAGTCTGTGGTGTGAAATAATTTTTGTTGAGTGGATAGATTTTAGTTAGGGGTAGTCGTTCAACATTCTACAAGAACAACTTACCATGGAGTATGATTTCTCTGAAATAATTTTTGTTGAGTGGATAGATTTTAGTTGGGGTAGTCGTTCAACATTCTACAAGAACAACGAACCATGGAGTATGATTTCTCTGAAATAATTTTCGTTGAGTGGATAGATTTTAGTTGGGATAGTCGTTCAACATTCTACAAGAACAACTTACCATGGAGTATTATTTCTCTGAAATAATTTTTGTTGAGTGGATAGATTTTAGTTGGGGTAGTCGTTCAACATTCTACAAGAACAACTTATCATGGAGTGTGATTTCTCTGAAACCATGATAGATTTCAAATCGATCCTGACCAAGATGAGTCTGTGGTGTCAAATAATTTTTGTTGAGTGGATAGATTTTAGTTGGGGTAGTCGTTCGACATTCTACAAGAACAACTTACCATGGAGTATTATTTCTCTGAAATGATTTTTGTTGAGTGGATAGATTTTAGTTGGGATAGTCGTTCAACATTCTACAAGAACAACGAACCATGGAGTATGATTTCTCTGAAACCATGATAGATTTCAAATCAATCCTGACCAAGATGAGTCTGTGGTGTGAAATAATTTTTGTTGAGTGGATAGATTTTAGTTGGGGTAGTCGTTCAACTTTCTACAAGAACAACTTACCATGGAGTGTGATTTCTCTGAAACCATAATAGATTTCAAATCGATCCTGACCAAGATGAGTCTGTGGTGTCAAATAATTTTTGTTGAGTGGATAGATTTTAGTTGGGGTAGTCGTTCGACATTCTACAAGAACAACTTACCATGGAGTATGATTTCTCTGAAATGATTTTCGTTGAGTGGATAGATTTTAGTTGGGGTAGTCGTTCAACATTCTACAAGAACAACGAACCATGGAGTATGATTTCTCTGAAACCATGATAGATTTCAAATCGATCCTGACCAAGATGAGTCTGTGGTGTGAAATAATTTTTGTTGAGTGGATAGATTTTAGTTGGGGTAGTCGTTCAACATTCTACAAGAACAACATACCATGGAGTATGATTTCTCTGAAACCATGATAGATTTCAAATCGATCCTGACCAAGATGAGTCTGTGGTGTGAAATAATTTTTGTTGAACAACTTACCATGGAGTATGATTTCTCTGAAACCATGATAGATTTCAAATCGATCCTGACCAAGATGAGTCTGTGGTGTGAAATAATTTTTGTTGAGTGGATAGATTTTAGTTGGGATAGTCGTGCAACATTCTACAAGAACAACGAACCATGTAGTATGATGTCTCTGAAATAATTTTTGTTGAGTGGATAGATTTTAGTTGGGATAGTCGTTCAACATTTTACAAGAACAACGAACCATGGAGTATGATTTCTCTGAAACCATGATAGATCTCAAATCGATTGTGACCAATATGAGTCTGTGGTGTGAAATAATTTTTGTTGAGTGGATAGATTTTAGTTGGGGTAGTCGTTCAACATTCTACAAGAACAACTTACCATGGAGTATGATTTCTCTGAAACCATGATAGATTTCAAATCGATCCTGACCAAGATGAGCCTGTGGTGTGAAATAATTTTTGTTGAGTGGATAGATTTTAGTTGGGGTAGTCGTTCAACATTCTGCAAGAACAACTTACCATGGAGTATGATTTCTATGAAACCATGATAGATTTCAAATCGATCCTGACCAAGATGAGTCTGTGGTGTGAAATAATTTTTGTTGAGTGGATAGATTTTAGTTGGGATAGTCGTTCAACATTCTACAAGAACAACTTACCATGGAGTATGATTTCTCTGAAATAATTTTTGTTGAGTGGATAGATTTTAGTTGGGATAGTCGTTCAACAATCTACAAGAACAACTTACCATGGAGTATGATTTCTCTGAAACCATGATAGATTTCAAATCGATCCTGACCAAGATGAGTCTGTGGTGTGAAATAATTTTTGTTGAGTGGATAGATTTTAGTTGGGATAGTCGTTCAATATTCTACAAGAACAACTTACCATGGAGTATGATTTCTCTGAAATAATTTTTGTTGAGTGGATAGATTTTAGTTGGGGTAGTCGTTCAACATTCTACAAGAACAACTTACCATGGACTATGATTTCTCTGAAACCATGATAGATTTCAAATCGATCCTGACCAAGATGAGTCTGTGGTGTGAAATAATTTTTGTTGAGTGGATAGATTTTAGTTGGGGTAGTCGTTCAACATTCTACAAGAACAACTTACCATGGAGTATGATTTCTCTGAAACCATGATAGATTTCAAATCGATCCTGACCAAGATGAGTCTGTGGTGTGAAATAATTTTTGTTGAGTGGATAGATTTTAGTTAGGGGTAGTCGTTCAACATTCTACAAGGACAACTGACCATGGAGTATGATTTCTCTGAAATAATTTTTGTTGAGTGGATAGAGTTTAGTTGGGGTAGTCGTTCAACATTCTACAAGAACAACGAACCATGGAGTATGATTTCTCTGAAATAATTTTCGTTGAGTGGATAGATTTTAGTTGGGATAGTCGTTCAACATTCTACAAGAACAACTTACCATGGAGTATGATTTCTCTGAAATAATTTTTGTTGAGTGGATAGATTTTAGTTGGGGCAGTCGTTCAACATTCTACAAGAACAACTTACCATGGAGTGTGATTTCTCTGAAACCATGATAGATTTCAAATCGATCCTGACCAAGATGAGTCTGTGGTGTCAAATAATTTTTGTTGAGTGGATAGATTTTAGTTGGGGTAGTCGTTCGACATTCTACAAGAACAACTTAACATGGAGTATGATTTCTCTGAAATGATTTTTGTTGAGTGGATAGATTTTAGTTGGGATAGTCGTTCAACATTCTACAAGAACAACGAACCATGGAGTATGATTTCTCTGAAACCATGATAGATTTCAAATCGATCCTAACCAAGATGAGTCTGTGGTGTGAAATAATTTTTGTTGAGTGGATAGATTTTAGTTGGGGTAGTCGTTCAACATTCTACAACAACAACTTACCATGGAGTGTGATTTCTCTGAAACCATAATAGATTTCAAATCGATCCTGACCAAGATGAGTCTGTGGTGTCAAATAATTTTTGTTGAGTGGATAGATTTTAGTTGGGGTAGTCGTTCGACATTCTACAAGAACAACTTACCATGGAGTATGATTTCTCTGAAATGATTTTTGTTGAGTGGATAGATTTTAGTTGGGGTAGTCGTTCAACATTCTACAAGAACAACGAACCATGGAGTATGATTTCTCTGAAACCATGATAGATTTCAAATCGATCCTGACCAAGATGAGTCTGTGGTGTGAAATAATTTTTGTTGAGTGGATAGATTTTAGTTGGGGTAGTCGTTCAACATTCTACAAGAACAACTTACCATGGAGTATGATTTCTCTGAAATAATTTTTGTTGAGTGGATAGATTTTAGTTGGGGTAGTCGTTCAACATTCTACAAGAGCAACTTACCATGGAGTATGATTTCTCTGAAACCATGATAGATTTCAAATCGATCCTGACCAAGATGAGTCTGTGGTGTGAAATAATTTTTGTTGAACAACTTACCATGGAGTATGATTTCTCTGAAACCATGAGAGATTTCAAATCGATCCTGACCAAGATGAGTCTGTGGTGTGAAATAATTTTTGTTGAGTGGATAGATTTTAGTTGGGATAGTCGTGCAACATTCTACAAGAACAACGAACCATGTAGTATGATTTCTCTGAAATAATTTTTGTTGAGTGGATAGATTTTAGTTGGGATAGTCGTTCAACATTTTAAAAGAACAACGAACCATGGAGTATGATTTCTCTGAAACCATGATAGATTTCAAATCGATCCTGAAAAAGATGAGTCTGTGGTGTGAAATAATTTTTGTTGAGTGGATAGATTTTAGTTGGGGTAGTCGTTCAACATTCTACAAGAACAACTTACAATGGAGTATGATTTCTCTGAAACCATGATAGATTTCAAATCGATCCTGACCAAGATGAGCCTGTGGTGTGAAATAATTTTTGTTGAGTGGATAGATTTTAGTTGGGGTAGTCGTTCAACATTCTACAAGAACAACTTACCATGGAGTATGATTTCTATGAAACCATGATAGATTTCAAATCGATCCTGACCAAGATGAGTCTGTGGTGTGAAATAATTTTTGTTGAGTGGATAGATTTTAGTGGGGATAGTCGTTCAACATTCTACAAGAACAACTTACCATGGAGTATGATTTCTCTGAAATAATTTTTGTTGAGTGGATAGATTTTAGTTGGGATAGTCGTTCAACAATCTACAAGAACAACTTGCCATGGAGTATGATTTCTCTGAAACCATGATAGATTTCAAATCGATCCTGACCAAGATGAGTCTGTGGTGTGAAATAATTTTTGTTGAGTGGATAGATTTTAGTTGGGGTAGTCGTTCAACATTCTACAAGAACAACGAACCATGGAGTATCATTTCTCTGAAATAATTTTTGTTGAGTGGATAGATTTTAGTTGGGGTAGTCGTTCAACATTCTACAAGAACAACTTACCATGGACTATGATTTCTCTGAAACCATGATAGATTTCAAATCGATCCTGACCAAGATGAGTCTGTGTTGTGAAATAATTTTTGTTGAGTGGATAGATTTTAGTTGGGGTAGTCGTTCAACATTCTACAAGAACAACTTACCATGGAGTATGATTTCTCTGAAATAATTTTTGTTGAGTGGATAGATTTTAGTTGGGATAGTCGTTCAACATTTTACAAGAACAACGAACCATGGAGTATGATTTCTCTGAAACCATGATAGATTTCAAATCGATCCTGAACAAGATGAGTCTGTGGTGTGAAATAATTTTTGTTGAGTGGATAGATTTTAGTTGGGGTAGTCGTTCAACATTCTACAAGAACAACTTACCATGGAGTATGATTTTTCTGAAATAATTTTTGTTGAGTGGATAGATTTTAGTTGGGGTAGTCGTTCAACATTCTACAAGAACAACTTACCATGGAGTATGATTTCTCTGAAATAATTTTTGTTGAGTGGATAGATTTTAGTTCTGGTAGTCGTTCAACATTTTACAAGAACAACGAACCATGGAGTATGATTTCTCTGAAACCATGATAGATTTCAAATCGATCCTGACCAAGATGAATCTGTGGTGTGAAATAATTTTTGTTGAGTGGATAGATTTTAGTTGGGGTAGTGGTTCAACATTCTACAAGAACAACTTACCATGGACTATGATTTCTCTGAAACCATGATAGATTTCAAATCGATCCTGACCAAGATGAGTCTGTATTGTGAAATAATTTTTGTTGAGTGATTCTTAGTTGGGGTAGTCGTTCAACATTCTACAAGAACAACTTACCATGGACTATGATTTCTCTGAAACCATGATAGATTTCAAATCGATCCTGACCAAGATGAGTCTGTGGTGTGAAATAATTTTTGTTGAGTGGATAGATTTTAGTTGTTATAGTCGTTCAACATTCTACAAGAACAACTTACCATGGAGTATGATTTCTCTGAAATAATTTTTGTTGAGTGGATAGATTTTAGTTTTGATAGTCGTTCAACATTTTACAAGAACAACGAACCATGGAGTATGATTTCTCTGAAACCATGATAGATTTCAAATCGATCCTGACCAAAATGAGTCTGTGGTGTGAAATAATTTTTGTTGAGTGGATAGATTTTAGTTGGGGTAGTCGTTCAACATTCTACAAGAACAATTTACCATGGAGTATGATTTCTCTGAAATAATTTTTGTTGAGTGGATAGATTTTAGTTGGGGTAGTCGTTCAACATTCTACAAGAACAACTTACCATTTAGTATGATTTCTCTGAAATAATTTTTGTTGAGTGGATAGATTTTAGTTGGGATAGTCGTTCAACTTTCTACAAGAACAACGAACCATGGAGTATGATTTCTCTGAAACCATGATAGATTTCAAATCGATCCTGACCAAGATGAGTCCGTGGTGTGAAATAATTTTTGTTGAGTGATTCTTAGTTGGGGTAGTCGTTCAACATTCTACAAGAACAACTTACCATGGACTATGATTTCTCTGAAACCATGATAGATTTCAAATCGATCCTGACCAAGATGAGTCTGTGGTGTGAAATAATTTTTCTTGAGTGGATAGATTTTAGTTGGGGTAGTCGTTCAACATTCTACAAGAACAACTTACCATGGACTATGATTTCTCTAAAACCATGATAGATTTCAAATCGATACTGACCAAGATGAGTCTGTGGTGTGAAATAATTTTTGTTGAGTGGATAGATTTTAGTTGGGGTAGTCGTTCAACATTCTACAAGAACAACTTACCATGGAGTATGATTTCTCTGAAATAATTTTTGTTGAGTGGATAGATTTTAGTTGGGATAGTCGTTCAACATTCTACAAGAACAACTTACCATGGAGTAAGATTTCTCTGAAACCATGATAGATTTCAAATCGATCCTGACAAAGATGAGTCTGTGGTGTGAAATAATTTTTGTTGAGTGGATAGATTTTAGTTGGGGTAGTCGTTCAACATTCTACAAGAACAACTTACCATGGAGTATGATTTCTCTGAAACCATGATAGATTTCAAATCGATCCTGACCAAGATGAGTCTGTGGTGTGAAATAATTTTTGTTGAGTGGATAGATTTTAGTTGGGGTAGTCGTTCAACATTCTACAAGAACAACTTACCATGGAGTATGATTTCTCTGAAATAATTTTTGTTGAGTGGATAGATTTTAGTTGGGATAGTCGTTCAACATTTTACAAGAACAACGAACCATGGAGTATGATTTCTCTGAAACCATGATAGATTTCAAATCGATCCTGACCAAGATGAGTCTGTGGTGTGAAATAATTTTTGTTGAGTGGATAGATTTTAGTTGGGGTAGTCGTTCAACATTCTACAAGAACAACTTACCATGGAGTATGATTTCTCTGAAATAATTTTTGTTGAGTGGATAGATTTTAGTTGGGGTAGTCGTTCAACATTCTACAAGAACAACTTACCATGGAGTATGATTTCTCTGAAACCATGATAGATTTCAAATCGATCCTGACCAAGATGAGTCTGTGGTGTGAAATAATTTTTGTTGAGTGGATAGATTTTAGTTGGGGTAGTCGTTCAACATTTTACAAGAACAACGAACCATGGAGTATGATTTCTCTGAAACCATGATAGATTTCAAATCGATCCTGACCAAGATGAGTCTGTGGTGTGAAATAATTTTTGTTGAGTGGATAGATTTTAGTTGGGATAGTCGTTCAACATTCTACAAGAACAACTTACCATGGACTATGATTTCTCTGAAACCATGATAGATTTCAAATCGATCCTGACCAAGATGAGTCTGTGGTGTGAAATAATTTTTGTTGAGTGGATAGATTTTAGTTGGGGTAGTCGTTCAACATTTTACAAGAACAACGAACCATGGAGTATGATTTCTCTGAAACCATGATAGATTTCAAATCGATCCTGACCAAGATGAATCTGTGGTGTGAAATAATTTTTGTTGAGTGGATAGATTTTAGTTGGGGTAGTGGTTCAACATTCTACAAGAGCAACTTACCATGGACTATGATTTCTCTGAAACCATGATAGATTTCAAATCGATCCTGACCAAGATGAGTCTGTGGTGTGAAATAATTTTTGTTGAGTGGATAGATTTTAGTTGGGGTAGTCGTTCAACATTTTACAAGAACAACGAACCATGGAGTATGATTTCTCTGAAACCATGATAGATTTCAAATCGATCCTGACCAAGATGAGTCTGTGGTGTGAAATAATTTTTGTTGAGTGGATAGATTTTAGTTGGGATAGTCGTTCAACATTCTACAAGAACAACTTACCATGGAGTATGATTTCTCTGAAATAATTTTTGTTGAGTGGATAGATTTTAGTTGGGGTAGTCGTTCAACATTCTACAAGAACAACTTACCATTTAGTATGATTTCTCTGAAATAATTTTTGTTGAGTGGATAGATTTTAGTTGGGATAGTCGTTCAACATTCTACAAGAACAACGAACCATGGAGTATGATTTCTCTGAAACCATGATAGATTTCAAATCGATCCTGACCAAGATGAGTCTGTGGTGTGAAATAATTTTTGTTGAGTGGATAGATTTTAGTTGGGATAGTCGTTCAACATTTTACAAGAACAACGAACCATGGAGTATGATTTCTCTGAAACCATGATAGATTTCAAATCGATCCTGACCAAAATGAGTCTGTGGTGTGAAATAATTTTTGTTGAGTGGATTGATTTTAGTTGGGGTAGTCGTTCAACATTCTACAAGAACAACTTACCATGGAGTATGATTTCTCTGAAATAATTTTTGTTGACTGGATAGATTTTAGTTGGGGTAGTCGTTCAACATTCTACAAGAACAACTTACCATGGAGTATGATTTCTCTGAAATAATTTTTGTTGAGTGGATAGATTTTAGTTGGGATAGTCGTTCAACATTCTACAAGAACAACGAACCATGGAGTATGATTTCTCTGCAACCATGATAGATTTCAAATCGATCCTGACCAAGATGAGTCTGTGGTGTGAAATAATTTTTGTTGAGTGGATAGATTTTAGTTGGGGTAGTTGTTCAACATTCTACAAGAACAACTTACCATGGAGTATGATTTCTCTGAAATAATTTTTGTTGAGTGGATAGATTTTAGTTGGGGTAGTCGTTCAACATTCTACAAGAACAACTTACCATGGAGTATGATTTCTCTGAAACCATGATAGATTTCAAATCGATCCTGACCAAGATGAGTCTGTGGTGTGAAATAATTTTTGTTGAGTGGATAGATTTTAGTTGGGGTAGTCGTTCAACATTCTACAAGAACAACTTACCATGGAGTATGATTTCTCTGAAATAATTTTTGTTGAGTGGATAGATTTTAGTTGGGATAGTCGTTCAACATTCTACAAGAACAACGAACCATGGAGTATGATTTCTCTGAAACCATGATAGATTTCAAATCGATCCTGATCAAGATGAGTCTGTGGTGTGAAATAATTTTTGTTGAGTGGATAGATTTTAGTTGGGATAGTCGTTCAACATTCTACAAGAACAACTTACCATGGAATATGATTTCTCTGAAATAATTTTTGTTGAGTGGATAGATTTTAGTTGGGGTAGTCGTTCAACATTCGACAAGAACAACTTACCATGGACTATGATTTCTCTGAAACCATGATAGATTTCAAATCGATCCTGACAAAGATGAGTCTGTGGTGTGAAATAATTTTTGTTGAGTGGATAGATTTTAGTTGGGATAGTCGTTCAACATTCTACAAGAACAACGAACCATGGAGTATGATTTCTCTGAAATAATTTTTGTTGAGTGGATAGATTTTAGTTGGGGTAGTCGTTCAACATTCTACAAGAACAACTTACCATGGAGTATGATTTCTCTGAAAGCATGATAGATTTCAAATCGATCCTGACCAAGATGAGTCTGTGGTGTGAAATAAGTTTTGTTGAGTGGATAGATTTTAGTTGGGGTAGTCGTTCAACATTCTACAAGAACAACTTACCATGGAGTATGATTTCTCTGAAATAATTTTTGTTGAGTGGATAGATTTTAGTTGGGGTAGTCGTTCAACATTCTACAAGAACAACTTACCATTTAGTATGATTTCTCTGAAATAATTTTTGTTGAGTGGATAGATTTTAGTTGGGATAGTCGTTCAACATTCTACAAGAACAACGAACCATGGAGTATGATTTCTCTGAAACCATGATAGATTTCAAATCGATCCTGACCAAGATGAGTCTGTGGTGTGAAATAATTTTTGTTGAGTGGATAGATTTTAGTTGGGATAGTCGTTCAACATTTTACAAGAACAACGAACCATGGAGTATGATTTCTCTGAAACCATGATAGATTTCAAATCGATCCTGACCAAAATGAGTCTGTGGTGTGAAATAATTTTTGTTGAGTGGATAGATTTTAGTTGGGGTAGTCGTTCAACATTCTACAAGAACAACTTACCATGGAGTATGATTTCTCTGAAATAATTTTTGTTGACTGGATAGATTTTAGTTGGGGTAGTCGTTCAACATTCTACAAGAACAACTTACCATGGAGTATGATTTCTCTGAAATAATTTTTGTTGAGTGGATAGATTTTAGTTGGGATAGTCGTTCAACATTCTACAAGAACAACGAACCATGGAGTATGATTTCTCTGCAACCATGATAGATTTCAAATCGATCCTGACCAAGATGAGTCTGTGGTGTGAAATAATTTTTGTTGAGTGGATAGATTTTAGTTGGGGTAGTCGTTCAACATTCTACAAGAACAACTTACCATGGAGTATGATTTCTCTGAAATAATTTTTGTTGAGTGGATAGATTTTAGTTGGGGTAGTCGTTCAACATTCTACAAGAACAACTTACCATGGAGTATGATTTCTCTGAAACCATGATAGGTTTCAAATCGATCCTGACCAAGATGAGTCTGTGGTGTGAAATAATTTTTGTTGAGTGGATAGATTTTAGTTGGGGTAGTCGTTCAACATTCTACAAGAACAACTTACCATTAAGTATGATTTCTCTGAAATAATTTTTGTTGAGTGGATAGATTTTAGTTGGGATAGTCGTTCAACATTCTACAAGAACAACGAACCATGGAGTATGATTTCTCTGAAACCATGATAGATTTCAAATCGATCCTGATCAAGATGAGTCTGTGGTGTGAAATAATTTTTGTTGAGTGGATAGATTTTAGTTGGGATAGTCGTTCAACATTCTACAAGAACAACTTACCATGGAATATGATTTCTCTGAAATAATTTTTGTTGAGTGGATAGATTTTAGTTATGGTAGTCGTTCAACATTCGACAAGAACAACTTACCATGGAGTATGATTTCTCTGAAACCATGATAGATTTCAAATCGATCCTGACAAAGATGAGTCTGTGGTGTGAAATAATTTTTGTTGAGTGGATAGATTTTAGTTGGGATAGTCGTTCAACATTCTACAAGAACAACGAACCATGGAGTATGATTTCTCTGAAATAATTTTTGTTGAGTGGATAGATTTTAGTTGGGGTAGTCGTTCAACATTCTACAAGAACAACTTACCATGGAGTATGATTTCTCTGAAAGCATGATAGATTTCAAATCGATCCTGACCAAGATGAGTCTGTGGTGTGAAATAAGTTTTGTTGAGTGGATAGATTTTAGTTGGGGTAGTCGTTCAACATTCTACAAGAACAACTTACCATGGAGTATGATTTCTCTGAAATAATTTTTGTTGACTGGATAGATTTTAGTTGGGGTAGTCGTTCAACATTCTACAAGAACAACGAACCATGGAGTATGATTTCTCTGAAATAATTTTTGTTGAGTGGATAGATTTTAGTTGGGATAGTCGTTCAACATTCTACAAGAACAACGAACCATGGAGTATGATTTCTCTGCAACCATGATAGATTTCAAATCGATCCTGACCAAGATGAGTCTGTGGTGTGAAATAATTTTTGTTGAGTGGATAGATTTTAGTTGGGGTAGTCGTTCAACATTCTACAAGAACAACTTACCATGGAGTATGATTTCTCTGAAATAATTTTTGTTGAGTGGATAGATTTTAGTTGGGATAGTCGTTCAACATTCTATAAGAACAACTTACCATGGACTATGATTTCTCTGAAACCATGATAGATTTCAAATCGATCCTGACCAAGATGAGTCTGTGGTGTGAAATAATTTTTGTTGAGTGGATAGATTTTAGTTGAGATAGTCGTTCAACATTTTACAAGAACAACGAACCATGGAGTATGATTTCTCTGAAATCATGATAGATTTCAAATCGATCCTGACCAAGATGAGTCTGTGGTGTGAAATAATTTTTGTTGAGTGGATAGATTTTAGTTGGGGTAGTCGTTCAACATTTTACAAGAACAACGAACCATGGAGTATGATTTCTCTGAAACCATGATAGATTTCAAATCGATCCTGACCAAGATGAGTCTGTGGTGTGAAATAATTTTTGTTGAGTGGATAGATTTTAGTTGGGATAGTCGTTCAACATTCTACAAGAACAACTTACCATGGAGTATGATTTCTCTGAAATAATTTTTGTTGAGTGGATAGATTTTAGTTGGGATAGTCGTTCAACATTCTACAAGAACAACGAACCATGGAGTATGATTTCTCTGAAACCATGATAGATTTCAAATCGATCCTGATCAAGATGAGTCTGTGGTGTGAAATAATTTTTGTTGAGTGGATAGATTTTAGTTGGGATAGTCGTTCAACATTCTACAAGAACAACTTACCATGGAATATGATTTCTCTGAAATAATTTTTGTTGAGTGGATAGATTTTAGTTGGGGTAGTCGTTCAATATTCGACAAGAACAACTTACCATGGAGTATGATTTCTCTGAAACCATGATAGATTTCAAATCGATCCTGACAAAGATGAGTCTGTGGTGTGAAATAATTTTTGTTGAGTGGATAGATTTTAGTTGGGATAGTCGTTCAACATTCTACAAGAACAACGAACCATGGAGTATGATTTCTCTGAAATAATTTTTGTTGAGTGGATAGATTTTAGTTGGGGTAGTCGTTCAACATTCTACAAGAACAACTTACCATGGAGTATGATTTCTCTGAAAGCATGATAGATTTCAAATCGATCCTGACCAAGATGAGTCTGTGGTGTGAAATAATTTTTGTTGAGTGGATAGATTTTAGTTGGGGTAGTCGTTCAACTTTCTACAAGAACAACTTACCATGGAATATGATTTCTCTGAAATAATTTTTGTTGAGTGGATAGATTTTAGTTGGGGTAGTCGTTCAACATTCGACAAGAACAACTTACCATGGAGTATGATTTCTCTGAAAGCATGATAGATTTCAAATCGATCCTGATCAAGATGAGTCTGTGGTGTGAAATAATTTTTGTTGAGTGGATAGATTTTAGTTGGGATAGTCGTTCAACATTCTACAAGAACAACGAACCATGGAGTATGATTTCTCTGAAATAATTTTTGTTGAGTGGATAGATTTTAGTTGGGGTAGTCGTTCAACATTCTACAAGAACAACTTACCATGGAGTATGATTTCTCTGAAAGCATGATAGATTTCAAATCGATCCTGATCAAGATGAGTCTGTGGTGTGAAATAATTTTTGTTGAGTGGATAGATTTTAGTTGGGATAGTCGTTCAACATTCTACAAGAACAACTTACCATGGAATATGATTTCTCTGAAATAATTTTTGTTGAGTGGATAGATTTTAGTTGGGGTAGTCGTTCAACATTCGACAAGAACAACTTACCATGGAGTATGATTTCTCTGAAACCATGATAGATTTCAAATCGATCCTGACAAAGATGAGTCTGTGGTGTGAAATAATTTTAGTTGAGTGGATAGATTTTAGTTGGGATAGTCGTTCAACATTCTACAAGAACAACGAACCATGGAGTATGATTTCTCTAAAATAATTTTTGTTGAGTGGATAGATTTTAGTTGGGATAGTCGTTCAACATTTTACGAGAACAACGAACCATGGAGTATGATTTCTCTGAAATAATTTTTGTTGAGTGGATAGATTTTTGTTTTTTTTTGTTGAGTGGATAGATTTTAGTGATGGCTGGATGCTGTAGGAATAGGGTAGGCACTGACTGGCGTCAACCTGGCGACGTCCAGTGTTGTAACTGTTACTGCGCATCAATTGTGCTTATTTTACCTCCTAGTGGTAGCCATCGGGTACTGGTTGGTGTCCATCTGGACCCGACTTGCTAAACTTATAAGCGCGAGTGTTGACCAAGAGAAAATTGCAGCACTATAAATACGACAGCGGACGAACTCTCTCGATGGAGTCAACGGTGGCGTTAAAGCTTCAAACGGAAGCACAACACTTTATCTGGGCTACTTCGACATATCCGGAGCTCAGGCCGATAAAGATTTCCAAGAATAAGTCAGGTTTTTGGAAAAGAGATGGTGGCGGATGAGCCCTTATTGGGCCAACGGCAGCGCTCATATCCCCGAAGCGGGATACTGACATCGGTTTAAAACCGGCCCCTCGTCCTAGGGGTTTCAAATAAATGGAACTGGCCCTCCAGGTTGGTGGTTGTGCCGTCGGGGTAACTTCCTTACCACGTAAAAAAAATTTAGTTATGAGAGAGACGCAAGCCTCGGCTAATGGACCCCCTCATTTAATACCACGACCCGGAACGTACACGGACTATGATATAAGAGTATGCACCTGGAATGTACGTACACTGTACACTCCTGGTGCTACTCAAAAACTTGAATCTGTCCTCACGCGGTACAAGGCAGATATTACCGCGATCCAGGAGATACGATGGATAGGATCAGGTATGCAAAAAAGAAAAAATTGCGACATTTATTACAGCTGCCACAAAAGACTGCACATGTTAGGATGCGGATTCGTCGTGGGAAATCGGCTACGCTCAATGATAATTGACTTAAGCGATCGCCTGGCTGTGATCCGCATCAAGGCTACATTTCAAAACATCAGCATAATATGTGCACACGCCCCTACCGACGAAGCTGAAGACTCTATCAAGGAGGAGTTTTATGACCTCCTGGACGGAGCCTACGGAGCCTGTCCGGAGTATGATGTCAAAATCATACTCGGGGACTTCAATGCCAAAATCGGTAAGGAAAACATCTTCGGCGGATTAGTTGGAAAGCACAGCCTCCACGACACGACAACAGACAACGGCTTCCGGCTAATCGATTTTGCAGCAGCTCGTAATACGGTGATAAGTAGCACTAGGTTTCCAAGACTACGAATCCACACAGCAACCTGGCGCTCTCCAGATGGTCGAACCGCCAACCAAATCGACCACGTGCTAATAGATGCGAGGCAAGCATCCAACATTCTGAATGTGCAAACGTTCAGAGGGGCAAACGTCGACTCTGACCATTTTCTTGTTGCAGCTAAGTTCAGAGCTCGACTATCCAATGAGAAGAAGCTGCAGACCGCCCAGAAAAAGAAATTCAACGTTGGAAGCCTTAGCACGTCTGGAGTAGCCAGAGCCTACAGGGAGCGCCTGAGTGAGAGACTCTCCGCTGTGCATTCACCATCCACAAACGCCAACAATCTGTGGAACCAGTATCGCGACATCATCAAAGGGGTAGCAGAGACCACCATAGGCTACCAGCCACCACCCAAAAAGAGCCCTTGGTATGATGATGAATGCGTACGCCGGAAAAAGGTGACAGAAAATGCACACTTGCAAGCGCTGCAACGCAAAACAAGGGCAGCGAGAGAAGAGTATCGAACCAGAAGAAGGGAGGAGAAGAAGATCCTGCGTAAGAAGAAAAGGGCCCACGCAGCATCCCAGCTCAAGGATATCGAAGAGTCCCGCGATAGGAACAACATCCGGATGTTTTTCAGGAAAGCCAAGCAACTGGCAGCTGGCATCAAGCCCGGAACAGTGAAGGAAACCTAGTCACCGAAGCACAGGGAATAGTAGATGTATTTAAGCAGCATTTCCAGCAGCTACTTAATGGGCAGGTAGAGAGAGTGATAGGGCAAGAAGAGAACCCGCATCCAGTCAATGAAGAATCCATTCCCCCTCCTAGTTTTGAAGAGGTCGGCTCAGCTATCAAAAAGCTGAAGAACAACAAGGCCGCCGGCTCTGATGGTCTACCAGCAGAGCTTTTCAAACATGGTGGTGATGCTTTGGTGGGGTGCATGCACCAAGTCATCAACCAAGTGTGGGTGGATGAAGTCATGCCCGATGACTGGACTATCAGCTCTATATGCCCCATCTTCAAGAAAGGCGATCCTATGTCTTGTAAGAAGTACCGAGGCATATCCCTGCTTAATGTCGCATATAAGATCCTATCCAACGTACTGTGTGAACGTCTGAAGCTTTTCTGCAGCACACTAATCGGCACGTACCAGTGTGGCTTCCCGGCAGATCGACGATCGACCAAATTTTCACACTAAGGCAAATCTTGGAAAAGACCAACGAATTTCAAGTCGAGACTCACCATCTCTTCATCGACTTTAAAGCCGCATATGATAGCATTCATCGTCTTGAGCTCTACAAGGCGATGGCCGAATTCGGGATCCCGGCTAAACTGATCCAGCTGTGCCGCGTGACGCTGGATAACACGCGGTGCAACGTGCAATTCGGCAACAGTTCCTCTGAACTATTCCAAACATGCACCGGATTTCGGCAAGGGGATGCGCTATCATGTGACTTCTTCAATCTTGTGCTGGAACAGATAGTGCGCAGGGCAGGTGTAAACACGGAAGGCACTATCTTCAACAAATCTGTCCAGTTGCTGGGATACGCAGACGACGTCGACATCATCGGTCGCTCCCAGCGCGCCATGTTAGAGGCTTTTACGGCAATTGAAGAAGAGGCGAAACGTGTTGGCCTTGAAGTGAATGAGGACAAAACCAAATACATGTTGTCAACAAACAAAGAAGCATCTGTCCACCGCCTAGGACAAAACGTCACTGTTGGCAACAGTAACTTCGAAGTGGTTAAGGAGTTTACCTACCTCGGAGTAAATATCAACTCCACGAATGACAACTTAGTGGAGATTCGACGAAGACTTACCCTAGGAAACCGCTGCTACTTCGGTTTGGCGAAACAAATGGGGTCAAAACTCCTAACTCGGAAGACGAAATGTTTGCTCTACAAAACTTTGATCCTGCCAGTTCTGCTGTATGGAGCCGAGTGCTGGACGATAAGCAGGAAAGCAGAGCAAATACTTAACACTTTCGAAAGAAAAATTCTTCGTCGGATATTCGGTCCCGTATGCGAGGAGGGCGAATGGAGGAGAAGATATAACCGCGAACTCTATGAGCTGTACCAGGATGTGGATGTAGTCCAAAAAGCCAAAACACGTCGACTACACTGGCTCGGCCACATCGAGCGAATGGACAATAATGCTCCAGCAAAGAGGATCTTCGAATCACAGCCCCCAGGTTCGAGAAGACAAGGAAGACCGAACCTCCGTTTTAAGGATCAAGCTATCGCAGATGCCAGAGCGCTCGGTCTAGATAACTGGAAGCAGCGTGCCCGGGATCGAAGAGAGTGGAAGGCTGCTGTGTCTCAGGCAGAGACTCTTCACGGGTCGGGAGCCCGTTAAGTAAGTAAGTAAGTATAGATTTTAGTTGGGATAGTCGTTCAACATTCTACAAGAACAACTTACCATGGAGTATGATTTCTCTCAAATAATTTTTGTTGAGTGGATAGATTTTAGTTGGGATAGTCGTTCAACATTCTACAAGAACAACTTACCATGGAGTATGATTTCTCTGAAATAATTTTTGTTGAGTGGATAGATTTTAGTTGGGATAGTCGTTCAACATTCTACAAGAACAACGAACCATGTAGTATGATTTCTCTGAAATAATTTTTGTTGAGTGGATAGATTTTAGTTGGGATAGTCGTTCAACATTCTAAAAGATACAACGAACCATGGAGTATGATTTCTCTGAAATAATTTTTGTTGAGTGGATAGATTTTAGTTGGGATAGTCGTTCAACATTTTACAAGAACAACGAACCATGGAGTATGATTTCTCTGAAACCATGATAGATTTCAAATCGATCCTGACCAAGATGAGTCTGTGGTGTGAAATAATTTTTGTTGAGTGGATAGATTTTAGTTGGGGTAGTCGTTCAACATTCTACAAGAACAACTTACCATGGACTATGATTTCTCTGAAACCATGATAGATTTCAAATCGATCCTGACCAAGATGAGTCTGTGGTGTGAAATAATTTTTGTTGACTGGATAGATTTTAGTTGGGATAGTCGTTCAACATTCTACAAGAACAACGAACCATGTAGTATGATTTCTCTGAAATAATTTTTGTTGAGTGGATAGATTTTAGTTGGGATAGTCGTTCAACATTTTACAAGAACAACGAACCATGGAGTATGATTTCTCTGAAACCATAATAGATTTCAAATCGATGCTGACCAAGATGTGTCTGTGGTGTGAAATAATTTTTGTTGAGTGGATAGATTTTAGTTGGGGTAGTCGTTCAACATTCTACAAGAACAACTTACCATGGAGTATGATTTCTCTGAAACCATGATAGATTTCAAATCGATCCTGACCAAGATGAGTCTGTGGTGTGAAATAATTTTTGTTGAGTGGATAGATTTTAGATGGGGTAGTCGTTCAACATTCTACAAGAACAACTTACCATGGAGTATGATTTCTCTGAAACCATGATAGATTTCAAATCGATTGTGACCAGGATGAGTCTGTGGTGTGAAATAATTTTTGTTGAGTGGATAGATTTTAGTTGGGGTAGTCGTTCAACATTCTACAAGAACAACTTAACATGGAGTATGATTTCTCTGAAATAATTTTTGTTGAGTGGATAGATTTTAGTTGGGATAGTCGTTCAACATTCTACAAGAACAACGAACCATGGAGTATGATTTCTCTGAAACCATGATAGATTTCAAATCGATCCTGACCAAGATGAGTCTGTGGTGTGAAATAATTTTTGTTGAGTGGATAGATTATAGTTGGGATAGTCGTTCAATATTCTACAAGAACAACTTACCATGGAGTATGATTTCTCTGAAATAATTTTTGTTGAGTGGATAGATTTTAGTTGGGGTAGTCGTTCAACATTCTACAAGAACAACTTACCATGGACTAAGATTTCTCTGAAACCATGATAGATTTCAAATCGATCCTGACCAAGATGAGTCTGTGGTGTGAAATAATTTTTGTTGAGTGGATAGATTTTAGTTGGGGTAGTCGTTCAACATTCTAAAAGAACAACGAACCATGGAGTATGATTTCTCTGAAACCATGATAGATTTCAAATCGATCATGACCAAGATGAGTCTGTGGTGTGAAATAATTTTTGTTGAGTGGATAGATTTTAGTTGTGGTAGTCGTTCAACATTCCACAAGAACAACTTACCATGGAGTATGATTTCTCTGAAATAATTTTTGTTGAGTGGATAGATTTTAGTTGGGATAGTCGTTCAACATTTTACAAGAACAACGAACAATGGAGTATGATTTCTCTGAAACCATGATAGATTTCAAATCGATCCTGACCAAGATGAGTCTGTGGAGTGAAATAATTTTTGTTGAGTGGATAGATTTTAGTTGGGGTAGTCGTTCAACATTCTACAAGAACAACTTACCATGGAGTATGATTTCTCTGAAATAATTTTTGTTGAGTGGATAGATTTTAGTTGGGGTAGTCGTTCAACATTCTACAAGAACAACTTACCATGGAGTATGATTTCTCTGAAATAATTTCGATCCTGACAAAGATGAGTCTATGGTGTGAAATAATTTTTGTTGAGTGGATAGATTTTAGTTGGGATAGTCGTTCAACATTTTACAAGAACAACGAACAATGGAGTATGATTTCTCTGAAATAATTTTAGTTGAGTGGATAGATTTTAGTTGGGGTAGTCGTTCAATATTCTACAAGAACAACTTACCATGGAGTATGATTTCTCTGAAACCATGATAGATTTCAAATCGATCCTGACCAAGATGAGTCTGTGGTGTGAAATAATTATTGTTTAGTGGATAGATTTTAGTTGGGGTAGTCGTTCAACATTCTACAAGAACAACTTACCATGGAGTATGTGTTCTCTGAAATAATTTTTGTTGAGTGGATAGATTTTAGTTGGGGTAGTCGTTCAACATTCTACAAGAACAACTTACCATGGACTATGATTTCTCTGAAACCATGATAGATTTCAAATCGATCCTGACCAAGATGAGTCTGTGGTGTGAAATAATTTTTCTTGAGTGGATAGATTTTAGTTGGGGTAGTCGTTCAACATTCTACAAGAACAACTTACCATGGACTATGATTTCTCTGAAACCATGATAGATTTCAAATCGATCCTGACCAAGATGAGTCTGTGGTGTGAAATAATTTTTGTTGAGTGGATAGATTTTAGTTGGGATAGTCGTTCAACATTCTACAAGAACAACTTACCATGGAGTATGATTTCTCTGAAATAATTTTTGTTGAGTGGATAGATTTTAGTTGGGATAGTCGTTCAACATTCTACAAGAACAACGAACCATGGAGTATGATTTCTCTGAAACCATGATAGATTTCAAATCGATCCTGACCAAGATGGGTCTGTGGTGTGAAATAATTTTTGTTGAGTGGATAGATTTTTTTTGGGGTAGTCGTTCAACATTCTACAAGAACAACGAACCATGGAGTATGATTTCTCTGAAACCATGATAGATTTCAAATCGATCCTGACCAAGATGAGTCTGTGGTGTGAAATAATTTTTGTTGAGTGGATAGATTTTAGTTGGGATAGTCGTTCAACATTCTACAAGAACAACTTACCATGGAGTATGATTTCTCTGAAATAATTTTTGTTGAGTGGATAGATTTTAGTTGGGATAGTCGTTCAACATTCTACAAGAACAACGAATCATGGAGTATGATTTCTCTGAAACCATGATAGATTTCAAATCGATCCTGACCAAGATGAGTCTGTGGTGTGAAATAATTTTTGTTGAGTGGATAGATTTTAGTTGGGATAGTCGTTCAACATTCTACAAGAAGAACGAACAATGGAGTATGATTTCTCTGAAATAATTTTTGTTGAGTGGATAGATTTTAGTTGGGGTAGTCGTTCAATATTCTACAAGAACAACTTACCATGGAGTATGATTAATCTGAAACCATGATAGATTTCAAATCGATCCTGACCAAGATGAGTCTGTGGTGTGAAATAATTTTTGTTGAGTGGATAGATTTTAGTTGGGGTAGTCGTTCAACATTCTACAAGAACAACTTACCATGGAGTATGTGTTCTCTGAAATAATTTTTGTTGAGTGGATAGATTTTAATTGGGATAGTCGTTCAACATTCTACAAGAAGAACGAACAATGGAGTATGATTTCTCTGAAATAATTTTTGTTGAGTGGATAGATTTTAGTTGGGATAGTCGTTCAACATTCTACAAGAACAACGAACCATTTAGTATGATTTCTCTGAAACCATGATAGATTTCAAATCGATCCTGACCAAGATGAGTCTGCGGTGTGAAATAATTTTTGTTGAGTGGATAGATTTTAGTTGGGATAGTCGTTCAACATTCTACAAGAAGAACGAACAATGGAGTATGATTTCTCTGAAATAATTTTTGTTGAGTGGATAGATTTTAGTTGGGGTAGTCGTTCAATATTCTACAAGAACAACTTACCTTGGAGTATGATTTCTCTGAAATAATTTTTGTTGAGTGGATAGATTTTAGTTGGGATAGTCGTTCAACATTCTACAAGAACAACGAACCATGGAGTATGATTTCTCTGAAACCATGATAGATTTCAAATCGATCCTGACCAAGATGAGTCTGCGGTGTGAAATAATTTTTGTTGAGTGGATAGATTTTAGTTGGGATAGTCGTTCAACATTCTACAAGAAGAACGAACAATGGAGTATGATTTCTCTGAAATAATTTTTGTTGAGTGGATAGATTTTAGTTGGGGTAGTCGTTCAATATTCTACAAGAACAACTTACCATGGAGTATGATTTCTCTGAAATAATTTTTGTTGAGTGGATAGATTTTAGTTAGGGGTAGTCGTTCAACATTCTACAAGAACAACTTACCATGGAGTATGATTTCTCTGAAATAATTTTTGTTGAGTGGATAGATTTTAGTTGGGATAGTCGTTCAACATTCTACAAGAACAACGAACCATGGAGTATGATTTCTCTGAAACCATGATAGATTTCAAATCGATCCTGACCAAGATGAGTCTGCGGTGTGAAATAATTTTTGTTGAGTGGATAGATTTTAGTTGGGATAGTCGTTCAACATTCTACAAGAGGAACGAACAATGGAGTATGATTTCTCTGAAATAATTTTTGTTGAGTGGATAGATTTTAGTTGGGGTAGTCGTTCAATATTCTACAAGAACAACTTACCATGGAGTATGATTTCTCTGAAACCATGATAGATTTCAAATCGATCCTGACCAAGATGAGTCTGTGGTGTGAAATAATTTTTCTTGAGTGGATAGATTTTAGTTGGGGTAGTCGTTCAACATTCTACAAGAACAACTTACCATGGACTATGATTTCTCTGAAACCATGATAGATTTCAAATCGATCCTGACCAAGATGAGTCTGTGGTGTGAAATAATTTTTGTTGAGTGGATAGATTTTAGTTGGGATAGTCGTTCAACATTCTACAAGAACAACTTACCATGGAGTATGATTTCTCTGAAATAATTTTTGTTGAGTGGATAGATTTTAGTTGGGATAGTCGTTCAACATTCTACAAGAACAACGAACCATGGAGTATGATTTCTCTGAAACCATGATAGATTTCAAATCGATCCTGATCAAGATGAGTCTGTGGTGTGAAATAATTTTTGTTGAGTGGATAGATTTTAGTTGGGATAGTCGTTCAACATTCTACAAGAAGAACGAACAATGGAGTATGATTTCTCTGAAATAATTTTTGTTGAGTGGATAGATTTTAGTTGGGGTAGTCGTTCAATATTCTACAAGAACAACTTACCATGGAGTATGATTTCTCTGAAACCATGATAGATTTCAAATCGATCCTGACCAAGATGGGTCTGTGGTGTGAAATAATTTTTGTTGAGTGGATAGATTTTAGTTGGGGTAGTCGTTCAACATTCTACAAGAACATCTTACCATGGAGTATGATTTCTCTGAAACGATGATAGATTTCAAATCGATCCTGACCAAGATGAGTCTGTGGTGTGAAATAATTTTTGTTGAGTGGATAGATTTTAGTTGGGATAGTCGTTCAACATTCTACAAGAACAACTTACCATGGAGTATGATTTCTCTGAAATAATTTTTGTTGAGTGGATAGATTTTAATTGGGATAGTCGTTCAACATTTTACAAGAACAACGAACCATGGAGTATGATTTCTCTGAAACCATGATAGATTTCAAATCGATCCTGACCAAGATGAGTCTGTGGTGTGAAATAATTTTTGTTGAGTGGATAGATTTTAGTTGGGATAGTCGTTCAACATTCTACAAGAACAACTTACCATGGAGTATGATTTCTCTGAAATAATTTTTGTTGAGTGGATAGATTTTAGTTGGGGTAGTCGTTCAACATTCTACAAGAACAATTTACCATGGAGTATGATTTCTCTGAAACCATGATAGATTTCAAATCGATCCTGACCAAGATGAGTCTGTGGTGTGAAATAATTTTTGTTGAGTGGATAGATTTTAGTTGGGATAGTCGTTCAACATTCTGCAAGAACAACTTACCATGGAGTATGATTTCTCTGAAATAATTTTTGTTGAGTGGATAGATTTTAATTGGGATAGTCGTTCAACATTTTACAAGAACAACGAACCATGGAGTATGATTTCTCTGAAATAATTTTTGTTGAGTGGATAGATTTTAGTTGGGGTAGTCGTTCAATATTCTACAAGAACAACTTACCATGGACTATGATTTCTCTGAAACCATGATAGATTTCAAATCGATCCTGACCAAGATGAGTCTGTGGTGTGAAATAATTTTTCTTGAGTGGATAGATTTTAGTTGGGGTAGTCGTTCAACATTCTACAAGAACAACTTACCATGGACTATGATTTCTCTGAAACCATGATAGATTTCAAATCGATCCTGACCAAGATGAGTCTGTGGTGTGAAATAATTTTTGTTGAGTGGATAGATTTTAGTTGGGATAGTCGTTCAACATTCTACAAGAACAACGAACCATGGAGTATGATTTCTCTGAAATAATTTTTGTTGAGTGGATAGATTTTAGTTGGGATAGTCGTTCAACATTCTACAAGAACAACGAACCATGGAGTATGATTTCTCTGAAACCATGATAGATTTCAAATCGATTATGACCAAGATGGGTCTGTGGTGTGAAATAATTTTTGTTGAGTGGATAGATTTTATTTGGGGTAGTCGTTCAACATTCTACAAGAACAATTTACCATGGAGTATGATTTCTCTGAAACCATGATAGATTTCAAATCGATCCTGACCAAGATGAGTCTGTGGTGTGAAATAATTTTTGTTGAGTGGATAGATTTTAGTTGGGATAGTCGTTCAACATTCTACAAGAACAACTTACCATGGAGTATGATTTCTCTGAAATAATTTTTGTTGAGTGGATAGATTTTAGTTGGGATAGTCGTTCAACATTCTACAAGAACAACGAACCATGGAGTATGATTTCTCTGAAATAATTTTTGTTGAGTCTATAGATTTTAGTTGGGGTAGTCGTTCAACATTCTACAAGAACAATTTACCATGGAGTATGATTTCTCTGAAACCATGATAGATTTCAAATCGATCCTGACCAAGATGAGTCTGTGGTGTGAAATAATTTTTGTTGAGTGGATACATTTTAGTTAGGCGTAGTCGTTCAACAATCTACAAGAACAACTTACCATGGAGTATGATTTCTCTGAAATAATTTTTGTTGAGTGGATAGATTTTAGTTGGGATAGTCGTTCAACATTCTACAAGAACAACGAACCATGGAGTATGATTTCTCTGAAACCATGATAGATTTCAAATCGATCCTGACCAAGATGAGTCTGTGGTGTGAAATAATTTTTGTTGAGTGGATAGATTTTAGTTGGGATAGTCGTTCAACATTCTACAAGAAGAACGAACAATGGAGTATGATTTCTCTGAAACAATTTTTGTTGAGTGGATAGATTTTAGTTGGGGTAGTCGTTCAATATTCTACAAGAACAACTTACCATGGAGTATGATTTCTCTGAAACCATGATAGATTTCAAATCGATCCTGACCAAGATGAGTCTGTGGTGTGAAATAATTTTTGTTGAGTGGATAGATTTTAGTTCTGGTAGTCGTTCAACATTCTACAAGAACAACTTACCATGGAGTATGTGTTCTCTGAAATAAGTTTTGTTGAGTGGATAGATTTTAATTGGGATAGTCGTTCAACATTTTACAAGAACAACGAACCATGGAGTACGATTTCTCTGAAATAATTTTTGTTGAGTGGATAGATTTTAGTTGGGATAGTCGTTCAACATTCTACAAGAACAACTTACCATGGAGTATGATTTCTCTGAAATAATTTTTCTTGAGTGGATAGATTTTAGTTGGGATAGTCGTTCAACATTCTACAAGAACAACTTACCATGGAGTATGATTTCTCTGAAATAATTTTTGTTGAGTGGATAGATTTTAGTTGCGGTAGTCGTTCAACATTCTACAAGAACAACTTACCATGGAGTATGATTTCTCTGAAATAATTTCGATCCTGACAAAGATGAGTCTATGGTGTGAAATAATTTTTGTTGAGTGGATAGATTTTAGTTGGGATAGTCGTTCAACATTCTACAAGAACAACTTACCATGGAGTATGTGTTCTCTGAAATAATTTTTGTTGAGTGGATAGATTTTAGTTGGGATAGTCGTTCAACATTTTACAAGAACAACGAACCATGGAGTATGATTTCTCTGAAATAATTTTTGTTGAGTGGATAGATTTTAGTTTTGATAGTCGTTCAACATTTTACAAGAACAACGAACCATGGAGTATGATTTCTCTGAAACCATGATAGATTTCAAATCGATCCTGACCAAGATGAGTCTGTGGAGTGAAATAATTTTTATTGAGTGGATAGATTTTAGTTGGGGTAGTCGTTCAACATTCTACAAGAACAACTTACCATGGAGTATGATTTCTCTGAAATAATTTTTGTTGAGTGGATAGATTTTAGTTGGGGTAGTCGTTCAACATTCTACAAGAACAACTTACCATGGAGTATGATTTCTCTGAAATAATTTCGATCCTGACAAAGATGGGTCTATGGTGTGAAATAATTTTTGTTGAGTGGATAGATTTTAGTTGGGATAGTCGTTCAACATTCTACAAGAACAACGAACAATGGAGTATGATTTCTCTGAAATAATTTTTGTTGAGTGGATAGATTTTAGTTGGGGTAGTCGTTCAATATTCTACAAGAACAACTTACCATGGACTATGATTTCTCTGAAACCATGATAGATTTCAAATCGATCTTGACCAAGATGAGTCTGTGGTGTGAAATAATTTTTGTTGAGTGGATAGATTTTAGTTGGGGTAGTCGTTCAACATTCTACAAGAACAACTTACCATGGAGTATGTGTTCTCTGAAATAATTTTTGTTGAGTGGATAGATTTTAGTTGGGGTAGTCGTTCAACATTCTACAAGAACAACTTACCATGGACTATGATATCCCTGAAACCATGATAGATTTCAAATCGATCCTGACCAAGATGAGTCTGTGGTGTGAAATAATTTTTGTTGAGTGGATAGATTTTAGTTGGGGTAGTCGTTCAACATTCTACAAGAACAACTTACCATGGACTATGATTTCTCTGAAACCATGATAGATTTCAAATCGATCCTGACCAAGATGAGTCTGTGGTGTGAAATAATTTTTGTTGAGTGGATAGATTTTAGTTGGGATAGTCGTTCAACATTCTACAAGAAGAACGAACCATGGAGTATGATTTCTCTGAAATAATTTTTGTTGAGTGGATAGATTTTAGTTGGATAGTCGTTCAACATTCTACAAGAACACCGAACCATGGAGTATGATTTCTCTGAAACCATGATAGATTTCAAATCGATCCTGACCAAGATGGGTCTGTGGTGTGAAATAATTTTTGTTGAGTGGATAGATTTTAGTTGGGGTAGTCGTTCAACATTCTACAAGAACATCTTACCATGGAGTATGATTTCTCTGAAACGATGATAGATTTCAAATCGATCCTGACCAAGATGAGTCTGTGGTGTGAAATAATTTTTGTTGAGTGGATAGATTTTAGTTAGGGGTAGTCGTCCAACATTCTACAAGAACAACTTATCATGGAGTATGATTTCTCTGAAATAATTTTTGTTGAGTGGATAGATTTTAGTTGGGATAGTCGTTCAACATTCTACAAGAACAACGAACCATGGAGTATGATTTCTCTGAAACCATGATAGATTTCAAATCGATCCTGACCAAGATGAGTCTGTGGTGTGAAATAATTTTTGTTGAGTGGATAGATTTTAGTTGGGATAGTCGTTCAACATTCTACAAGAACAACGAACCATGGAGTATGATTTCTCTGAAATAATTTTTGTTGAGTGGATAGATTTTAGTTGGGGTAGTCGTTCAACATTCTACAAGAACAACTTACCATGGAGTATGATTTCTCTGAAACCATGATAGATTTCAAATCGATCCTGACCAAGATGAGTCTGTGGTATGAAATAATTTTTGTTGAGTGGATAGATTTTAGTTGGGGTAGTCGTTCAACATTCTACAAGAACAACTTACCATGGAGTATGATTTCTCTGAAATAATTTTTGTTGAGTGGATAGATTTTAGTTGGGATAGTCGTTCAACATTCTACAAGAACAACGAACAATGGAGTATGATTTCTCTGAAATAATTTTTGTTGAGTGGATAGATTTTAGTTGGGGTAGTCGTTCAATATTCTACAAGAACAACTTACCATGGAGTATGATTTCTTTGAAACCATGATAGATTTCAAATCGATCCTGACCAAGATGAGTCTGTGGTGTGAAATAATTTTTGTTGAGTGGATAGATTTTAGTTGGGGTAGTCGTTCAACATTCTACAAGAACAACTTACCATGGAGTATGTGTTCTCTGAAATAATTTTTGTTGAGTGGATAGATTTTAGTTGGGATAGTCGTTCAACATTTTACAAGAACAACGAACCATGGAGTATGATTTCTCTGAAATAATTTTTGTTGAGTGGATAGATTTTAGTTGGGATAGTCGTTCAACATTCTACAAGAACAACTTACCATGGAGTATGATTTCTCTGAAATAATTTTTCTTGAGTGGATAGATTTTAGTTCGGATAGTCGTTCAACATTCTACAAGAACAACTTACCATGGAGTATGATTTCTCTGAAATAATTTTTGTTGAGTGGATAGATTTTAGTTTTGATAGTCGTTCAACATTCTACAAGAACAACGAACCATGTAGTATGATTTCTCTGAAATAATTTTTGTTGAGTGGATAGATTTTAGTTGGGATAGTCGTTCAACCTTTTACAAGAACAACGAACCATGGAGTATGATTTCTCTGAAATAATTTTTGTTGAGTGGATAGATTTTAGTTGGGGTAGTCGTCCAACATTCTACAAGAACAACGAACCATGGAGTATGATTTCTCTGTAACCATGATAGATGTCAAATCGATCCTGACCAAGATGAGTCTGTGGTGTGAAATAATTTTTGATGAGTGGATAGATTTTAGTTGGGATAGTCGTTCAACATTCTACAAGAACAACTTACCATGGAGTATGATTTCTCTGAAACCATGATAGATTTCAAATCGATCCTGACCAAGATGAGTTTGTGGTGTGAAATAATTTTTGTTGAGTGGATAGATTTTATTTGGGATAGTCGTTCAACATTCTACAAGAACAACGAACCATGGAGTATGATTTCTCTGAAACAATTTTTGTTGAGTGGATAGATTTTAGTTGGGGTAGCCGTTCAACATTCTACAAGAACAACTTACCATGGAGTATGATTTCTCTGAAACCATGATAGATTTCAAATCGATCCTGACCATGATGAGTCTGTGGTGTGAAATAATTTTTGTTGAGTGGATAGATTTTAGTTGGGATAGTCGTTCAACATTCTACAAGAACAACGAACCATGTAGTATGATTTCTCTGAAATAATTTTTGTTGAGTGGATAAATTTTAGTTGGGATAGTCGTTCAACATTTTACAAGAACAACGAACCATGGAGTATGATTTCTCTGAAACCATGATAGATTTCAAATCGATCCTGACCAAGATGAGTCTGTGGTGTGAAATAATTTTTGTTGAGTGGATAGATTTTAGTTGGGATAGTCGTTCAATATTCTACAAGAACAACTTACCATGGAGTATGATTTCTCTGAAATAATTTTTGTTGAGTGGATAGATTTTAGTTGGGGTAGTCGTTCAACATTCTACAAGAACAGCTTACCATGGAGTATGATTTCTCTGAAACCATGGTAGATTTCACATCGATCCTGACCAAGATGAGTCTGTGGTGTGAAATAATTTTTGTTGAGTATATAGATTTTAGTTGGGATAGTCGTTCAACATTCTACAAGAACAACGAACCATGGAGTATGATTTCTCTGAAACCATGATAGATTTCAAATCGATCCTGACCAAGATGAGTCTGTGGTGTGAAATAATTTTTGTTGAGTGGATAGATTTTAGTTGGGATAGTCGTTCAATATTCTACAAGAACAACTTACCATGGAGTATGATTTCTCTGAAATAATTTTTGTTGAGTGGATAGATTTTAGTTGGGGTAGTCGTTCAACATTCTACAAGAACAACTTACCATGGCGTATGATTTCTCTGAAACCAGGATAGATTTCAAATCGATCCTGACAAAGATGAGTCTATGGTGTGAAATAATTTTTGTTGAGTGGATAGATTTTAGTTGGGATAGTCGTTCAACATTCTACAAGAACAACGAACAAGGGAGTATGATTTTTCTGAAATAATTTTTGTTGAGTGGATAGATTTTAGTTGGGGTAGTCGTTCAATATCCTACAGAACAACTTACCATGGAGTATGATTTCTCTGAAACCATGATAGATTTCAAATCGATCCTGACCAAGATGAGTCTGTGGTGTGAAATAATTTTTGTTGAGTGGATAGATTTTAGTTGGGATAGTCGTTCAACATTCTACAACAACAACGAACAATGTAGTATGATTTCTCTGAAATAATTTTTGTTGAGTGGATAGATTTTAGTTGGGATAGTCGTTCAACATTTTACAAGAACAACGAAACATGGAGTATGATTTCTCTGAAACCATGATAGATTTCAAATCGATCCTGACCAAGATGAGTCTGTGGTGTGAAATAATTTTTGTTGAGTGGATAGATTTTAGTTGGGATAGTCGTTCAACATTCTACAAGAACAACGAACAATGGAGTATGATTTCTCTGAAATAATTTTTGTTGAGTGGATAGATTTTAGTTTGGGGTAGTCGTTCAATATTCTACAAGAACAACTTACCATGGAGTATGATTTCTCTGAAACCATGATAGATTTCAAATCGATCCTGACAAAGATGAGTCTATGGTGTGAAATAATTTTTGTTGAGTGGATAGATTTTAGTTGGGATAGTCGTTCAACATTCTACAAGAACAACGAACAATGGAGTATGATTTCTCTGAAATAATTTTTGTTGAGTGGATAGATTTTAGTTGGGGTAGTCGTTCAATATTCTACAAGAACAACTTACCATTTAGTATGATTTCTCTGAAACCATGATAGATTTCAAATCGATCCTGACCAAGATGAGTCTGTGGTGTGAAATAATTTTTGTTGAGTGGATAGATTTTAGTTGGGGTAGTCGTTCAACATTCTACAAGAACAACTTACCATGGAGTATGTGTTCTCTGAAATAATTTTTGTTGAGTGGATAGATTTTAGTTGGGATAGTCGTTCAACATTTTACAAGAACAACGAAATATGGAGTATGATTTCTCTGAAATAATTTTTGTTGAGTGGATAGATTTTAGTTGGGATAGTCGTTCAACATTCTACAAGAACAACTTACCATGGAGTATGATTTCTCTGAAATAATTTTTCTTGAGTGGATAGATTTTAGTTCGGATAGTCGTTCAACATTCTACAAGAACAACTTACCATGGAGTATGATTTCTCTGAAATAATTTTTGTTGAGTGGATAGATTTTAGTTTTGATAGTCGTTCAACATTCTACAAGAACAACGAACCATGTAGTATGATTTCTCTGAAATAATTTTTGTTGAGTGGATAGATTTTAGTTGGGATAGTCGTTCAACATTTTACAAGAACAACGAACCATGGAGTATGATTTCTCTGAAATAATTTTTGTTGAGTGGATAGATTTTAGTTGGGGTAGTCGTCCAACATTCTACAAGAACAACGAACCATGGAGTATGATTTCTCTGTAACCATGATAGATGTCAAATCGATCCTGACCAAGATGAGTCTGTGGTGTGATATAATTTTTGTTGAGTGGATAGATTTTAGTTGGGATAGTCGTTCAACATTCTACAAGAACAACTTACCATGGAGTATGATTTCTCTGAAACCATGATAGATTTCAAATCGATCCTGACCAAGATGAGTTTGTGGTGTGAAATAATTTTTGTTGAGTGGATAGATTTTATTTGGGATAGTCGTTCAACATTCTACAAGAACAACGAACCATGGAGTATGATTTCTCCGAAACAATTTTTGTTGAGTGGATAGATTTTAGTTGGGGTAGCCGTTCAACATTCTACAAGAACAACTTACCATGGAGTATGATTTCTCTGAAACCATGATAGATTTCAAATCGATCCTGACCATGATGAGTCTGTGGTGTGATATAATTTTTGTTGAGTGGATAGATTTTAGTTGGGATAGTCGTTCAACATTCTACAAGAACAACGAACCATGTAGTATGATTTCTCTGAAATAATTTTTGTTGAGTGGATAGATTTTAGTTGGGATAGTCGTTCAACATTTTACAAGAACAACGAACCATGGAGTATGATTTCTCTGAAACCATGATAGATTTCAAATCGATCCTGACCAAGATGAGTCTGTGGTGTGAAATAATTTTTGTTGAGTGGATAGATTTTAGTTGGGGTAGTCCTTCAACATTCTACAAGAACAACTTACCATGGAGTATGATTTCTCTGAAACCATGGTAGATTTCACATCGATCCTGACCAAGATGAGTCTGTGGTGTGAAATAATTTTTGTTGAGTGGATAGATTTTAGTTGGGATAGTCGTTCAACATTCTACAAGAACAACTTACCATGGAGTATGATTTCTCTGAAACCATGATAGATTTCAAATCGATCCTGACCAAGATGAGTCTGTGGTGTGAAATAATTTTTGTTGAGTGGATAGATTTTAGTTGGGATAGTCGTTCAATATTCTACAAGAACAACTTACCATGGAGTATGATTTCTCTGAAATAATTTTTGTTGAGTGGATAGATTTTAGTTGGGGTAGTCGTTCAACATTCTACAAGAACAACTTACCATGGCGTATGATTTCTCTGAAACCATGATAGATTTCAAATCGATCCTGACAAAGATGAGTCTATGGTGTGAAATAATTTTTGTTGAGTGGATAGATTTTAGTTGGGATAGTCGTTCAACATTCTACAAGAACAACGAACAATGGAGTATGATTTTTCTGAAATAATTTTTGTTGAGTGGATAAATTTTAGTTGGGGTAGTCGTTCAATATCCTACAGAACAACTTACCAAGGAGTATGATTTCTCTGAAACCATGATAGATTTCAAATCGATCCTGACCAAGATGAGTCTGTGGTGTGAAATAATTTTTGTTGAGTGGATAGATTTTAGTTGGGGTAGTCGCTCAACATTCTACAAGAACAACTTACCATGGAGTATGAGTTCTCTGAAATAATTTTTGTTGAGTGGATAGATTTTAGTTGGGATAGTCGTTCAACATTTTACAAGAACAACGAAACATGGAGTATGATTTCTCTGAAATAATTTTTGTTGAGTGGATAGATTTTAGTTTGGATAGTCGCTCAACATTCTACAAGAACAACTTACCATGGAGTATGATTTCTCTGAAATAATTTTTGTTGAGTGGATAGATTTTAGTTGGGATAGTCGTTCAACATTCTACAAGAACAACTTACCATGGAGTATGATTTCTCTGAAATAATTTTTGTTGAGTAGATAGATTTTAGTTGGGATAGTCGTTCAACATTCTACAAGAACAACTTACCATGGAGCATGATTTCTCTGAAATAATTTTTGTTGAGTGGATAGATTTTAGTTGGGGTAGTCGTTCAACATTCTACAAGAACAACTTACCATGGAGTATGATTTCTCTGAAACCATGATAGATTTCAAATCGATCCTGACCAAGATGAGTCTGTGGTGTGAAATAATTTTTGTTGAGTGGATAGATTTTAGTTGGGATAGTCGTTCAATATTCTACAAGAACAACTTACCCTGGAGTATGATTTCTCTGAAATAATTTTTGTTGAGTGGATAGATTTTAGTTGGGGTAGTCGTTCAACATTCTACAAGAACAACTTACCATGGAGTATGATTTCTCTGAAACCATGATAGATTTCAAATCGATCCTGACCAAGATGAGTCTGTGGGGTGAAATAATTTTTGTTGAGTGAATAGATTTTAGTTGGGGTAGTCGTTCAACATTCTACAAGAACAACTTACCATGGAGTATGATTTCTCTGAAATAATTTTTGTGGAGTGGATAGATTTTAGTTGGGATAGTCGTTCAACATTTTACAAGAACAACGAAACATGGAGTATGATTTCTCTGAAACCATGATAGATTTCAAATCGATCCTGACCAAGATGAGTTTGTGGTGTGAAATAATTTTTGTTGAGTGATTTTAGTTGGGATAGTCGTTCAACATTCTACAAGAACAACTTACCATGGAGTATGATTTCTCTGAAATAATTTTTGTTGAGTAGATAGATTTTAGTTGGGATAGTCGTTCAACATTCTACAAGAACAACTTACCATGGAGCATGATTTCTCTGAAATAATTTTTGTTGAGTGGATAAATTTTAGTTGGGGTAGTCGTTCAACATTCTACAAGAACAACTTACCATGGAGTATGATTTCTCTGAAACCATGATAGATTTCAAATCGATCCTGACCAAGATGAGTCTGTGGTGTGAAATAATTTTTGTTGAGTGGATAGATTTTAGTTGGGATAGTCGTTCAACATTCTACAAGAACAACTTACCATGGAGTATGATTTCTCTGAAACCATGATAGATTTCAAATCGATCCTGACCAAGATGAGTCTGTGGTGTAAAATAATTTTTGTTGAGTGGATAGATTTTAGTTGGGATAGTCGTTCAACATTCTACAAGAACAACGAACCATGGAGTATGATTTCTCTGAAACAATTTTTGTTGAGTGGATAGATTTTAGTTGGGGTAGTCGTTCAACATTCTACAAGAACAACTTACCATGGAATATGATTTCTCTGAAACCATGATAGATTTCAAATCGATCCTGACCAAGATGAGTCTGTGGTGTGAAATAATTTTTGTTGAGTGGATAGATTTTAGTTGGGATAGTCGTTAAACATTCTACAAGAACAACGAACCATGTAGTATGAATTCTCTGAAATAATTTTTGTTGAGTGGATAAATTTTAGTTGGGATAGTCGTTCAACATTTTACAAGAACAACGAACCATGGAGTATGATTTCTCTGAAACCATGATAGATTTCAAATCGATCCTGACCAAGATGAGTCTGTGGTGTGAAATAATTTTTGTTGAGTGGATAGATTTTAGTTGGGGTAGTCGTTCAACATTCTACAAGAACAACTTACCATGGAGTATGATTTCTCTGAAATCATGGTAGATTTCAAATCGATCCTGACCAAGATGAGTCTGTGGTGTGAAATAATTTTTGTTGAGTGGATAGATTTTAGTTGGGATAGTCGTTCAACATTCTACAAGAACAACTTACCATGGAGTATGATTTCTCTGAAACCATGATAGATTTCAAATCGATCCTGACCAAGATGAGTCTGTGGTGTGAAATAATTTTTGTTGAGTGGATAGATTTTAGTTGGGATAGTCGTTCAATATTCTACAAGAACAACTTACCATGGAGTATGATTTCTCTGAAATAATATTTGTTGAGTGGATAGATTTTAGTTGGGGTAGTCGTTCAACATTCTACAAGAACAACTTACCATGGAGAATGATTTCTCTGAAACCATGATAGATTTCAAATCGATCCTGACAAAGATGAGTCTATGGTGTGAAATAATTTTTGTTGAGTGGATAGATTTTAGTTGGGATAGTCGTTCAACATTCTACAAGAACAACGAACAATGGAGTATGATTTCTCTGAAATAATTTTTGTTGAGTGGATAGATTTTAGTTGGGGTAGTCGTTCAATATTAGAGAGTGGAAGGCTGCTGTGTCTCAGGCAGAGACTCTTCACGGGTCGGGAGCCCGTTAAGTAAGTAAGTAAGTCGTTCAATATTCTACAGAACAACTTAAAATGGAGTATGATTTCTCTGAAACCATGATAGATTTCAAATCGATCCTGACCAAGATGAGTCTGTGGTGTGAAATAATTTTTGTTGAGTGGATAGATTTTAGTTGGGGTAGTCGTTCAACATTCTACAAGAACAACTTACCATGGAGTATGAGTTCTCTGAAATAATTTTTGTTGAGTGGATAGATTTTAGTTGGGATAGTCGTTCAACATTTTACAAGAACAACGAACCATGGAGTATGATTTCTCTGAAATAATTTTTGTTGAGTGGATAGATTTTAGTTGGGATAGTCGTTCAACATTCTACAAGAACAACTTACCATGGAGTATGATTTCTCTGAAATAATTTTTGTTGAGTGGATAGATTTTAGTTGGGATAGTCGTTCAACATTCTACAAGAACAACTTACCATGGAGTATGATTTCTCTGAATTAATTTTTGTTGAGTAGATAGATTTTAGTTGGGATAGTCGTTCAACATTTTACAAGAACAACGAACCATGGAGTATGATTTCTCTGAAATAATTTTTGTTGAGTGGATAGATTTTAGTTGGGATAGTCGTTCAACATTCTACAAGAACAACTTACCATGGAGTATGATTTCTCTGAAATAATTTTTGTTGAGTGGATAGATTTTAGTTGGGATAGTCGTTCAACATTCTACAAGAACAACTTACCATGGAGTATGATTTCTCTGAAATAATTTTTGTTGAGTGGATAGATTTTAGTTGGGATAGTCGTTCAACATTTTACAAGAACAACGAACCATGGAGTATGATTTCTCTGAAATAATTTTTGTTGAGTGGATAGATTTTAGTTGGGATAGTCGTTCAACATTCTACAAGAACAACTTACCATGGAGTATGATTTCTCTGAAATAATTTTTGTTGAGTGGATAGATTTTAGTTGGGATAGTCGTTCAACATTCTACAAGAACAACTTACCATGGAGCATGATTTCTCTGAAATAATTTTTGTTGAGTGGATAGATTTTAGTTGGGGTAGTCGTTCAACATTCTACAAGAACAACTTACCATGGAGTATGATTTCTCTGAAACCATGATAGATTTCAAATCGATCCTGACCAAGATGAGTCTGTGGTGTGAAATAATTTTTGTTGAGTGGATAGATTTTAGTTGGGATAGTCGTTCAATATTCTACAAGAACAACTTACCATGGAGTATGATTTCTCTGAAATAATTTTTGTTGAGTGGATAGATTTTAGTTGGGGTAGTCGTTCAACATTCTACAAGAACAACTTACCATGGAGTATGATTTCTCTGAAACCATGATAGATTTCAAATCGATCCTGACCAAGATGAGTCTGTGGTGTGAAATAATTTTTGTTGAGTGGATAGATTTTAGTTGGGATAGTCGTTCAACATTCTACAAGAACAACTTACCATGGAGCATGATTTCTCTGAAATAATTTTTGTTGAGTGGATAGATTTTAGTTGGGGTAGTCGTTCAACATTCTACAAGAACAACTTACCATGGACTATGATTTCTCTGAAACCATGATAGATTTCAAATCGATCCTGACCAAGATGAGTCTGTGGTGTGAAATAATTTTTGTTGAGTGGATAGATTTTAGTTGGGATAGTCGTGCAATATTCTACAAGAACAACTTACCATGGAGTATGATTTCTCTGAAATAATTTTTGTTGAGTGGATAGATTTTAGTTGGGGTAGTCGTTCAACATTCTACAAGAACAACTTACCATGGAGTATGATTTCTCTGAAACCATGATAGATTTCAAATCGATCCTGACAAAGATGAGTCTAAGGTGTGAAATAATTTTTGTTGAGTGGATAGATTTTAGTTGGGATAGTCGTTCAACATTCTACAAGAACAACGAACAATGGAGTATGATTTCTCTGAAATAATTTTTGTTGAGTGGATAGATTTTAGTTGGGGTAGTCGTTCAATATTCTACAAGAACAACTTACCATGGACTATGATTTCTCTGAAACCATGATAGATTTCAAATCGATCCTGACCAAGATGAGTCTATGGTGTGAAATAATTTTTGTTGAGTGGATAGATTTTAGTTGGGGTAGTCGTTCAACATTCTACAAGAACAACTTACCATGGAGTATGAGTTCTCTGAAATAATTTTTGTTGAGTGGATAGATTTTAGTTGGGATAGTCGTTCAACATTTTACAAGAACAACGAACCATGGAGTATGATTTCTCTGAAATAATTTTTGTTGAGTGGATAGATTTTAGTTGGGATAGTCGTTCAACATTCTACAAGAACAACTTACCATGGAGTATGATTTCTCTGAAATAATTTTTGTTGAGTGCATAGATTTTAGTTGGGGTAATCGTTCAACATTCTACGAGAACAACTTACCATGGACTATGATTTCTCTGAAACCATGATAGATTTCAAATCGATCCTGACCAAGATGAGTCTGTGGTGTGAAATAATTTTTGTTGAGTTAATAGATTTTAGTTGGGATAGTCGTTCAACATTTTACAAGAACAACGAAACATGGAGTATGATTTCTCTGAAACCATGATAGATTTCAAATCGATCCTGACCAAGATGAGTCTGTGGTGTGAAATAATTTTTGTTGAGTGGATAGATTTTAGTTGGGGCAGTCGTTCAACATTCTACAAGAACAACTTACCATGGAGTATGATTTCTCTGAAATAATTTTTGTTGAGTGGATAGATTTTAGTTGGGATAGTCGTTCAACATTCTACAAGAACAACTTACCA
Source organism: Xylota sylvarum (assembly GCA_905220385.1). Taxonomy (NCBI): domain Eukaryota; kingdom Metazoa; phylum Arthropoda; class Insecta; order Diptera; family Syrphidae; genus Xylota; species Xylota sylvarum. The sequence continues at coordinate 409,722 of CAJMZQ010000083.1, forward strand.
TGGAGTATGATTTCTCTGAAATAATTTTTGTTGAGTGGATAGATTTTAGTTGGGATAGTCGTTCAATATTCTACAAGAACAACTTACCATGGAGTATGATTTCTCTGAAACAATTTTTGTTGAGTGGATAGATTTTAGTTGGGATAGCCGTTCAACATTCTACAAGAACAACTTACCATGGAGTATGATTTCTCTGAAATAATTTTTGTTGAGTGGATAGATTTTAGTTGGCGTAGTCGTTCAATATTCTACAAGAACAACTTACCATGGAGTATGATTTCTCTGAAACCATGATAGATTTCAAATCGATCCTGACCAAGATGAGTCTGTGGTGTGAAATAATTTTTGTTGAGTGGATAGATTTTAGTTGGGATAGTCGTTCAACATTTTACAAGAACAACGAAACATGGAGTATGATTTCTCTGAAACCATGATAGATTTCAAATCGATCCTGACCAAGATGAGTCTGTGGTGTGAAATAATTTTTGTTGAGTGGATAGATTTTAGTTGGGGTAGTCGTTCAACATTCTACAAGAACAACTTACCATGGAGTATGAGTTCTCTGAAATAATTTTTGTTGAGTGGATAGATTTTAGTTGGGATAGTCGTTCAACATTTTACAAGAACAACGAACCATGGAGTATGATTTCTCTGAAATAATTTTTGTTGAGTGGATAGATTTTAGTTGGGATAGTCGTTCAACATTCTACAAGAACAACTTACCATGGAGTATGATTTCTCTGAAATAATTTTTGTTGAGTGCATAGATTTTAGTTGGGGTAATCGTTCAACATTCTACGAGAACAACTTACCATGGACTATGATTTCTCTGAAACCATGATAGATTTCAAATCGATCCTGACCAAGATGAGTCTGTGGTGTGAAATAATTTTTGTTGAGTTAATAGATTTTAGTTGGGATAGTCGTTCAACATTTTACAAGAACAACGAAACATGGAGTATGAGTTCTCTGAAATAATTTTTGTTGAGTGGATAGATTTTAGTTGGGATAGTCGTTCAACATTTTACAAGAACAACGAACCATGGAGTATGATTTCTCTGAAATAATTTTTGTTGAGTGGATAGATTTTAGTTGGGATAGTCGTTCAACATTCTACAAGAACAACTTACCATGGAGTATGATTTCTCTGAAATAATTTTTGTTGAGTGCATAGATTTTAGTTGGGGTAATCGTTCAACATTCTACGAGAACAACTTACCATGGACTATGATTTCTCTGAAACCATGATAGATTTCAAATCGATCCTGACCAAGATGAGTCTGTGGTGTGAAATAATTTTTGTTGAGTTAATAGATTTTAGTTGGGATAGTCGTTCAACATTTTACAAGAACAACGAACAATGGAGTATGATTTCTCTGAAATAATTTTTGTTGAGTGGATAGATTTTAGTTGGGGTAGTCGTTCAATATTCTACAAGAACAACTTACCATGGACTATGATTTCTCTGAAACCATGATAGATTTCAAATCGATCCTGACCAAGATGAGTCTATGGTGTGAAATAATTTTTGTTGAGTGGATAGATTTTAGTTGGGGTAGTCGTTCAACATTCTACAAGAACAACTTACCATGGAGTATGAGTTCTCTGAAATAATTTTTGTTGAGTGGATAGATTTTAGTTGGGATAGTCGTTCAACATTTTACAAGAACAACGAACCATGGAGTATGATTTCTCTGAAATAATTTTTGTTGAGTGGATAGATTTTAGTTGGGATAGTCGTTCAACATTCTACAAGAACAACTTACCATGGAGTATGATTTCTCTTAATTAATTTTTGTTGAGTGCATAGATTTTAGTTGGGGTAATCGTTCAACATTCTACGAGAACAACTTACCATGGACTATGATTTCTCTGAAACCATGATAGATTTCAAATCGATCCTGACCAAGATGAGTCTGTGGTGTGAAATAATTTTTGTTGAGTTAATAGATTTTAGTTGGGATAGTCGTTCAACATTTTACAAGAACAACGAAACATGGAGTATGATTTCTCTGAAACCATGATAGATTTCAAATCGATCCTGACCAAGATGAGTCTGTGGTGTGAAATAATTTTTGTTGAGTGGATAGATTTTAGTTGGGGCAGTCGTTCAACATTCTACAAGAACAACTTACCATGGAGTATGATTTCTCTGAAATAATTTTTGTTGAGTGGATAGATTTTAGTTGGGGTAGTCGTTCAATATTCTACAAGAACAACTTACCATGGAGTATGATTTCTCTGAAACCATGATAGATATCAAATCGACCCTGACCAAGATGAGTCTGTGGTGTGAAATAATTTTTGTTGAGTGGATAGATTTTAGTTGGGGTAGTCGTTCAACATTCTACAAGAACAACTTACCATGGAGTATGATTTCTCTGAAATAATTTTTGTTGAGTGGATAGATTTTAGTTGGGATAGTCGTTCAATATTCTACAAGAACAACTTACCATGGAGTATGATTTCTCTGAAACAATTTTTGTTGAGTGGATAGATTTTAGTTGGGATAGCCGTTCAACATTCTACAAGAACAACTTACCATGGAGTATGATTTCTCTGAAATAATTTTTGTTGAGTGGATAGATTTTAGTTGGCGTAGTCGTTCAATATTCTACAAGAACAACTTACCATGGAGTATGATTTCTCTGAAACCATGATAGATTTCAAATCGATCCTGACCAAGATGAGTCTGTGGTGTGAAATAATTTTTGTTGAGTGGATAGATTTTAGTTGGGATAGTCGTTCAACATTTTACAAGAACAACGAAACATGGAGTATGATTTCTCTGAAACCATGATAGATTTCAAATCGATCCTGACCAAGATGAGTCTGTGGTGTGAAATAATTTTTGTTGAGTGGATAGATTTTAGTTGGGGTAGTGGTTCAAAATTCTACAAGAACAACTTACCAAGGAGTATGATTTCTCTGAAACCATGATAGATTTCAAATCGATCCTGACAAATATGAGTCTATGGTGTGAAATAATTTTTGTTGAGTGGATAGATTTTAGTTGGGATAGTCGTTCAACATTCTACAAGAACAACGAACAATGGAGTATGATTTCTCTGAAATAATTTTTGTTGAGTGGATAGATTTTAGTTGGGGTAGTCGTTCAATATTCTACAAGAACAACTTACCATGGAGTATGATTTCTCTGAAACCATGATAGATTTCAAATCGACCCTGACCAAGATGAGTCTGTGGTGTGAAATAATTTTTGTTGAGTGGATAGATTTTAGTTGGGGTAGTCGTTCAACATTCTACAAGAACAACTTACCATGGAGTATGAGTTCTCTGAAATAATTTTTGTTGTGTGGATAGATTTTAGTTGGGATAGTCGTTCAACATTTTACAAGAACAACGAACCATGGAGTATGATTTCTCTGAAATAATTTTTGTTGAGTGGATAGATTTTAGTTGGGGTAGTCGTTCAACATTCTACAAGAACAACATACCATGGAGTATGATTTTTCTGAAATAATTTTTGTTGAGTGGATAGATTTTAGTTGGGATAGTCGTTCAACATTCTACAAGAACAACTTACCATGGAGTATGATTTCTCTGAAATAATTTTTGTTGAGTAGATAGAATTTAGTTGGGATAGTCGTTCAACATTTTACAAGAACAACGAACCATGGAGTATGATTTCTCTGAAACCATGATAGATTTCAAATCGATCCTGACCAAGATGAGTCTGTGGTGTGAAATAATTTTTGTTGAGTGGATAGATTTTAGTTGGGGTAGTCGTTCAACATTCTACAAGAACAACTTACCATGGAGTATGATTTCTCCGAAACCATGATAGATTTCAAATCGATCCTGACCAAGCTGAGTCTATGGTGTGAAATAATTTTTGTTGAGTGGATAGATTTTAGTTGGGATAGTCGTTCAATATTCTACAAGAACAACTTACCATGGAGTATGATTTCTCTGAAATAATTTTTGTTGAGTGGATAGATTTTAGTTGGGGTAGTCGTTCAACATTCTACAAGAACAACTTACCATGGAGTATGATTTCTCTGAAATAATTTTTGTTGAGTGGATAGATTTTAGTTGGGATAGTCGTTCAACATTTTACAAGAACAACGAACCATGGAGTATGATTTCTCTGAAATAATTTTGGTTGAGTGGATAGATTTTAGTTGGGATAGTCGTTCAACATTCTACAAGAACAACTTACCATGGAGTATGATTTCTCTGAAATAATTTTTGTTGAGTGGATAGATTTTAGTTGGGATAGTCGTTCAACATTTTACAAGAACAACGAACCATGGAGTATGATTTCTCTGAAACCATGATAGATTTCAAATCGATCCTGACCAAGATGAGTCTGTGGTGTGAAATAATTTTTGTTGAGTGGATAGATTTTAGTTGGGATAGTCGTTCAATATTCTACAAGGACAACTTACCATGGAGTATGATTTCTCTGAAATAATTTTTGTTGAGTGGATAGATTTTAGTTGGGGTAGTCGTTCAACATTCTACAAGAACAACTTACCATGGAGTATGATTTCTCTGAAATAATTTTTGTTGAGTGGATAGATTTTAGTTGGGATAGTCGTTCAACATTTTACAAGAACAACGAACCATGGAGTATGATTTCTCTGAAATAATTTTGGTTGAGTGGATAGATTTTAGTTGGGATAGTCGTTCAACATTCTACAAGAACAACTTACCATGGAGTATGATTTCTCTGAAATAATTTTTGTTGAGTGGATAAATTTTAGTTGGGATAGTCGTTCAACATTCTACAAGAACAACTTACCATGGAGTATGATTTCTCTGAAATAATTTTTGTTGAGTGGATAGATTTTAGTTGGGATAGTCGTTCAACATTTTACAAGAACAACGAACCATGGAGTATGATTTCTCTGAAACCATGATAAATTTCAAATCGATCCTGACCAAGATGAGTCTATGGTGTGAAATAATTTTTGTTGAGTGGATAGATTTTAGTTGGGATAGTCGTTCAATATTCTACAAGAACAACTTACCATTTAGTATGATTTCTCTGAAATAATTTTTGTTGAGTGGATAGATTTTAGTTGGGGTAGTCGTTCAACATTCTACAAGAACAACTTACCATGGAGTATGATTTCTCTGAAATAATTTTTGTTGAGTGGATAGATTTTAGTTGGGATAGTCGTTCAACATTTTACAAGAACAACGAACCATGGAGTATGATTTCTCTGAAATAATTTTGGTTGAGTGGATAGATTTTAGTTGGGATAGTCGTTCAACATTCTACAAGAACAACTTACCATGGAGTATGATTTCTCTGAAATAATTTTTGTTGAGTGGATAAATTTTAGTTGGGATAGTCGTTCAACATTCTACAAGAACAACTTACCATGGAGTATGATTTCTCTGAAAAAATTTTTGTTGAGTGGATAGATTTTAGTTGGGATTGTCGTTCAACATTCTACAAGAACAACTTACCATGGACTATGGTTTCTCTGAAACCATGATAGATTTAAAATCGATCCTGACTAAGATGAGTCTGTGGTGTGAAATAATTTTTGTTGAGTGGATAGATTTTAGTTAGGGTAGTCGTTCAACATTCTACAAGAACAACGAACCATGGAGTATGATTTCTCTGAAATAATTTTTGTTGAGTGGATAGATTTTAGTTGGGGTAGTCGTTCAACATTCTACAAGAACAACGAACCATGGATTTCTCTGAAATAATTTTTGTTGAGTGGATAGATTTTAGTTGGGATAGTCGTTCAACATTTTACAAGAACAACTTACTATGGAGTATGATTTCTCTGAAACCATGATAGATTTCAAATCGATCCTGACCAAGATGAGTCTGTGGTGTGAAATAATTTTTGTTGAGTGGATAGATTTTATTTGGTGTAGTCGTTCACCATTCTACAAGAACAACGAACCATGGAGTATGATTTCTCTGAAACCATGATAGATTTCAAATCGATCCTGACCAAGATGAGTCTGTGGTGTGAAATAATTTTTGTTGAGTGGATAGATTTTAGTTGGGATAGTCGTTCAACATTCTACAAGAACAACGAACAATGGAGTATGATTTCTCTGAAACCATGATAGATTTCAAATCGACCCTGACCAAGATGAGTCTGTGGTGTGAAATAATTTTTGTTGAGTGGATAGATTTTAGTTGGGGTAGTCGTTCAACATTCTACAAGAACAACTTACCATGGAGTATGAGTTCTCTGAAATAATTTTTGTTGTGTGGATAGATTTTAGTTGGGATAGTCGTTCAACATTTTACAAGAACAACGAACCATGGAGTATGATTTCTCTGAAATAATTTTTGTTGAGTGGATAGATTTTAGTTGGGATAGTCGTTCAACATTCTACAAGAACAACATACCATGGAGTATGATTTTTCTGAAATAATTTTTGTTGAGTGGATAGATTTTAGTTGGGATAGTCGTTCAACATTCTACAAGAACAACTTACCATGGAGTATGATTTCTCTGAAATAATTTTTGTTGAGTAGATAGATTTTAGTTGGTATAGTCGTTCAACATTTTACAAGAACAACGAACCATGGAGTATGATTTCTCTGAAATAATTTTTGTTGAGTGGATAGATTTTAGTTGGGGTAGTCGTTCAACATTCTACAAGAACAACGAACCATGGATTTCTCGGAAATAATTTTTGTTGAGTGGATAGATTTTAGTTGGGATAGTCGTTCAACATTTTACAAGAACAACGAACCATGGAGTATGATTTCTCTGAAATAATTTTTGTTGAGTGGATAGATTTTAGTTGGGGTAGTCGTTCAACATTCTACAAGAACAACTTACCATGGAGTATGATTTCTCTGAAATAATTTTTGTTGAGTGGATAGATTTTAGTTGAGATAGTCGTTCAACATTTTACAAGAACAACGAACCATGGAGTATGATTTCTCTGAAATAATTTTGGTTGAGTGGATAGATTTTAGTTGGGATAGTCGCTCAACATTCTACAAGAACAACTTACCATGGAGTATGATTTCTCTGAAATAATTTTTGTTGAGTGGATAAATTTTAGTTGGGATAGTCGTTCAACATTCTACAAGAACAACTTACCATGGAGTATGATTTCTCTGAAAAAATTTTTGTTGAGTGGATAGATTTTAGTTGGGATTGTCGTTCAACATTCTACAAGAACAACTTACCATGGACTATGATTTCTCTGAAACCATGATAGATTTAAAATCGATCCTGAATAAGATAAGTCTGTGGTGTGAAATAATTTTTGTTGAGTGGATAGATTTTAGTTAGGGTAGTCGTTCAACATTCTACAAGAACAACGAACCATGGAGTATGATTTCTCTGAAATAATTTTTGTTGAGTGGATAGATTTTAGTTGGGGTAGTCGTTCAACATTCTACAAGAACAACGAACCATGGATTTCTCGGAAATAATTTTTGTTGAGTGGATAGATTTTAGTTGGGATAGTCGTTCAACATTTTACAAGAACAACTTACTATGGAGTATGATTTCTCTGAAACCATGATAGATTTCAAATCGATCCTGACCAAGATGAGTCTGTGGTGTGAAATAATTTTTGTTGAGTGGATAGATTTTATTTGGTGTAGTCGTTCACCATTCTACAAGAACAACGAACCATGGAGTATGATTTCTCTGAAATAATTTTTGTTGAGTGGATAGATTTTAGTTGAGATAGTCGTTCAACATTTTACAAGAACAACGAACCATGGAGTATGATTTCTCTGAAATAATTTTGGTTGAGTGGATAGATTTTAGTTGGGATAGTCGCTCAACATTCTACAAGAACAACTTACCATGGAGTATGATTTCTCTGAAATAATTTTTGTTGAGTGGATAAATTTTAGTTGGGATAGTCGTTCAACATTCTACAAGAACAACTTACCATGGAGTATGATTTCTCTGAAATAATTTTTGTTGAGTGGATAGATTTTAGTTGGGGTAGTCGTTCAACATTCTACAAGAACAACGAACCATGGATTTCTCGGAAATAATTTTTGTTGAGTGGATAGATTTTAGTTGGGATAGTCGTTCAACATTTTACAAGAACAACTTACTATGGAGTATGATTTCTCTGAAACCATGATAGATTTCAAATCGATCCTGACCAAGATGAGTCTGTGGTGTGAAATAATTTTTGTTGAGTGGATAGATTTTATTTGGTGTAGTCGTTCACCATTCTACAAGAACAACGAACCATGGAGTATGATTTCTCTGAAATAATTTTTGTTGAGTGGATAGATTTTAGTTGGGATAGTCGTTCAACATTTTACAAGAACAACTTACTATGGAGTATGATTTCTCTGAAACCATGATAGATTTCAAATCGATCCTGACCAAGATGAGTCTGTGGTGTGAAATAATTTTTGTTGAGTGGATAGATTTTAGTTGGGGTAGTCGTTCAACATTCTACAAGAACAACTTACCATGGAGTATGATTTCTCTGAAATAATTTTTGTTGAGTGGATAGATTTTAGTTGAGATAGTCGTTCAACATTTTACAAGAACAACGAACCATGGAGTATGATTTCTCTGAAATAATTTTGGTTGAGTGGATAGATTTTAGTTGGGATAGTCGCTCAACATTCTACAAGAACAACTTACCATGGAGTATGATTTCTCTGAAATAATTTTTGTTGAGTGGATAAATTTTAGTTGGGATAGTCGTTCAACATTCTACAAGAACAACTTACCATGGAGTATGATTTCTCTGAAAAAATTTTTGTTGAGTGGATAGATTTTAGTTGGGATTGTCGTTCAACATTCTACAAGAACAACTTACCATGGACTATGATTTCTCTGAAACCATGATAGATTTAAAATCGATCCTGAATAAGATAAGTCTGTGGTGTGAAATAATTTTTGTTGAGTGGATAGATTTTAGTTAGGGTAGTCGTTCAACATTCTACAAGAACAACGAACCATGGAGTATGATTTCTCTGAAATAATTTTTGTTGAGTGGATAGATTTTAGTTGGGGTAGTCGTTCAACATTCTACAAGAACAACGAACCATGGATTTCTCGGAAATAATTTTTGTTGAGTGGATAGATTTTAGTTGGGATAGTCGTTCAACATTTTACAAGAACAACTTACTATGGAGTATGATTTCTCTGAAACCATGATAGATTTCAAATCGATCCTGACCAAGATGAGTCTGTGGTGTGAAATAATTTTTGTTGAGTGGATAGATTTTATTTGGTGTAGTCGTTCACCATTCTAACAGAACAACGAACCATGGAGTATGATTTCTCTGAAACCATGATAGATTTCAAATCGATCCTGACCAAGATGAGTCTGTGGTGTGAAATAATTTTTGTTGAGTGGATAGATTTTAGTTGGGATAGTCGTTCAACATTCTACAAGAACAACGAACAATGGAGTATGATTTCTCTGAAACCATGATAGATTTCAAATCGACCCTGACCAAGATGAGTCTGTGGTGTGAAATAATTTTTGTTGAGTGGATAGATTTTAGTTGGGGTAGTCGTTCAACATTCTACAAGAACAACTTACCATGGAGTATGAGTTCTCTGAAATAATTTTTGTTGTGTGGATAGATTTTAGTTGGGATAGTCGTTCAACATTTTACAAGAACAACTTACTATGGAGTATGATTTCTCTGAAACCATGATAGATTTCAAATCGATCCTGACCAAGATGAGTCTGTGGTGTGAAATAATTTTTGTTGAGTGGATAGATTTTATTTGGTGTAGTCGTTCACCATTCTACAAGAACAACGAACCATGGAGTATGATTTCTCTGAAACCATGATAGATTTCAAATCGATCCTGACCAAGATGAGTCTGTGGTGTGAAATAATTTTTGTTGAGTGGATAGATTTTAGTTGAGATAGTCGTTCAACATTTTACAAGAACAACGAACCATGGAGTATGATTTCTCTGAAATAATTTTGGTTGAGTGGATAGATTTTAGTTGGGATAGTCGTTCAACATTCTACAAGAACAACGAACAATGGAGTATGATTTCTCTGAAACCATGATAGATTTCAAATCGACCCTGACCAAGATGAGTCTGTGGTGTGAAATAATTTTTGTTGAGTGGATAGATTTTAGTTGGGGTAGTCGTTCAACATTCTACAAGAACAACTTACCATGGAGTATGAGTTCTCTGAAATAATTTTTGTTGTGTGGATAGATTTTAGTTGGGATAGTCGTTCAACATTTTACAAGAACAACGAACCATGGAGTATGATTTCTCTGAAATAATTTTTGTTGAGTGGATAGATTTTAGTTGGGATAGTCGTTCAACATTCTACAAGAACAACATACCATGGAGTATGATTTTTCTGAAATAATTTTTGTTGAGTGGATAGATTTTAGTTGGGATAGTCGTTCAACATTCTACAAGAACAACTTACCATGGAGTATGATTTCTCTGAAATAATTTTTGTTGAGTAGATAGATTTTAGTTGGGATAGTCGTTCAACATTTTACAAGTACAACGAACCATAGAGTATGATTTCTCTGAAACCATGATAGATTTCAAATCGATCCTGACCAAGATGAGTCTGTGGTGTGAAATAATTTTTGTTGAGTGGATAGATTTTAGTTGGGGTAGTCGTTCAACATTCTACAAGAACAACTTACCATGGAGTATGATTTCTCCGAAACCATGATAGATTTCAAATCGATCCTGACCAAGATGAGTCTATGGTGTGAAATAATTTTTGTTGAGTGGATAGATTTTAGTTGGGATAGTCGTTCAATATTCTACAAGAACAACTTACCATGGAGTATGATTTCTCTGAAATAATTTTTGTTGAGTGGATAGATTTTAGTTGGGATAGTCGTTCAACATTCTACAAGAACAACTTACCATGGAGTATGATTTCTCTGAAATAATTTTTGTTGAGTGGATAAATTTTAGTTGGGATAGTCGTTCAACATTCTACAAGAACAACTTACCATGGAGTATGATTTCTCTGAAAAAATTTTTGTTGAGTGGATAGATTTTAGTTGGGATTGTCGTTCAACATTCTACAAGAACAACTTACCATGGAGTATGATTTCTCTGAAATAATTTTTGTTGAGTGGATAAATTTTAGTTGGGATAGTCGTTCAACATTCTACAAGAACAACTTACCATGGAGTATGATTTCTCTGAAAAAATTTTTGTTGAGTGGATAGATTTTAGTTGGGATTGTCGTTCAACATTCTACAAGAACAACTTACCATGGACTATGATTTCTCTGAAACCATGATAGATTTAAAATCGATCCTGACCAAGATGAGTCTGTGGTGTGAAATAATTTTTGTTGAGTGGATAGATTTTAGTTAGGGTAGTCGTTCAACATTCTACAAGAACAACGAACCATGGAGTATGATTTCTCTGAAATAATTTTTGTTGAGTGGATAGATTTTAGTTGGGGTAGTCGTTCAACATTCTACAAGAACAACGAACCATGGATTTCTCGGAAATAATTTTTGTTGAGTGGATAGATTTTAGTTGGGATAGTCGTTCAACATTTTACAAGAACAACTTACTATGGAGTATGATTTCTCTGAAACCATGATAGATTTCAAATCGATCCTGACCAAGATGAGTTTGTGGTGTGAAATAATTTTTGTTGAGTGGATAGATTTTATTTGGTGTAGTCGTTCACCATTCTACAAGAACAACGAACCATGGAGTATGATTTCTCTGAAACCATGATAGATTTCAAATCGATCCTGACCAAGATGAGTCTGTGGTGTGAAATAATTTTTGTTGAGTGGATAGATTTTAGTTGGGATAGTCGTTCAACATTCTACAAGAACAACGAACAATGGAGTATGATTTCTCTGAAATAATTTTTGTTGAGTGGATAGATTTTAGTTGGGGTAGTCGTTCAACATTCTACAAGAACAACGAACCATGGAGTATGATTTCTCTGAAACCATGATAGATTTCAAATCGATCCTGACCAAGATGAGTCTGTGGTGTGAAATAATTTTTGTTGAGTGGATAGATTTTAGTCAGGGGTAGTCGTTCAACATTCTACAAGAACAACTTACCATGGAGTATGATTTCTCTGAAACCATGATAGATTTCAAATCGATCCTGACCAAGATGAGTCTGTGGTGTGAAATAATTTTTGTTGAGTGGATAGATTTTAGTTGGGGTAGTCGTTCAACATTCTACAAGAACAACTTACCATGGAGTATGATTTCTCTGAAACCATGATAGATTTCAAATCGATCCTGACCAAGATGAGTCTGTGATGTGAAATAATTTTTGTTGAGTGGATAGATTTTAGTTGGGGTAGTCGTTCAACATTCTACAAGAACAACGAAACATGGAGTATGATTTCTCTGAAATAATTTTTGTTGAGTGGATAGGTTTTAGTTGGGATAGTCGTTCAACATTCTGCAAGAACAACGAACCATGGGTGATTTCTCTGAAACCATGATAGATTTCAAATCGATCCTGACCAAGATGAGTCTGTGATGTGAAATAATTTTTGTTGAGTGGATAGATTTTAGTTGGGGTAGTCGTTCAACATTCTACAAGAACAACGAAACATGGAGTATGATTTCTCTGAAATAATTTTTGTTGAGTGGATAGATTTTAGTTGGGGTAGTCGTTCAACATTCTACAAGAACAACGAACCATGGAGTATGATTGCTCTGAAATAATTTTTGTTGAGTGGATAGATTTTAGTTGGGATAGTCGTTCAACATTTTACAAGAACAACTTACTATGGAGTATGATTTCTCTGAAACCATGATAGATTTCAAATCGATCCTGACCAAGATGAGTCTGTGGTGTGAAATAATTTTTGTTGAGTGGATAGATTTTAGTTGGGATAGTCGTTCAACATTCTACAAGAACAACGAACCATATAGTATGATTTCTCTGAAATAATTTTTGTTGAGTTGATAGATTTTAGTTGGGATAGTCGTTCAACATTTTACAAGAACAACGAACCATGGAGTATGATTTCTCTGCAACCATGATAGATTTCAAATCGATCCTGACCAAGATGAGTCTGTGGTGTGAAATAATTTTTGTTGAGTGGATAGATTTTAGTTGGGGTAGTCGTTCAACATTCTACAAGAACAACTTACCATGGAGTATGATTTCTCTGAAATAATTTTTGTTGAGTGGATAGATTTTAGGTGGGGTAGTCGTTCAACATTCTACAAGAACAACGAACCATGGAGTATGATTTCTCTGAAACCATGATAGATTTCAAATCGATCCCGACCAAGATGAGTCTGTGGTGTGAAATAATTTTTGTTGAGTGGATAGTTTTTAGTTTGGGTAGTCGTTCAACATTCTACAAGAACAACTTACCATGGAGTATGATTTCTCTGAAACCATTATAGATTTCAAATCGATCCTGACCAAGATGAGTCTGTGGTGTGAAATAATTTTTGTTGAGTGGATAGATTTTAGTTGGGGTAGCCGTTCAACATTCTACAAGAACAACTTACCATGGAGTATGATTTCTCTGAAACCATGATAAATTTCAAATCGATCCTTACCAAGATGAGTCTGTGGTGTGAAATAATTTTTGTTGAGTGGATAGATTTTAGTTGGGGTAGTCGTTCAACATTCTACAAGAACAACTTACCATGGAGTATGATTTCTCTGAAATAATTTTTGTTGAGTGGATAGATTTTAGTTGGGATAGTCGTTCAACATTCTGCAAGAACAACGAACCATGGAGTATGATTTCTCTGAAACCATGATAGATTTCAAATCGATCCTGACCAAGATGAGTCTGTGGTGTGAAATAATTTTTGTTGAGTGGATAGATTTTAGTTGGGATAGTCGTTCAACATTCTACAAGAGCAACGAACCATGGAGTATGATTTCTCTGAAACCATGATAGATTTCAAATTGATCCTGACCAAGATGAGTCTGTGGTGTGAAATAATTTTTGTTGAGTGGATAGATTTTAGTTGGGGTAGTCGTTCAACATTCTACAAGAACAACTTACCATAGACTATGGTTTCTCTGAAATAATTTTTATTGAGTGGATAGATTTTAGTTGGGGTAGTCGTTCAACATTCTACAAGAACAACTTACCATGGAGTATGATTTCTCTGAAATAATTTTTGTTGAGTGGATAGATTTTAGTTGGGGTAGTCGTTCAACATTCTACAAGAACAACTTACCATGTAGTATGATTTCTCTGAAACCATGATAGATTTCAAATCGATCCTCACCAAGATGAGTCTGCGGTGTGAAATAATTTTTGTTGAGTGGATAGATTTTAGTTGGGGTAGTCGTTCAACATTCTACAAGAACAACTTACCATGGACTTTGGTTTCTCTGAAATAATTTTGGTTGAGTGGATAGATTTTAGTTAGGGGTAGTCGTTCAACATTCTACAAGAACAACTTACCATGGAGTATGATTTCCCTGAAATAATTTTTGTTGAGTGGATATATTTTAGTTGGGATAGTCGTTCAACATTCTACAAGAACAACTTACCATGGAGTATGATTTCTCTGAAATAATTTTTGTTGAGTGGATAGATTTTAGTTGGAGTAGTCGTTCAACATTCTACAAGAACAACTTACCATGGAGTATGATTTCTCTGAAACCATGATAGATTTCAAATCGATCCTGACCAAGATGAGTCTGTGGTGTGAAATAATTTTTGTTGAGTGGATAGATTTTAGTTGGGGTAGTAGTTCAACATTCTACAAGAACAACTTACCATGGACTTTGGTTTCTCTGAAATAATTTTGGTTGAGTGGATAGATTTTAGTTAGGGGTAGTCGTTCAACATTCTACAAGAACAACTTACCATGGAGTATGATTTCTCTGAAATAATTTTTGTTGAGTGGATAGATTTTAGTTGGAGTAGTCGTTCAACATTCTACAAGAACAACTTACCATGGAGTATGATTTCTCTGAAACCATGATAGATTTCAAATCGATCCTGACCAAGATGAGTCTGTGGTGTGAAATAATTTTTGTTGAGTGGATAGATTTTAGTTGGGGTAGTAGTTCAACATTCTACAAGAACAACTTACCATGGACTTTGGTTTCTCTGAAATAATTTTGGTTGAGTGGATAGATTTTAGTTAGGGATAGTCGTTGAACATTCTACAAGAACAACTTACCATGGACTATGATTTCTCTGAAACCATGATAGATTTCAAATCGATCCTGACCAAGATGAGTCTGTGGTGTGAAATAATTTTTGTTGAGTGGATAGATTTTAGTTAGATGTAGTCGTTCAACATTCCACAAGAACAATTTACCATGGAGTATGATTTCTCTGAAATAATTGTTGTTGAGTGGATAGATTTTAGTTGGGATAGTCGTTCAACATTCTACAAGAACAACGAACCATGGAGTATGATTTCTCTGAAACCATGATAGATTTCAAATCGATCCTGACCAAGATGAGTCTGTGGTGTGAAATAATTTTTGTTGAGTGGATAGATTTTAGTTGGGATAGTCGTTCAACGTTCTACAAGAACAACTTACCATTTACTATGATTTCTCTGAAAGAATTTTTGTTGAGTGGATAGATTTTAGTTGAGATAGTCGTTCACTATTCTACAAGAACAACGAACCATGGAGTATGATTTCTCTGAAATAATTTTTGTTGAGTGGATAGATTTTAGTTGGGATAGTCGTTCTACATTCTACAAGAACAACTTACCAAGGAGTATGATTTCTCTGAAACCATGATAGATGTCAAATCGATCCTGACCAAGATGAGTCTGTGGTGTGAAATAATTTTTGTTGAGTGGATAGATTTTAGTTAGGGGTAGTCGTTCAACATTCTACAAGAACAACTTACCATGGAGTATGATTTCTCTGAAATAATTTTTGTTGAGTGGATAGATTTTAGTTGGGGTAGTCGTTCAACATTCTACAAGAACAACGAACCATGGAGTATGATTTCTCTGAAATAATTTTTGTTGAGTGGATAGATTTTAGTTGGGATAGTCGTTCAACATTCTACAAGAACAACGAACCATGGACTATGATTTCTCTGAAACCATGATAGATTTCAAATCGATCCTGACCAAGATGAGTCTGTGGTGTGAAATAATTTTTGTTGAGTGGATAGATTTTAGTTGGATAGTCGTTCAACATTCTACAAGAACAACTTACCATGGAGTATGATTTCTCTGAAATAATTTTTGTTGAGTGGATAGATTTTAGTTGGGATAGTCGTCCAACATTCTACAAGAACAACTTACCATGGAGTATGATTTCTCTGAAACCATGATAGATTTCAAATCGATCCTGACCAAGATGAGTCTGTGGTGTGAAATAATTTTTGTTGAGTGGATAGATTTTAGTTAGGGGTAGTCGTTTAATATTCTACAAGAACAACTTAAAATGGACTATGATTTCTCTGAAACCATGATAGATTTCAAATCGATCCTGACCAAGATGAGTCTGTGGTGTGAAATAATTTTTGTTGAGTGGATAGATTTTAGTTGGGGTAGTCGTTCAACATTCTACAAGAACAACTTACCATGGACTATGATTTCTCTGAAATAATTTTTGTTGAGTGGATAGATTTTAATTGGGATAGTCGTTCAACATCCTACAAGAACAACTTACCATGGACTATGATTTCTCTGAAACCATGATAGATTTCAAATCGATCCTGACCAAGATGAGTCTGTGGTGTGAAATAATTTTTGTTGAGTGGATAGATTTTAGTTGGGATAGTCGTTCAACATTCTACAAGAACAACTTACCATATAGTATGATTTCTCTGAAACCATGATAGATTTCAAATCGATCCTGACCAAGATGAGTCTGTAGTGTGAAATAATTTTTGATGAGTGGATAGATTTTAATTGGGATAGTCGTTCAACATCCTACAAGAACAACTTACCATGGACTATGATTTCTCTGAAACCATGATAGATTTCAAATCGATCCTGACCAAGATGAGTCTGTGGTGTGAAATAATTTTTGTTGAGTGGATAGATTTTAGTTGGCGTAGTCGTTCAACATTCTACAAGAACATGATTTCTGTGAAACCATGATAGATTTCAAATCGATCCTGACCAAGATGAGTCTGTGGTGTGAAATAATTTTTGTTGAGTGTATAGATTTTAGTTGGGGTAGTCGTTCAACATTCTACAAGAACAACGAACAATGGAGTATGATTTCTCTGGAACCGTGACAGATTTCAAATCGATCCTGACCAAGATGAGTCTGTGGTGTGAAATAATTTTTGTTGAGTGGATAGATTTTAGTTATGGTAGTCGTTCAACATTCTACAAGAACAACGAACCATGGACTATGATTTCTCTGAAACCATGATAGATTTCAAATCGATCCTGACCAAGATGAGTCTGTGGTGTGAAATAATTTTTGTTGAGTGGATAGATTTTAGTTGGGGTAGTCGTTCAACATTCTACAAGAACAACGAATCATGGAGTATGATTTCTCTGAAACCATGATAGATTTCAAATCGATCCTGACCAAGATGAGTCTGTGGTGTGAAATAATTTTTGTTGAGTGGATAGATTTTAGTTGGGGTAGTCGTTCAACATCCTACAAGAACAACTTACCATGGACTATGATTTCTCTGAAACCATGATAGATTTCAAATCGATCTTGACCAAGATGAGTCTGTGGTGTGAAATAATTTTTGTTGAGTGGATAGATTTTAGTTGGGATAGTCGTTCAACATTCTACAAGAACAACTTACCATATAGTATGATTTCTCTGAAACCATGATAGATTTCAAATCGATCCTGACCAAGATGAGTCTGTGGTGTGAAATAATTTTTGTTGAGTGGATAGATTTTAGTTGGGGTAGTCGTTCAACATTCTACAAGAACAACTTACCATGGAGTATGATTTCTCTGAAATAATTTTTGTTGAGTGGATAGATTTTAGTTGGGATAGTCGTTCAACATTTTACAAGAACAACGAACCATGGAGTATGATTTCTCTGAAACCATGATAGATTTCAAATCGATCCTGACCAAGATGAGTCTGTGGTGTGAAATAATTTTTGTTGAGTGGATAGATTTTAGTTGGGGTAGTCGTTCAACATTCTACAAGAACAACTTACCATGGAGTATGATTTCTCTGAAATAATTTTTGTTGAGTGGATAGATTTTAGTTGGGGTAGTCGTTCAACATTCTACAAGAACAACTTACCATGGAGTATGATTTCTCTGAAACCATGATAGATTTCAAATCGATCCTGACCAAGATGAGTCTGTGGTGTGAAATAATTTTTGTTGAGTGGATAGATTTTAGTTGGGGTAGTCGTTCAACATTCTGCAAGAACAACTTACCATGGAGTATGATTTCTCTGAAACCATGATAGATTTCAAATCGATCCTGACCAAGATGAGTCTGTGGTGTGAAATAATTTTTGTTGAGTGGATAGCTTTTAGTTGGGGTAGTCGTTCAACATTCTACAAGAACAACTTAAAATGGACTATGATTTCTCTGAAACCATGATAGATTTCAAATCGATCCTGACCAAGATGAGTCTGTGGTGTGAAATAATTTTTGTTGAGTGGATAGATTTTAGTTGTGGTAGTCGTTCAACATTCTACAAGAACAACTTACCATGGACTATGATTTCTCTGAAACCATGATAGATATCAAATCGATCCTGACCAAGATGAGTCTGTAGTGTGAAATAATTTTTGATGAGTGGATAGATTTTAGTTGGGGTAGTCGTTCAACATTCTACAAGTACAACTTACCATGGAGTACGATTTCTCTGAAACCATGATAGATTTCAAATCGATCCTGACAAAGATGAGTCTGTGGTGTGAAATAATTTTTGTTGAGTGGATACATTTTATTCGGGGTAGTCGTTCAACATTCTACAAGAACAACGAACCATGGAGTATGATTTCTCTGAAACCATGATAGATTTCAAATCGATCCTGACCAAGATGAGTCTGTGGTGTGAAATAATTTTTGTTGAGTGGATAGATTTTAGTTGGGGTAGTCGTTCAACATTCTACAAGAACAACTTACCATGGAGTATGATTTCTCTGAAATAATTTTTGTTGAGTGGATAGATTTTAGTTGGGGTAGTCGTTCAACATTCTACAAGAACAACGAACCATGGAGTATGATTTCTCTGAAATAATTTTTGTTGAGTGGATAGATTTTAGTTGGGATAGTCGTTCAACATTCTACAAGAACAACTTACCATGGAGTATGATTTCTCTGAAATAATTTTTGTTGAGTGGATAGATTTTAGTTGGGGTAGTCGTTCAACATTCTACAAGAACAACTTACCATGGAGTATGATTTCTCTGAAACCATGATAGATTTCAAATCGATCCTGACCAAGATGAGTCTGTGGTGTGAAATAATTTTTGTTGAGTGGATAGATTTTAGTTGGGGTAGTCGTTCAACATTCTACAAGAACAACTTACCATGGAGTATGATTTCTCTGAAATACTTTTTGTTGAGTGGATAGATTTTAGTTGCTGTAGTCGTTCAACATTCTACAAGAACAACTTACCATGGAGTATGATTTCTCTGAAACCATGATAGATTTCAAATCGATCCTGACCAAGATGAGTCTGTGGTGTGAAATAATTTTTGTTGAGTGGATAGATTTTAGTTGGGGTAGTCGTTCAACATTCTACAAGAACAACTTTCCATGGAGTATGATTTCTCTGAAACCATGATAGATTTCAAATTGACCCTGACCAAGATGAGTCTGTGGTGTGAAATAATTTTTGTTGAGTGGATAGGTTTTAGTTGGAGTAGTCGTTCAACATTCTACAAGAACAACTTACCATGGAGTATGATTTCTCTGAAATAATTTTTGTTGAGTGGATAGATTTTAGTTGGGATAGTCGTTCAACATTTTACAAGAACAACGAACCATGGAGTATGATTTCTCTGAAACCATGATAGATTTCAAATCGATCCTGTCCAAGATGAGTCTGTGGTGTGAAATAATTTTTGTTGAGTTGATAAATTTTAGTTGGGGTAGTCGTTCAACATTCTACAAGAACAACTTACCATGGAGTATGATTTCTCTGAAACCATGATAGATTTCAAATCGATCCTGACCAAGAGGAGTATGTGGTGTGAAATAATTTTTGTTGAGTGGATAGATTTTAGTTGGGGTAGTCGTTCAACATTCTACAAGAACAACTTACCATGGAGTATGATTTCTCTGAAACCATGATAGATTTCAAATCGATCCTGACCAAGATGAGTCTGTGGTGTGAAATAATTTTTGTTGAGTGGATAGATTTTAGTTGGGGTAGTCGTTCAACATTCTACAAGAACAACTTACCATGGAGTATGATTTCTCTGAAACCATGATAGATTTCAAATCGATCCTGACCAAGATGAGTCTGTGGTGTGAAATAATTTTTGTTGAGTGGATAGATTTTAGTTGGGGTAGTCGTTCAACATTTTACAAGAACAACGAACCATGGAGTATGATTTCTCTGAAACCATGATAGATTTCAAATCGATCCTGACCAAGATGAGTCTGTGGTGTGAAATAATTTTTGTTGAGTGGATAGATTTTAGTTGGGGTAGTCGCTCAACATTCTACAAGAACAACTTACCATGGAGTATGATTTCTCTGAAATAATTTTTGTTGAGTGGATAGATTTTAGTTGGGATAGTCGTTCAACATTTTACAAGAACAACTTACCATGGAGTATGATTTCTCTGAAATAATTTTTGTTGAGTGGATAGATTTTAGTTGGGATAGTCGTTCAACATTCCACAAGAACAACTTACCATGGAGTATGATTTATCTGAAATAATTTTTTGTTGAGTGGATAGATTTTAGTTGGGATAGTCGTTCAACATTCTACAAGAACAACTTACCATGGAGTATGATTTCTCTGAAACCATGATAGATTTCAAATCGATCCTGACCAAGATGAGTCTGTGGTGTGAAATAATTTTTGTTGAGTGGATAGATTTTAGTTGGGATAGTCGTTCAACATTTTACAAGAACAACGAACCATGGAGTATGATTTCTCTGAAACCATGATAGATTTCAAATCGATCCTGACCAAGATGAGTCTGTGGTGTGAAATAATTTTTGTTCAGTGGATAGATTTTAGTTGGGGTAGTCGTTCAACATTCTACAAGAACAACTTACCATGGAGTATGATTTCTCTGAAACCATGATAGATTTCAAATCGATCCTGACCAAGATGAGTCTGTGGTGTGAAATAATTTTTGTTGAGTGGATAGATTTTAGTTGGGGTAGTCGTTCATCATTCTACAAGAACAACTTACCATGGAGTATGATTTCTCTGAAATAATTTTTGTTGAGTGGATAGATTTTAGTTGGGGTAGTCGTTCAAAATTCTACAAGAACAACTTAATATGGACTATGATTTTTCTGAAACCATGATGGATTTCAAATCGATCCTGACCAAGATGAGTCTGTGGTGTGAAATAATTTTTGTTGAGTGGATAGATTTTAGTTGGGATAGTCGTTCAACATTATACAAGAACAACGAACCAAGGAGTATGATTTCTCTGAAACCATGATAGATTTCAAATCGATCCTGACCAAGATGAGTCTGTGGTGTGAAATAATTTTTGTTGAGTGGATAGATTTTAGTTGGGGTAGTCGTTCAACATTCTACAAGAACAACTTACCATGGAGTATGATTTCTCTGAAATAATTTTTGTTGAGTGGATAGATTTTAGTTGGGGTAGTCGTTAAACATTTTACAAGAACGACGAACCATGGAGTATGATTTCTCTGCAACCATGATAGATTTCAAATCGATCCTGACCAAGATGAGTCTGTGGTGTGAAATAATTTTTGTTGAGTGGATAGATTTTAGTTGGGGTAGTCGTTCAACATTCTACAAGAACAACTTACCATGGAGTATGATTTCTCTGAAACCATGATAGATTTCAAATCGATCCTGACCAAGATGAGTCTGTGGTGTGAAATAATTTTTGTTGAGTGGATAGATTTTAGTTGGGGTAGTCGTTCAACATTCTACAAGAACAACTTACCATGGAGTACGATTTCTCTGAAATAATTTTTGTTGAGTGGATAGATTTTAGTTGGGGTAGTCGTTCAACATTCTACAAGAACAACTTACCATGGAGTATGATTTCTCTGAAATAATTTTTGTTGAGTGGATAGATTTTAGTTGGGGTAGTCGTTCAACATTCTACAAGAACAACTTACCATGGAGTATGATTTCTCTGCAACCATGATAGATTTCAAATCGATCCTGACCAAGATGAGTCTGTGGTGTGAAATAATTTTTGTTGAGTGGATAGATTTTAGTTGGTTTAGTCGTTCAACATTCTACAAGAACAACTTACCATGGAGTATGTTTTCTCTGAAACCATGATATATTTTAAATCGATTGTGACCAAGATGAGTCTGTATTGTGAAATAATTTTTGTTGAGTGGATAGATTTTAGTTGGGATAGTCGTTCAACATTCTACAAGAACAACTTACCATGGAGTATGATTTCTCTGAAACCATGATAGATTTCAAATCGATCCTGACCAAGATGAGTCTGTGGTGTGAAATAATTTTTGTTGAGTGGATAGATTTTAGTTGGGGTAGTCGTTCAACATTCTACAAGAACAACTTACCATGGAGTATGATTTCTCTGAAATAATTTTTGTTGAGTGGATAGATTTTAGTTGGGATAGTCGTTCAACATTCTACAAGAACAACTTACCATGGAGTATGATTTCTCTGAAACCATGATAGATTTCAAATCGATCCTGACCAAGATGAGTCTGTGGTGTGAAATAATTTTTGTTGAGTGGATAGATTTTAGTTGGGGTAGTCGTTCAACATTCTACAAGAACAACGAACCATGGAGTATGATTTCTCTGCAACCATGATAGATTTCAAATCGATCCTGACCAAGATGAGTCTGTGGTGTGAAATAATTTTTGTTGAGTGGATAGATTTTAGTTGGGGTAGTCGTTCAACATTCTACAAGAACAACTTACCATGGAGTATGATTTCTCTGAAATAATTTTTGTTGAGTGGATAGATTTTAGTTGGGGTAGTCGTTCAACATTTTACAAGAACGACGAACCATGGAGTATGATTTCTCTGCAACCATGATAGATTTCAAATCGATCCTGAACAAGATGAGTCTGTGGTGAAATAATTTTTGTTGAGTGGATAGATTTTAGTTGGGGTAGTCGTTCAACATTCTACAAGAACAACTTACCATGGAGTATGATTTCTCTGAAATAATTTTTGTTAAGTGGATAGATTTTAGTTGGGGTAGTCGTTAAACATTTTACAAGAACGACGAACCATGGAGTATGATTTCTCTGCAACCATGATAGATTTCAAATCGATCCTGACCAAGATGAGTCTGTGGTGTGAAATAATTTTTGTTGAGTGGATAGATTTTAGTTGAGGTAGTCGTTCAACATTCTACAAGAACAACTTACCATGGAGTATGATTTCTCTGAAACCATGATAGATTTTAAATCGATTGTGACCAAGATGAATCTGTGGTGTGAAATAATTTTTGTTGAGTGGATAGATTTTAGTTGGGATAGTCGTTCAACATTCTACAAGAACAACTTACCATGGAGTATGATTTCTCTGAAACCATGATAGATTTCAAATCGATCCTGACCAAGATGAGTCTGTGGTGTGAAATAATTTTTGTTGAGTGGATAGATTTTAGCTGGGGTAGTCGTTCAACATTCTACAAGAACAACTTACCATGGAGTATGATTTCTCTGAAACCATGATAGATTTCAAATCGATCCTGACCAAGATGAGTCTGTGGTGTGAAATAATTTTTGTTGAGTGGATAGATTTTAGTTGGGGTAGTCGTTCAACATTCTACAAGAACAACTTACCATGGAGTATGATTTCTCTGAAATAATTTTTGTTGAGTGGATAGATTTTAGTTGGGGTAGTCGTTCAACATTCTACAAGAACAATTTACCATGGACTATGATTTCTCTGAAACCATGATAGATTTCAAATCGATCCTGACCAAGATGAGTCTGTGGTGTGAAATAATTTTTGTTGAGTGGATAGATTTTAGTTGGGGTAGTCGTTCAACATTCTACAAGAACAACTTACCATGGAGTATGATTTCTCTGAAATAATTTTTGTTGAGTGGATAGATTTTAGTTGGGGTAGTCGTTAAACTTTTTACAAGAACGACGAACCATGGAGTATGATTTCTCTGCAACCATGATAGATTTCAAATCGATCCTGACCAAGATGAGTCTGTGGTGTGAAATAATTTTTGTTGAGTGGATAGATTTTAGTTGGGGTAGTCGTTCAACATTCTACAAGAACAACTTACCATGGAGTATGATTTCTCTGAAACCATGATAGATTTTAAATCGATTGTGACCAAGATGAGTCTGTGGTGTGAAATAATTTTTGTTGAGTGGATAGATTTTAGTTGGGATAGTCGTTCAACATTCTACAAGAACAACTTACCATGGAGTATGATTTCTCTGAAACCATGATAGATTTCAAATCGATCCTGACCAAGATGAGTCTGTGGTGTGAAATAATTTTTGTTGAGTGGATAGATTTTAGTTGGGGTAGTCGTTCAACAGTTTACAAGAACAACTTACCATGGAGTATGATTTCTCTGAAATAATTTTTGTTGAGTGGATAGATTTTAGTTGGGGTAGTCGTTCAACATTCTACAAGAACAACTTACCATGGAGTATGATTTCTCTGAAACCATGATAGATTTCAAATCGATCCTGACCAAGATGAGTCTGTGGTGTGAAATAATTTTTGTTGAGTGGATAGATTTTAGTTGGGGTAGTCGTTCAACATTCTACAAGAACAACTTACCATGGACTATGATTTCTCTGAAACCATGATAGATTTCAAATCGATCCTGACCAAGATGAGTCTGTGGTGTGAAATAATTTTTGTTGAGTGGATAGATTTTAGTTGGGGTAGTCGTTCAACATTCTACAAGAACAACTTACCATGGAGTATGATTTCTCTGAAACCATGATAGATTTTAAATCGATTGTGACCAAGATGAGTCTGTGGTGTGAAATAATTTTTGTTGAGTGGATAGATTTTAGTTGGGATAGTCGTTCAACATTCTACAAGAACAACTTACCATGGAGTATGATTTGTCTGAAACCATGATAGATTTCAAATCGATCCTGACCAAGACGAGTCTGTGGTGTGAAATAATTTTTGTTGAGTGGATAGATTTTAGTTGGGGTAGTCGTTCAACATTCTACAAGAACAACTTACCATGGAGTATGATTTCTCTGAAACCAGGATAGATTTCAAATCGATCCTGACCAAGATGAGTCTGTGGTGTGAAATAATTTTTGTTGAGTGGATAGATTTTATTTGGGGTAGTCGTTCAACATTCTACAAGAACAACTTACCATGGACTATGAGTTCTCTGAAATAATTTTTGTTGAGTGGATAGATTTTAGTTGGGGTAGTCGTTCAACATTCTACAAGAACAACTTACCATGGACTATGATTTCTCTGAAACCATGATGGATTTCAAATCGATCCTGACCAAGATGAGTCTGTGGTGTGAAATAATTTTTGTTGAGTGGATAGATTTTAGTTGGGATAGTCGTTCAACATTCTACAAGAACAACGAACCATGGAGTATGATTTCTCTGAAACCATGATAGATTTCAAATCGATCCTGACCAAGATGAGTCTGTGGTGTGAAATAATTTTTGTTGAGTGGATAGATTTTAGTTGGTTTAGTCGTTCAACATTCTACAAGAACAACTTACCATGGAGTATGATTTCTCTGAAACCATGATATATTTTAAATCGATTGTGACCAAGATGAGTCTGTATTGTGAAATAATTTTTGTTGAGTGGATAGATTTTAGTTGGGATAGTCGTTCAACATTCTACAAGAACAACTTACCATGGAGTATGATTTCTCTGAAACCATGATAGATTTCAAATCGATCCTGACCAAGATGAGTCTGTGGTGTGAAATAATTTTTGTTGAGTGGATAGATTTTAGTTGGGGTAGTCGTTCAACATTCTACAAGAACAACGAACCATGGAGTATGATTTCTCTGCAACCATGATAGATTTCAAATCGATCCTGACCAAGATGAGTCTGTGGTGTGAAATAATTTTTGTTGAGTGGATAGATTTTAGTTGGGGTAGTCGTTCAACATTCTACAAGAACAACTTACCATGGAGTATGATTTCTCTGAAATAATTTTTGTTGAGTGGATAGATTTTAGTTGGGGTAGTCGTTCAACATTTTACAAGAACGACGAACCATGGAGTATGATTTCTCTGCAACCATGATAGATTTCAAATCGATCCTGACCAAGATGAGTCTGTGGTGAAATAATTTTTGTTGAGTGGATAGATTTTAGTTGGGGTAGTCGTTCAACATTCTACAAGAACAACTTACCATGGAGTATGATTTCTCTGAAATAATTTTTGTTGAGTGGATAGATTTTAGTTGGGGTAGTCGTTAAACATTTTACAAGAACAACGAACCATGGAGTATGATTTCTCTGCAACCATGATAGATTTCAAATCGATCCTGACCAAGATGAGTCTGTGGTGTGAAATAATTTTTGTTGAGTGGATAGATTTTAGTTGAGGTAGTCGTTCAACATTCTACAAGAACAACTTACCATGGAGTATGATTTCTCTGAAACCATGATAGATTTTAAATCGATTGTGACCAAGATGAATCTGTGGTGTGAAATAATTTTTGTTGAGTGGATAGATTTTAGTTGGGATAGTCGTTCAACATTCTACAAGAACAACGAACCATGGAGTATGATTTCTCTGAAACCATGATAGATTTCAAATCGATCCTGACCAAGATGAGTCTGTGGTGTGAAATAATTTTTGTTGAGTGGATAGATTTTAGTTGGGGTAGTCGTTCAACATTCTACAAGAACAACTTACCATGGAGTATGATTTCTCTGAAACCATGATAGATTTCAAATCGATCCTGACCAAGATGAGTCTGTGGTGTGAAATAATTTTTGTTGAGTGGATAGATTTTAGTTGGGGTAGTCGTTCAACATTCTACAAGAACAACTTACCATGGAGTATGATTTCTCTGAAATAATTTTTGTTGAGTGGATAGATTTTAGTTGGGGTAGTCGTTAAACATTTTACAAGAACGACGAACCATGGAGTATGATTTCTCTGCAACCATGATAGATTTCAAATCGATCCTGACCAAGATGAGTCTGTGGTGTGAAATAATTTTTGTTGAGTGGATAGATTTTAGTTGGGGTAGTCGTTCAACATTCTACAAGAACAACTTACCATGGAGTATGATTTCTCTGAAACCATGATAGATTTTAAATCGATTGTGACCAAGATGAGTCTGTGGTGTGAAATAATTTTTGTTGAGTGGATAGATTTTAGTTGGGATAGTCGTTCAACATTCTACAAGAACAACTTACCATGGAGTATGATTTCTCTGAAACCATGATAGATTTCAAATCGATCTTGACCAAGATGAGTCTGTGGTGTGAAATAATTTTTGTTGAGTGGATAGATTTTAGTTGGGGTAGTCGTTCAACATTCTACAAGAACAACTTACCATGGAGTATGATTTCTCTGAAACCATGATAGATTTCAAATCGATCCTGACCAAGATGAGTCTGTGGTGTGAAATAATTTTTGTTGAGTGGATAGATTTTAGTTGGGGTAGTCGTTCAACATTTTACAAGAACAACTTACCATGGAGTATGATTTCTCTGAAATAATTTTTGTTGAGTGGATAGATTTTAGTTGGGGTAGTCGTTCAACATTCTACAAGAACAACTTACCATGGAGTATGATTTCTCTGAAACCATGATAGATTTCAAATCGATCCTGACCAAGATGAGTCTGTGGTGTGAAATAATTTTTGTTGAGTGGATAGATTTTAGTTGGGGTAGTCGTTCAACATTCTACAAGAACAACTTACCATGGACTATGATTTCTCTGAAACCATGATAGATTTCAAATCGATCCTGACCAAGATGAGTCTGTGGTGTGAAATAATTTTTGTTGAGTGGATAGATTTTAGTTGGGGTAGTCGTTCAACATTCTACAAGAACAACTTACCATGGAGTATGATTTCTCTGAAACCATGATAGATTTTAAATCGATTGTGACCAAGATGAGTCTGTGGTGTGAAATAATTTTTGTTGAGTGGATAGATTTTAGTTGGGATAGTCGTTCAACATTCTACAAGAACAACTTACCATGGAGTATGATTTGTCTGAAACCATGATAGATTTCAAATCGATCCTGACCAAGACGAGTCTGTGGTGTGAAATAATTTTTGTTGAGTGGATAGATTTTAGTTGGGGTAGTCGTTCAACATTCTACAAGAACAACTTACCATGGAGTATGATTTCTCTGAAACCATGATAGATTTCAAATCGATCCTGACCAAGATGAGTCTGTGGTGTGAAATAATTTTTGTTGAGTGGATAGATTTTATTTGGGGTAGTCGTTCAACATTCTACAAGAACAACTTACCATGGACTATGAGTTCTCTGAAATAATTTTTGTTGAGTGGATAGATTTTAGTTGGGGTAGTCGTTCAACATTCTACAAGAACAACTTACCATGGACTATGATTTCTCTGAAACCATGATGGATTTCAAATCGATCCTGACCAAGATGAGTCTGTGGTGTGAAATAATTTTTGTTGAGTGGATAGATTTTAGTTGGGGTAGTCGTTCAACATTCTACAAGAACAACTTACCATGGAGTATGATTTCTCTGAAACCATGATAGATTTTAAATCGATTGTGACCAAGATGAGTCTGTGGTGTGAAATAATTTTTGTTGAGTGGATAGATTTTAGTTGGGGTAGTCGTTCAACATTCTACAAGAACAACTTACCATGGACTATGATTTCTCTGAAACCATGATAGATTTCAAATCGATCCTGACCAAGATGAGTCTGTGGTGTGAAATAATTTTTGTTGAGTGGATAGATTTTAGTTGGGGTAGTCGTTCAACATTCTACAAGAACAACTTACCATGGAGTATGATTTCTCTGAAACCATGATAGATTTTAAATCGATTGTGACCAAGATGAGTCTGTGGTGTGAAATAATTTTTGTTGAGTGGATAGATTTTAGTTGGGATAGTCGTTCAACATTCTACAAGAACAACTTACCATGGAGTATGATTTGTCTGAAACCATGATAGATTTCAAATCGATCCTGACCAAGACGAGTCTGTGGTGTGAAATAATTTTTGTTGAGTGGATAGATTTTAGTTGGGGTAGTCGTTCAACATTCTACAAGAACAACTTACCATGGAGTATGATTTCTCTGAAACCATGATAGATTTCAAATCGATCCTGACCAAGATGAGTCTGTGGTGTGAAATAATTTTTGTTGAGTGGATAGATTTTAGTTGGGGTAGTCGTTCAACATTCTACAAGAACAACTTACCATGGACTATGATTTCTCTGAAACCATGATAGATTTCAAATCGATCCTGACCAAGATGAGTCTGTGGTGTGAAATAATTTTTGTTGAGTGGATAGATTTTAGTTGGGGTAGTCGTTCAACATTCTACAAGAACAACTTACCATGGAGTATGATTTCTCTGAAACCATGATAGATTTTAAATCGATTGTGACCAAGATGAGTCTGTGGTGTGAAATAATTTTTGTTGAGTGGATAGATTTTAGTTGGGATAGTCGTTCAACATTCTACAAGAACAACTTACCATGGAGTATGATTTCTCTGAAACCATGATAGATTTCAAATCGATCCTGACCAAGATGAGTCTGTGGTGTGAAATAATTTTTGTTGAGTGGATAGATTTTAGTTGGGGTAGTCGTTCAACAGTTTACAAGAACAACTTACCATGGAGTATGATTTCTCTGAAATAATTTTTGTTGAGTGGATAGATTTTAGTTGGGGTAGTCGTTCAACATTCTACAAGAACAACTTACCATGGAGTATGATTTCTCTGAAACCATGATAGATTTCAAATCGATCCTGACCAAGATGAGTCTGTGGTGTGAAATAATTTTTGTTGAGTGGATAGATTTTAGTTGGGGTAGTCGTTCAACATTCTACAAGAACAACTTACCATGGACTATGATTTCTCTGAAACCATGATAGATTTCAAATCGATCCTGACCAAGATGAGTCTGTGGTGTGAAATAATTTTTGTTGAGTGGATAGATTTTAGTTGGGGTAGTCGTTCAACATTCTACAAGAACAACTTACCATGGAGTATGATTTCTCTGAAACCATGATAGATTTTAAATCGATTGTGACCAAGATGAGTCTGTGGTGTGAAATAATTTTTGTTGAGTGGATAGATTTTAGTTGGGATAGTCGTTCAACATTCTACAAGAACAACTTACCATGGAGTATGATTTGTCTGAAACCATGATAGATTTCAAATCGATCCTGACCAAGACGAGTCTGTGGTGTGAAATAATTTTTGTTGAGTGGATAGATTTTAGTTGGGGTAGTCGTTCAACATTCTACAAGAACAACTTACCATGGAGTATGATTTCTCTGAAACCAGGATAGATTTCAAATCGATCCTGACCAAGATGAGTCTGTGGTGTGAAATAATTTTTGTTGAGTAAATAGATTTTATTTGGGGTAGTCGTTCAACATTCTACAAGAACAACTTACCATGGACTATGAGTTCTCTGAAATAATTTTTGTTGAGTGGATAGATTTTAGTTGGGGTAGTCGTTCAACATTCTACAAGAACAACTTACCATGGACTATGATTTCTCTGAAACCATGATGGATTTCAAATCGATCCTGACCAAGATGAGTCTGTGGTGTGAAATAATTTTTGTTGAGTGGATAGATTTTAGTTGGGATAGTCGTTCAACATTCTACAAGAACAACTTACCATGGAGTATGATTTCTCTGAAACCATGATAGATTTCAAATCGATCCTGACCAAGATGAGTCTGTGGTGTGAAATAATTTTTGTTGAGTGGATAGATTTTAGTTGGGGTAGTCGTTCAACATTCTACAAGAACAACTTACCATGGAGTATGATTTCTCTGAAACCATGATAGATTTCAAATCGATCCTGACCAAGATGAGTCTGTGGTGTGAAATAATTTTTGTTGAGTGGATAGATTTTAGTTGGGGTAGTCGTTCAACATTCTACAAGAACAACTTACCATGGAGTATGATTTCTCTGAAACCATGATAGATTTCAAATCGATCCTGACCAAGATGAGTCTGTGGTGTGAAATAATTTTTGTTGAGTGGATAGATTTTAGTTGGGGTAGTCGTTCAACAGTTTACAAGAACAACGCACCATGGAGTATGATTTCTCTGAAATAATTTTTGTTGAGTGGATAGATTTTAGTTGGGGTAGTCGTTCAACATTCTACAAGAACAACTTACCATGGAGTATGATTTCTCTGAAACCATGATAGATTTCAAATCGATCCTGACCAAGATGAGTCTGTGGTGTGAAATAATTTTTGTTGAGTAGATAGATTTTAGTTGGGGTAGTCGTTCAACATTCTACAAGAACAACTTACCATGGACTATGATTTCTCTGAAACCATGATAGATTTCAAATCGATCCTGACCAAGATGAGTCTGTGGTGTGAAATAATTTTTGTTGAGTGGATAGATTTTAGTTGGGGTAGTCGTTCAACATTCTACAAGAACAACTTACCATGGAGTATGATTTCTCTGAAACCATGATAGATTTTAAATCGATTGTGACCAAGATGAGTCTGTGGTGTGAAATAATTTTTGTTGAGTGGATAGATTTTAGTTGGGATAGTCGTTCAACATTCTACAAGAACAACTTACCATGGAGTATGATTTGTCTGAAACCATGATAGATTTCAAATCGATCATGACCAAGACGAGTCTGTGGTGTGAAATAATTTTTGTTGAGTGGATAGATTTTAGTTGGGGTAGTCGTTCAACATTCTACAAGAACAACTTACCATGGAGTATGATTTCTCTGAAACCAGGATAGATTTCAAATCGATCCTGACCAAGATGAGTCTGTGGTGTGAAATAATTTTTGTTGAGTGGATAGATTTTATTTGGGGTAGTCGTTCAACATTCTACAAGAACAACTTACCATGGACTATGAGTTCTCTGAAATAATTTTTGTTGAGTGGATAGATTTTAGTTGGGGTAGTCGTTCAACATTCTACAAGAACAACTTACCATGGACTATGATTTCTCTGAAACCATGATGGATTTCAAATCGATCCTGACCAAGATGAGTCTGTGGTGTGAAATAATTTTTGTTGAGTGGATAGATTTTAGTTGGGATAGTCGTTCAACATTCTACAAGAACAACGAACCATGGAGTATGATTTCTCTGAAACCATGATAGATTTCAAATCGATCCTGACCAAGATGAGTCTGTGGTGTGAAATAATTTTTGTTGAGTGGATAGATTTTAGTTGGTTTAGTCGTTCAACATTCTACAAGAACAACTTACCATGGAGTATGATTTCTCTGAAACCATGATATATTTTAAATCGATTGTGACCAAGATGAGTCTGTATTGTGAAATAATTTTTGTTGAGTGGATAGATTTTAGTTGGGATAGTCGTTCAACATTCTACAAGAACAACTTACCATGGAGTATGATTTCTCTGAAACCATGATAGATTTCAAATCGATCCTGACCAAGATGAGTCTGTGGTGTGAAATAATTTTTGTTGAGTGGATAGATTTTAGTTGGGGTAGTCGTTCAACATTCTACAAGAACAACGAACCATGGAGTATGATTTCTCTGCAACCATGATAGATTTCAAATCGATCCTGACCAAGATGAGTCTGTGGTGTGAAATAATTTTTGTTGAGTGGATAGATTTTAGTTGGGGTAATCGTTCAACATTCTACAAGAACAACTTACCATGGAGTATGATTTCTCTGAAATAATTTTTGTTGAGTGGATAGATTTTAGTTGGGGTAGTCGTTCAACATTTTACAAGAACGACGAACCATGGAGTATGATTTCTCTGCAACCATGATAGATTTCAAATCGATCCTGACCAAGATGAGTCTGTGGTGAAATAATTTTTGTTGAGTGGATAGATTTTAGTTGGGGTAGTCGTTCAACATTCTACAAGAACAACTTACCATGGAGTATGATTTCTCTGAAATAATTTTTGTTGAGTGGATAGATTTTAGTTGGGGTAGTCGTTAAACATTTTACAAGAACAACGAACCATGGAGTATGATTTCTCTGCAACCATGATAGATTTCAAATCGATCCTGACCAAGATGAGTCTGTGGTGTGAAATAATTTTTGTTGAGTGGATAGATTTTAGTTGAGGTAGTCGTTCAACATTCTACAAGAACAACTTACCATGGAGTATGATTTCTCTGAAACCATGATAGATTTTAAATCGATTGTGACCAAGATGAATCTGTGGTGTGAAATAATTTTTGTTGAGTGGATAGATTTTAGTTGGGATAGTCGTTCAACATTCTACAAGAACAACGAACCATGGAGTATGATTTCTCTGAAACCATGATAGATTTCAAATCGATCCTGACCAAGATGAGTCTGTGGTGTGAAATAATTTTTGTTGAGTGGATAGATTTTAGTTGGGGTAGTCGTTCAACATTCTACAAGAACAACTTACCATGGAGTATGATTTCTCTGAAACCATGATAGATTTCAAAACGATCCTGACCAAGATGAGTCTGTGGTGTGAAATAATTTTTGTTGAGTGGATAGATTTTAGTTGGGGTAGTCGTTCAACATTCTACAAGAACAACTTACCATGGAGTATGATTTCTCTGAAATAATTTTTGTTGAGTGGATAGATTTTAGTTGGGGTAGTCGTTCAACATTCTACAAGAACAACTTACCATGGACTATGATTTCTCTGAAACCATGATAGATTTCAAATCGATCCTGACCAAGATGAGTCTGTGGTGTGAAATAATTTTTGTTGAGTGGATAGATTTTAGTTGGGGTAGTCGTTCAACATTCTACAAGAACAACTTACCATGGAGTATGATTTCTCTGAAATAATTTTTGTTGAGTGGATAGATTTTAGTTGGGGTAGTCGTTAAACATTTTACAAGAACGACGAACCATGGAGTATGATTTCTCTGCAACCATGATAGATTTCAAATCGATCCTGACCAAGATGAGTCTGTGGTGTGAAATAATTTTTGTTGAGTGGATAGATTTTAGTTGGGGTAGTCGTTCAACATTCTACAAGAACAACTTACCATGGAGTATGATTTCTCTGAAACCATGATAGATTTTAAATCGATTGTGACCAAGATGAGTCTGTGGTGTGAAATAATTTTTGTTGAGTGGATAGATTTTAGTTGGGATAGTCGTTCAACATTCTACAAGAACAACTTACCATGGAGTATGATTTCTCTGAAACCATGATAGATTTCAAATCGATCCTGACCAAGATGAGTCTGTGGTGTGAAATAATTTTTGTTGAGTGGATAGATTTTAGTTGGGGTAGTCGTTCAACATTCTACAAGAACAACTTACCATGGAGTATGATTTCTCTGAAACCATGATAGATTTCAAATCGATCCTGACCAAGATGAGTCTGTGGTGTGAAATAATTTTTGTTGAGTGGATAGATTTTAGTTGGGGTAGTCGTTCAACATTTTACAAGAACAACTTACCATGGAGTATGATTTCTCTGAAATAATTTTTGTTGAGTGGATAGATTTTAGTTGGGGTAGTCGTTCAACATTCTACAAGAACAACTTACCATGGAGTATGATTTCTCTGAAACCATGATAGATTTCAAATCGATCCTGACCAAGATGAGTCTGTGGTGTGAAATAATTTTTGTTGAGTGGATAGATTTTAGTTGGGGTAGTCGTTCAACATTCTACAAGAACAACTTACCATGGACTATGATTTCTCTGAAACCATGATAGATTTCAAATCGATCCTGACCAAGATGAGTCTGTGGTGTGAAATAATTTTTGTTGAGTGGATAGATTTTAGTTGGGGTAGTCGTTCAACATTCTACAAGAACAACTTACCATGGAGTATGATTTCTCTGAAACCATGATAGATTTTAAATCGATTGTGACCAAGATGAGTCTGTGGTGTGAAATAATTTTTGTTGAGTGGATAGATTTTAGTTGGGATAGTCGTTCAACATTCTACAAGAACAACTTACCATGGAGTATGATTTGTCTGAAACCATGATAGATTTCAAATCGATCCTGACCAAGACGAGTCTGTGGTGTGAAATAATTTTTGTTGAGTGGATAGATTTTAGTTGGGGTAGTCGTTCAACATTCTACAAGAACAACTTACCATGGAGTATGATTTCTCTGAAACCATGATAGATTTCAAATCGATCCTGACCAAGATGAGTCTGTGGTGTGAAATAATTTTTGTTGAGTGGATAGATTTTATTTGGGGTAGTCGTTCAACATTCTACAAGAACAACTTACCATGGACTATGAGTTCTCTGAAATAATTTTTGTTGAGTGGATAGATTTTAGTTGGGGTAGTCGTTCAACATTCTACAAGAACAACTTACCATGGACTATGATTTCTCTGAAACCATGATGGATTTCAAATCGATCCTGACCAAGATGAGTCTGTGGTGTGAAATAATTTTTGTTGAGTGGATAGATTTTAGTTGGGATAGTCGTTCAACATTCTACAAGAACAACGAACCATGGAGTATGATTTCTCTGAAACCATGATAGATTTCAAATCGATCCTGACCAAGATGAGTCTGTGGTGTGAAATAATTTTTGTTGAGTGGATAGATTTTAGTTGGTTTAGTCGTTCAACATTCTACAAGAACAACTTACCATGGAGTATGATTTCTCTGAAACCATGATATATTTTAAATCGATTGTGACCAAGATGAGTCTGTATTGTGAAATAATTTTTGTTGAGTGGATAGATTTTCGTTGGGATAGTCGTTCAACATTCTACAAGAACAACTTACCGTGGACTATGATTTCTCTGAAACCATGATAGATTTCAAATCGATCCTGACCAAGATGAGTCTGTGGTGTGAAATAATTTTTGTTGAGTGGATAGATTTTAGTTGGGGTAGTCGTTCAACATTCTACAAGAACAACTTACCATGGAGTATGATTTCTCTGAAATAATTTTTGTTGAGTGGATAGATTTTAGTTGGGATAGTCGTTCAACATTCCACAAGAACAACTTACCATGGAGTATGATTTCTCTGAAACCATGATAGATTTCAAATCGATCCTGACCAAGATGAGTCTGTGGTGTGAAATAATTTTTGTTGAGTGGATAGATTTTAGTTGGGGTAGTCGTTCAACATTCTACAAGAACAACGAACCATGGAGTATGATTTCTCTGCAACCATGATAGATTTCAAATCGATCCTGACCAAGATGAGTCTGTGGTGTGAAATAATTTTTGTTGAGTGGATAGATTTTAGTTGGGGTAGTCGTTCAACATTCTACAAGAACAACTTACCATGGAGTATGATTTCTCTGAAATAATTTTTGTTGAGTGGATAGATTTTAGTTGGGGTAGTCGTTCAACATTTTACAAGAACGACGAACCATGGAGTATGATTTCTCTGCAACCATGATAGATTTCAAATCGATCCTGACCAAGATGAGTCTGTGGTGAAATAATTTTTGTTGAGTGGATAGATTTTAGTTGGGGTAGTCGTTCAACATTCTACAAGAACAACTTACCATGGAGTATGATTTCTCTGAAATAATTTTTGTTGAGTGGATAGATTTTAGTTGGGGTAGTCGTTAAACATTTTACAAGAACGACGAACCATGGAGTATGATTTCTCTGCAACCATGATAGATTTCAAATCGATCCTGACCAAGATGAGTCTGTGGTGTGAAATAATTTTTGTTGAGTGGATAGATTTTAGTTGAGGTAGTCGTTCAACATTCTACAAGAACAACTTACCATGGAGTATGATTTCTCTGAAACCATGATAGATTTTAAATCGATTGTGACCAAGATTAATCTGTGGTGTGAAATAATTTTTGTTGAGTGGATAGATTTTAGTTGGGATAGTCGTTCAACATTCTACAAGAACAACGAACCATGGAGTATGATTTCTCTGAAACCATGATAGATTTCAAATCGATCCTGACCAAGATGAGTCTGTGGTGTGAAATAATTTTTGTTGAGTGGATAGATTTTAGTTGGGGTAGTCGTTCAACATTCTACAAGAACAACTTACCATGGAGTATGATTTCTCTGAAACCATGATAGATTTCAAATCGATCCTGACCAAGATGAGTCTGTGGTGTGAAATAATTTTTGTTGAGTGGATAGATTTTAGTTGGGGTAGTCGTTCAACATTCTACAAGAACAACTTACCATGGAGTATGATTTCTCTGAAATAATTTTTGTTGAGTGGATAGATTTTAGTTGGGGTAGTCGTTCAACATTCTACAAGAACAACTTACCATGGACTATGATTTCTCTGAAACCATGATAGATTTCAAATCGATCCTGACCAAGATGAGTCTGTGGTGTGAAATAATTTTTGTTGAGTGGATAGATTTTAGTTGGGGTAGTCGTTCAATATTCTACAAGAACAACTTACCATGGAGTATGATTTCTCTGAAATAATTTTTGTTGAGTGGATAGATTTTAGTTGGGGTAGTCGTTAAACATTTTACAAGAACGACGAACCATGGAGTATGATTTCTCTGCAACCATGATAGATTTCAAATCGATCCTGACCAAGATGAGTCTGTGGTGTGAAATAATTTTTGTTGAGTGGATAGATTTTAGTTGGGGTAGTCGTTCAACATTCTACAAGAACAACTTACCATGGAGTATGATTTCTCTGAAATAATTTTTGTTGAGTGGATAGATTTTAGTTGGGGTAGTTGTTCAACATTTTACAAGAACGACGAACCATGGAGTATGATTTCTCTGCAACCATGATCGATTTCAAATCGATCCTGACCAAGATGAGTCTGTGGTGTGAAATAATTTTTGTTGAGTGGATAGATTTTAGTTGGGGTAGTCGTTCAACATTCTACAAGAACAACTTACCATGGAGTATGATTTCTCTGAAATAATTTTTGTTGAGTGGATAGATTTTAGTTGGGGTAGTCGTTCAACATTTTACAAGAACGACGAACCATGGAGTATGATTTCTCTGAAACCATGATAGATTTCAAATCGATCCTGACCAAGATGAGTCTGTGGTGTGAAATAATTTTTGTTGAGTGGATAGATTTTAGTTGGGATACTCGTTCAACATACTACAAGAACAACTTACCATGGAGTATGATTTCTCTGAAACCATGATAGATTTAAAATCGATCCTGACCAAGATGAGTCTGTGGTGTGAAATAATTTTTGTTGAGTGGATAGATTTTAGTTGGGGTAGTCGTTCAACATTCTACAAGAACAACTTACCATGGAGTATGATTTCTCTGAAATAATTTTT
Organism: Xylota sylvarum; assembly: GCA_905220385.1. Taxonomy (NCBI): domain Eukaryota; kingdom Metazoa; phylum Arthropoda; class Insecta; order Diptera; family Syrphidae; genus Xylota; species Xylota sylvarum. The sequence goes on from CAJMZQ010000083.1 coordinate 448,005, forward strand.
GTTGAGTGGATAGATTTTAGTTGGGGTAGTCGTTCAACATTCTACAAGAACAACGAACCATGGAGTATGATTTCTCTGAAATAATTTTTGTTGAGTGGATAGATTTTAGTTGGGATAGTCGTTCAACATTCTACAAGAACAACGAACCATGGAGTATGATTTCTATGAAATAATTTTTGTTGAGTGGATAGATTTTAGTTGGGATAGTCGTTCAACATCCTACAAGAACAACTCACCATGGAGTATGAATTCTCTGAAAGAATTTTTGTTGAGTGGATAGATTTTAGTTGGGATAGTCGTTCAACATTCTACAAGAACAACGAACCATTTAGTACGATTTCTCTTAAATAATTTTTGTTGAGTGGATAGATTTTAGTTGGGGTAGTCGTTCAACATTTTACAAGAACAAAGAACCATGGAGTATGATTTCTCTGAAATAATTTTTGTTGAGTGGATAGATTTTAGTTGGGATAGTCGTTCAACATTCTACAAGAACAACTTACCATGGAGTATGATTTCTCTGAAATAATTTTTGTTGAGTGGATAGATTTTAGTTGGGATAGTCGTTCAACATACTACAAGAACAACGAACCATGGAGTATGATTTCTCTGAAATAATTTTTGTTGAGTGGATAGATTTTAGTTGGGATAGTCGTTCAACATTCTACAAGAACAACGAACCATGGAGTATGATTTCTCTGAAACCATGATAGATTTCAAATCGATCCTGACCAAGATGAGTCTGTGGTATGAAATAATTTTTGTTGAGTGGATAGATTTTAGTTGGGGTAGTCGTTCAACATTCTACAAGAACAACTTACCATGGAGTATGATTTCTCTGAAATAATTTTTGTTGAGTGGATAGCTTTTAGTTGGGATAGTCGTTCAACATTCTACAAGAACAACTTACCATGGACTATGATTTCTCTGAAACCATGATAGATTTCAAATCGATCCTGACCAAGATGAGTCTGTGGTGTGAAATAATTTTTGTTGAGTGGATAGATTTTAGTTGGGGTAGTCGTTCAACATTCTACAAGAACAACTTACCATGGAGTATGATTTCTCTGAAATAATTTTTGTTGAGTGGATAGATTTTAGTTGGGATAGTCGTTCAACATTCTACAAGAACAACTTACCATGGACTATGATTTCTCTGAAACCATGATAGATTTCAAATCGATCCTGACCAAGATGAGTCTGTGGTGTGAAATAATTTTTGCTGAGTGGATAGATTTTAGTTGGGGTAGTCGTTCAACATTCTACAAGAACAACTTACAATGGACTATGATTTCTCTGAAACCATGATAGATTTCAAATCGATCCTGACCAAGATGAGTCTGTGGTGTGAAATAATTTTTGTTGAGTGGATAGATTTTAGTTGGGGTAGTCGTTCAACATTCTACAAGAACAACTTACCATGGAGTATGATTTCTCTGAAATAATTTTTGTTGAGTGGATAGATTTTAGTTGGGATAGTCGTTCAACATTCTACAAGAACAACTTACCATGGACTATGATTTCTCTGAAACCATGATAGATTTCAAATGGATCCTGACCAAGATGAGTCTGTGGTGTGAAATAACTTTTGTTGAGTGGATAAATTTTAGTTGGGATAGTCGTTCAACATTCTACAAGAACAACTTACCATGGAGTATGATTTCTCTGAAATAATTTTTGTTGAGTGGATAGATTTTAGTTGGGATAGTCGTTCAACATTCTACAAGAACAACTTACCATGGACTATGATTTCTCTGAAACCATGATAGATTTCAAATCGATCCTGACCAAGATGAGTCTGTGGTGTGAAATAATTTTTGTTGAGTGGATAGATTTAAGTTGGGATAGTCGTTCAACATTCTACAAGAACAACTTACCATGGAGTATGATTTCTCTGAAACCATGATAGATTTCAAATCGATCCTGACCAAGGTGAGTCTGTGGTGTGAAATAATTTTTGTTGAGTGGATAGATTTTAGTTGGGGTAGTCGTTCAACATTCTACAAGAACAACTTACCATGGAGTATGATTTCTCTGAAATAATTTTTGTTGAGTGGATAGATTTTAGTTGGGGTAGTCGTTCAACATTCTACAAGAACAACTTACCATGGACTATGATTTCTCTGAAACCATGATAGATTTCAAATGGATCCTGACCAAGATGAGTCTGTGGTGTGAAATAACTTTTGTTGAGTGGATAAATTTTAGTTGGGATAGTCGTTCAACATTCTACAAGAACAACTTACCATGGAGTATGATTTCTCTGAAATAATTTTTGTTGAGTGGATAGATTTTAGTTGGGATAGTCGTTCAACATTCTACAAGAACAACTTACCATGGACTATGATTTCTCTGAAACCATGATAGATTTCAAATCGATCCTGACCAAGATGAGTCTGTGGTGTGAAATAATTTTTGTTGAGTGGATAGATTTAAGTTGGGATAGTCGTTCAACATTCTACAAGAACAACTTACCATGGAGTATGATTTCTCTGAAACCATGATAGATTTCAAATCGATCCTGACCAAGGTGAGCCTGTGGTGTGAAATAATTTTTGTTGAGTGGATAGATTTTAGTTGGGGTAGTCGTTCAACATTCTACAAGAACAACTTACCATGGAGTATGATTTCTCTGAAATAATTTTTGTTGAGTGGATAGATTTTAGTTGGGGTAGTCGTTCAACATTCTACAAGAACAACTTACCATGGAGTATGATTTCTCTGAAATAATTTTTGTTGAGAGGATAGATTTTAGTTGGGATAGTCGTTCAACATTCTACAAGAACAACTTACCATGGAGCATGATTTCTCTGAAATAATTTTTGTTGAGTGGATAGATTTTAGTTGGGATAGTCGTTCAACATTCTACAAGAACAACTTACCATGGAGTATGATTTCTCTGAAATACTTTTTGTTGAGTGGATAGATTTTAGTTGGGATATTCGTTTAACATTCTACAAGAACAACTTACCATGGACTATGATTTCTCTGAAACCATGGTAGAAACCATGGTGTCGTTCAACATTCTACAAGAACAACTTACCATGGAGTATGATTTCTCTGAAATAATTTTTGTTGAGTGGATAGATTTTAGTTGGGGTAGTCGTTCAACATTCTACAAGAACAACGAACCATGGAGTATGATTTCTCTGCAACCATGATAGATTTCAAATCGATCCTGACCAAGATGAGTCTGTGGTGTGAAATAATTTTTGTTGAGTGGATAGATTTTAGTTGGGATAGTCGTTCAACATTCTACAAGAACAACGAACCATGGAGTATGATTTCTCTGAAACCATGATAGATTTCAAATCGATCCTGACCAAGATGAGTCTGTGGTGTGAAATAATTTTTATTGAGTGGATAGATTTTAGTTGGGGTAGTCGTTCAACATTCTACAAGAACAACTTACCATGGAGTATGATTTCTCTGAAATAATTTTTGTTGAGTGGATAGATTTTAGTTGGGATAGTCGTTCAACATTCTACAAGAACAACTTACCATGGACTATGATTTCTCTGAAACCATGATAGATTTCAAATCGATCCTGACCAAGATGAGTCTGTGGTGTGAAATAATTTTTGTTGAGTGGATAGATTTTAGTTGGGATAGTCGTTCAACATTCTACAAGAACAACTTACCATGGACTATGATTTCTCTGAAACCATGATAGATTTCAAATGGATCCTGACCAAGATGAGTCTGTGGTGTGAAATAACTTTTGTTGAGTGGATAAATTTTAGTTGGGATAGTCGTTCAACATTCTACAAGAACAACTTACCATGGAGTATGATTTCTCTGAAATAATTTTTGTTGAGTGGATAGATTTTAGTTGGGATAGTCGTTCAACATTCTACAAGAACAACTTACCATGGACTATGATTTCTCTGAAACCATGATAGATTTCAAATCGATCCTGACCAAGATGAGTCTGTGGTGTGAAATAATTTTTGTTGAGTGGATAGATTTTAGTTGGGGTAGTCGTTCAACATTCTACAAGAACAACTTACCATGGACTATGATTTCTTTGAAACCATGATAGATTTCAAATCGATCCTGACCAAGATGAGTCTGTGGTGTGAAATAATTTTTGTTGAGTGGATAGATTTTAGTTGGGGTAGTCGTTCAACATTCTACAAGAACAACTTACCATGGAGTATGATTTCTCTGAAATAATTTTTGTTGAGTGGATAGATTTTAGTTGGGATAGTCGTTCAACATTCTACAAGAACAACTTACCATGGACTATGATTTCTCTGAAACCATGATAGATTTCAAATCGATCCTGACCAAGATGAGTCTGTGGTGTGAAATAATTTTTGTTGAGTGGATAGATTTTAGTTGGGGTAGTCGTTCAACATTCTACAAGAACAACTTACCATGGACTATGATTTCTCTGAAACCATGATAGATTTCAAATCGATCCTGACCAAGATGAGTCTGTGGTGTGAAATAATTTTTGTTGAGTGGATAGATTTTAGTTGGGATAGTCGTTCAACATTCTACAAGAACAACGAACCATGGAGTATGATTTCTCTGCAACCATGATAGATTTCAAATCGATCCTGACCAAGATGAGTCTGTGGTGTGAAATAATTTTTGTTGAGTGGATAGATTTTAGTTGGGGTAGTCGTTCAACATTCTACAAGAACAGCGAACCATGGAGTACGATTTCTCTGAAATAATTTTTGTTGAGTGGATAGATTTTAGTTGGGGTAGTCGTTCAACATTTTACAAGAACAACGAACCATGGAGTATGATTTCTCTGAAACCATGATAGATTTCAAATCGATCCTGACCAAGATGAGTCTGTGGTGTGAAATAGTTTTTGTTGAGTGGATAGATTTAAGTTGGGATAGTCGTTCAACATTCTACAAGAACAACTTACCATGGAGTATGATTTCTCTGAAACCATGATAGATTTCAAATCGATCCTGACCAAGATGAGTCTGTGGTGTGAAATAATTTTTGTTGAGTGGATAGATTTTAGTTGTTGTAGTCGTTCAACATTCTACAAGAACAACTTACCATGGAGTATGATTTCTCTGAAATAATTTTTGTTGAGTGGATAGATTTTAGTTGGGGTAGTCGTTCAACATTCTACAAGAACAACTTACCATGGAGTATGATTTCTCTGAAATAATTTTTGTTGAGAGGATAGATTTTAGTTGGGATAGTCGTTCAACATTCTACAAGAACAACTTACCATGGAGCATGATTTCTCTGAAATAATTTTTGTTCAGTGGATAGATTTTAGTTGGGATAGTCATTCAACATTCTACAAGAACAACGAAGCATGGAGTATGATTTCTCTGAAATACTTTTTGTTGAGTGGATAGATTTTAGTTGGGATATTCGTTTAACATTCTGCAAGAACAACTTACCATGGACTATGATTTCTCTGAAACCATGATAGGAGTATGATTTCTCTGAAACCATGATAGATTTCAAATCGATCCTGACCAAGATGAGTCTGTGGTGTGAAAAATTTTTGTTGAGAGGATAGATTTTAGTTGGGATAGTCGTTCAACATTCTACAAGAACAACTTACCATGGAGCATGATTTCTCTGAAATAATTTTTGTTGAGTGGATAGATTTTAGTTGGGGTAGTCGTTCAACATTCTACAAGAACAACGAACCATGGAGTATGATTTCTCTGAAATACTTTTTGTTGAGTGGATAGATTTTAGTTGGGATATTCGTTCAACATTCTACAAGAACAACTTACCATGGACTATGATTTCTCTGAAACCATGATAGATTTCAAATCGATCCTGACCAAGGTGAGTCTGTGGTGTGAAATAATTTTTGTTGAGTGGATAGATTTTAGTTGGGATAGTCGTTCAACATTTTACAAGAACAACGAACCATGGACTATGATTTCTCTGAAACCATGATAGATTTCAAATCGATCCTGACCAAGATGAGTCTGTGGTGTGAAATAATTTTTGTTGAGTGGATAGATTTTAGTTGGGGTAGTCGTTCAACATTCTACAAGAACAACTTACCATGGAGTATGATTTCTCTGAAACCATGATAGATTTCAAATCGATCCTGACCAAGATGAGTCTGTGGTGTGAAATAATTTTTGTTGAGTGGATAGATTTTAGTTGGGGTAGTCGTTCAACATTCTACAAGAACAACGAACCATGGAGTATGATTTCTCTGAAATAATTTTTGTTGAGTGGATAGATTTTAGTTGGGGTAGTCGTTCAACATTCTACAAGAACAACGAACCATGGAGTATGATTTCTCTGCAACCATGATAGATTTCAAATCGATCCTGACCAAGATGAGTCTGTGGTGTGAAATAATTTTTGTTGAGTGGATAGATTTTAGTTGGGATAGTCGTTCAACATTCTACAAGAACAACGAACCATGGAGTATGATTTCTCTGAAACCATGATAGATTTCAAATCGATCCTGACCAAGATGAGTCTGTGGTGTGAAATAATTTTTGTTGAGTGGATAGATTTTAGTTGGGTTAGTCGTTCAACATTCTACAAGAACAACTTACCATGGAGTATGATTTCTCTGAAATAATTTTTGTTGAGTGGATAGATTTTAGTTGGGATATTCGTTCAACATTCTACAAGAACAACTTACCATTGACTATGATTTCTCTGAAACCATGATAGATTTCAAATCGATCCTGACCATGATGAGTCTGTGGTGTGAAATAATTTTTGTTGAGTGGATAGATTTTAGTTGGGATAGTCGTTCAACATTTTACAAGAACAACGTACCATGGACTATGATTTCTCTGAAACCATGATAGATTTCAAATCGATCCTGACCAAGATGAGTCTGTGGTGTGAAATAATTTTTGTTGAGTGGATAGATTTTAGTTGGGGTAGTCGTTCAACATTCTACAAGAACAACGAACCATGGAGTATGATTTCTCTGCAACCATGATAGATTTCAAATCGATCCTGACCAAGATGAGTCTGTGGTGTGAAATAATTTTTGTTGAGTGGATAGATTTTAGTTGGGGTAGTCGTTCAACATTCTACAAGAACAACTTACCATGGAGTATGATTTCTCTGAAATAATTTTTGTTGAGTGGATAGATTTTAGTTGGGGTAGTCGTTCAACATTTTACAAGAACAACGAACCATGGAGTATGATTTCTCTGAAACCATGATAGATTTCAAATCGATCCTGACCAAGATGAGTCTGTGGTGTGAAATAATTTTTGTTGAGTGGATAGATTTTAGTTGGGGTAGTCGTTCAACATTCTACAAGAACAACTTACCATGGAGTATGATTTCTCTGAAATAATTTTTGTTGAGTGGATAGATTTTAGTTGGGATAGTCGTTCAACATTCTACAAGAACAACTTACCATGGACTATGATTTCTCTGAAACCATGATAGATTTCAAATCGATCCTGACCAAGATGAGTCTGTGGTGTGAAATAATTTTTGTTGAGTGGATAGATTTTAGTTGGGATAGTCGTTCAACATTTTACAAGAACAACGAACCATGGAGTATGATTTCTCTGAAACCATGATAGATTTCAAATCGATCCTGACCAAGATGAGTCTGTGGTGTGAAATAATTTTTGTTGAGTGGATAGATTTTAGTTGGGGTAGTCGTTCAACATTCTACAAGAACAACTTACCATGGAGTATGATTTCTCTGAAACCATGATAGATTTCAAATCGATCCTGACCAAGATGAGTCTGTTTTGTGAAATAATTTTTGTTGAGTGGATAGATTTTAGTTGGGGTAGTCGTTCAACATTCTACAAGAACAACTTACCATGGAGTATGATTTCTCTGAAATAATTTTTGTTGAGTGGATAGATTTTAGTTGGGGTAGTCGTTCAACATTCTACAAGAACAACGAACCACGGAGTATGATTTCTCTGCAACCACGATAGATTTCAAATCGATCCTGACCAAGATGATTCTGTGGTGTGAAATAATTTTTGTTGAGTGGATAGATTTTAGTTGGGATAGTCGTTCAACATTCTACAAGAACAGCGAACCATGGAGTATGATTTCTCTGAAACCATGATAGATTTCAAATCGATCCTGACCAAGATGAGTCTGTGGTGTGAAATAATTTTTGTTGAGTGGATAGATTTTAGTTGGGGTAGTCGTTCAACATTCTACAAGAACAACTTACCATGGAGTATGATTTCTCTGAAATAATTTTTGTTGAGTGGATAGATTTTAGTTGGGGTAGTCGTTCAACATTCTACAAGAACAACTTACCATGGAGTATGATTTCTCTGAAAAAATTTTTGTTGAGTGGATAGATTTTAGTTGGGATAGTCGTTCAACATTCTACAAGAACAACTTACCATGGACTATGATTTCTCTGAAACCATGATAGATTTCAAATCGATCCTGACCAAGATGAGTCTGTAGTGTGAAATAATTTTTGTTGAGTGGATAGATTTTAGTTGGGATAATCGTTCAACATTCTACAAGAACAACTTACCATGGACTATGATTTCTCTGAAACCATGATAGATTTCAAATCGATCCTGACCAAGATGAGTCTGTGGTGTGAAATAATTTTTGTTGAGTGCATAGATTTTAGTTGGGGTAGTCGTTCAACATTCTACAAGAACAACTTACCATGGCGTATGATTTCTCTGAAATAATTTTTGTTGAGTGGATAAATTTTAGTTGGGGTAGTCGTTCAACATTCTACAAGAACAACGAACCATGGAGTATGATTTCTCTGCAACCATGATAGATTTCAAATCGATCCTGACCAAGATGAGTCTGTGGTGTGAAATAATTTTTGTTGAGTGGATAGATTTTAGTTGGGGTAGTCGTTCAACCTTCTACAAGTACAACTTACCATGGAGTATGATTTCTCTGAAATAATTTTTGTTGAGTGGATAGATTTTAGTTGGGGGAGTCGTTCAACATTCTACAAGAACAACTTACCATGGAGTATGATTTCTCTGAAATAATTTTTGTTGAGTGGATAGATTTTAGTTGGGGTAGTCGTTCAACATTCTACAAGAACAACTTACCATGGAGTATGATTTCTCTGAAACCATGATAGATTTCAAATCGATCCTGACCAAGATGAGTCTGTGGTGTGAAATAATTTTTGTTGAGTGGATAGATTTTAGTTGGGGTAGTCGTTCAACATTCTACAAGAACAACGAACCATGGAGTATGATTTCTCTGAAACCATGATAGATTTCAAATCGATCCTGACCAAGATGAGTCTGTGGTGTGAAATAATTTTTGTTGAGTGGATAGATTTTAGTTGGGGTAGTCGTTCAACATTCTACAAGAACAACTTACCACGGAGTATGATTTCTCTGAAATAATTTTTGTTGAGTGGATAGATTTTAGTTGGGATAGTCGTTCAACATTCTACAAGTACAACTTACCATGGATTATGATTTCTCTGAAACCATGATAGATTTCAAATCGATCCTGACCAAGATGAGTCTGTGGTGTGAAATAATTTTTGTTGAGTGGATAGATTTTAGTTGGGGTAGTCGTTCAACATTCTACAAGAACAACTTACCATGGAGTATGATTTCTCTGAAACCATGATAGATTTCAAATCGATCCTGACCAAGATGAGTCTGTGGTGTGAAATAATATTTGTTGAGTGGATAGATTTTAGTTGGGGTTGTCGTTCAACATTCTACAAGAACAACGAACCATGGAGTATGATTTCTCTGAAACCATGATAGATTTCAAATCGATCCTGACCAAGATGAGTCTGTGGTGTGAAATAATTTTTGTTGAGTGGATAGATTTTAGTTGGGGTAGTCGTTCAACATTCTACAAGAACAACTTACCATGGAGTATGATTTCTCTGAAACCATAATAGATTTCAAATCGATCCTGACCAAGATGAGTCTGTGGTGTGAAATAATTTTTGTTGAGTGGATAGATTTTAGTTGGGGTAGTCGTTCAACATTCTACAAGAACAACTTACCATGGAGTATGATTTCTCTGAAACCATGATAGATTTCAAATCGATCCTGACCAAGATGAGTCTGTGGTGTGAAATAATATTTGTTGAGTGGATAGATTTTAGTTGGGGTTGTCGTTCAACATTCTACAAGAACAACGAACCATGGAGTATGATTTCTCTGAAACCATGATAGATTTCAAATCGATCCTGACCAAGATGAGTCTGCGGTGTGAAATAATTTTTGTTGAGTGGATAGATTTTAGTTGGGGTAGTCGTTCAACATTCTACAAGAACAACTTACCATGGACCATGATTTCTCTGAAACCATGATAGATTTCAAATCGATCCTGACCAAGATGAGTCTGTGGTGTGAAATAATTTTTGTTGAGTGGATAGATTTTAGTTGGGGTAGTCGTTCAACATTCTACAAGAACAACTTTATATGGACTATGATTTCTCTGATAGATTTTAGTTGGGGTAGTCGTTCAACATTCTACAAGAACAACTTACCATGGAGTATGATTTCATGGAGATAGATTTTAGTTGGGGTAGTCGTTCAACATTCTACAAGAACAACTTACCATGGAGTATGATTTCTCTGAAATAATTTTTGTTGAGTGGATAGATTTTAGTTGGGGTAGTCGTTCAACATTCTACAAGAACAACTTACCATGGAGTATGATTTCTCTGAAATAATTTTTGTTGAGTGGATAGATTTTAGTTGGGGTAGTCGTTCAACATTCTACAAGAACAACTTACCATGGACTATGATTTCTCTGAAACCATGATAGATTTCAAATCGATCCTGACCAAGATGAGTCTGTGGTGTGAAATAATTTTTGTTGAGTGGATAGATCTTAGTTGCGGTAGTCGTTCAACATTCTACAAGAACAACTTACCATGGAGTATGATTTCTCTGAAATAATTTTTGTTGAGTGGATAGATTTTAGTTGGGGTAGTCGTTCAACATTCTACAAGAACAACTTACCATGGAGTATGATTTCTCTGAAACCATGATAGATTTCAAATCGATCCTGACCAAGATGAGTCTGTGGTGTGAAATAATTTTTGTTGAGTGGATAGATTTTAGTTGGGGTAGTCGTTCAACATTCTACAAGAACAACTTACCACGGAGTATGATTTTTCTGAAATAATTTTTGTTGAGTGGATAGATTTTAGTTGGGATAGTCGTTCAACATTCTACAAGAACAACGAAATATGGAGTATGATTTCTCTGAAACCATGATAGATTTCAAATCGATCCTGACCAAGATGAGTCTGTGGTGTGAAATAATTTTTGTTGAGTGGATAGATTTTAGTTAGGGGTAGTCGTTCAACATTCTACAAGAACAACTTACCATGGACCATGATTTCTCTGAAACCATGATAGATTTCAAATCGATCCTGACCAAGATGAGTCTGTGGTGTGAAATAATTTTTGTTGAGTGGATAGATTTTAGTTGGGGTAGTCGTTCAACATTCTACAAGAACAACCTAATATGGACTATGATTTCTCTGATAGATTTTAGTTGGGGTAGTCGTTCAACATTCTACAAGAACAACTTACCATGGAGTATGATTTCATGGAGATAGATTTTAGTTGGGGTAGTCGTTCAACATTCTACAAGAACAACTTACCATGGAGTATGATTTCTCTGAAATAATTTTTGTTGAGTAGATAGATTTTAGTTGGGGTAGTCGTTCAACATTCTACAAGAACAACTTACCATGGAGTATGATTTCTCTGAAATAATTTTCGTTGAGTGGATAGATTTTAGTTGGGGTAGGCGTTCAACATTCTACAAGAACAACTTACCACGGACTATGATTTCTCTGAAACCATGATAGATTTCAAATCGATCCTGACCAAGATGAGTCTGTGGTGTGAAATAATTTTTGTTGAATGGATAGATTTTAGTTGGGATAGTCGTTCAACATTCTACAAGAACAACTTACCATGGACTATGATTTCTCTGCAACCGTGATAGATTTCAAATCGATCCTGACCAAGATGAGTCTGTGGTGTGAAATAATTTTTGTTGAGTGGATAGATTTTAGTTGGGGTAGTCGTTCAACATTCTACAAGAACAACTTACCATGGAGTATGATTTCTCTGAAACCATGATAGATTTCAAATCGATCCTGACCAAGATGAGTCTGTGGTGTGAAATAATTTTTGTTGAGTGGATAGATTTTAGTTGGGGTAGTCGTTCAACATTCTACAAGAACAACGAACCATGGAGTATGATTTCTCTGCAACCGTGATAGATTTCAAATCGATCCTGACCAAGATGAGTCTGTGGTGTGAAATAATTTTTGTTGAGTGGATAGATTTTAGTTGGGGTAGTCGTTCAACATTCTACAAGAACAACTTACCATGGAGTATGATTTCTCTGAAACCATGATAGATTTCAAATCGATCCTGACCAAGATGAGTCTGTGGTGTGAAATAATTTTTGTTGAGTGGATAGATTTTAGTCGGGGTAGTCGTTCAACATTCTACAAGAACAACGAACCATGGAGTATGATTTCTCTGCAACCATGATAGATTTCAAATCGATCCTGACCAAGATGAGTCTGTGTGGGAAATAATTTTTGTTGAGTGGATAGATTTTAGTTGGGGTAGTCGCTCAACATTCTACAAGAACAACGAACCATGGAGTATGATTTCTCTGAAATAATTTTAGTTGAATGGATAGATTTTAGTTGGGATAGTCGTTCAACATTCTACAAGAACAACTCACCATGGACTATGATTTCTCTGCAACCGTGATAGATTTCAAATCGATCCTGACCAAGATGAGTCTGTGGTGTGAAATAATTTTTGTTGAGTGGATAGATTTTAGTTGGGGTAGTCGTTCAACATTCTACAAGAACAACTTACCATGGAGTATGATTTCTCTGAAACCATGATAGATTTCAAATCGATCCTGACCAAGATGAGTCTGTGGTGTGAAATAATATTTGTTGAGTAGATAGATTTTAGTTGGGGTAGTCGTTCAACATTCTACAAGAACAACGAACCATGGAGTATGATTTCTCTGCAACCATGATAGATTTCAAATCGATCCTGACCAAGATGAGTCTGTGGTGTGACATAATTTTTGTTGAGTGGATAGATTTTAGTTGGGATATTCGTTCAACATTCTACAAGAACAACTTACCATGGACTATGATTTCTCTAAAACCATGATAGATTTCAAATCGATCCTGACCAAGGTGAGTCTGTGGTGTGAAATAATTTTTGTTGAGTGGATAGATTTTAGTTGGGATAGTCGTTCAACATTTTACAAGAACAACGAACCATGGACTATGATTTCTCTGAAACCATGATAGATTTCAAATCGATCCTGACCAAGATGAGTCTGTGGTGTGAAATAATTTTTGTTGAGTGGATAGATTTTAGTTGGGGTAGTCGTTCAACATTCTACAAGAACAACTTACCATGGAGTATGATTTCTCTGAAACCATGATAGATTTCAAATCGATCCTGACCAAGATGAGTCTGTGGTGTGAAATAATTTTTGTTGAGTGGATAGATTTTAGTTGGGGTAGTCGTTCAACATTCTACAAGAACAACGAACCATGGAGTATGATTTCTCTGAAATAATTTTTGTTGAGTGGATAGATTTTAGTTGGGGTAGTCGTTCAACATTCTACAAGAACAACGAACCATGGAGTATGATTTCTCTGCAACCATGATAGATTTCAAATCGATCCTGACCAAGATGAGTCTGTGGTGTGAAATAATTTTTGTTGAGTGGATAGATTTTAGTTGGGGTAGTCGCTCAACATTCTACAAGAACAACGAACCATGGAGTATGATTTCTCTGAAATAATTTTTGTTGAATGGATAGATTTTAGTTGGGATAGTCGTTCAACATTCTACAAGAACAACTTACCATGGAGTATGATTTCTCTGAAACCATGATAGATTTCAAATCGATCCTGACCAAGATGAGTCTGTGGTGTAAAATAATTTTTGTTGAGTGGATAGATTTTAGTTGGGGTAGTCGTTCAACATTCTACAAGAACAACTTACCATGGAGTATGATTTCTCTGAAACCATGATAGATTTCAAATCGATCCTGACCAAGATGAGTCTGTGGTGTGAAATAATTTTTGTTGAGTGGATAGATTTTAGTTGGGGTAGTCGTTCTACATTCTACAAGAACAACTTACAATGGAGTATGATTTCTCTGAAACCATGATAGATTTCAAATCGATCCTGACCAAGATGAGTCTGTGGTGTGAAATAATATTTGTTGAGTAGATAGATTTTAGTTGGGGTAGTCGTTCAACATTCTACAAGAACAACGAACCATGGAGTATGATTTCTCTGCAACCATGATAGATTTCAAATCGATCCTGACCAAGATGAGTCTGTGGTGTGAAATAATTTTTGTTGAGTGGATAGATTTTAGTTGGGGTAGTCGCTCAATATTCTACAAGAACAACGAACCATGGAGTATGATTTCTCTGAAATAATTTTTGTTGAATCGATAGATTTTAGTTGGGATAGTCGTTCAACATTCTACAAGAACAACTTACCATGGACTATGATTTCTCTGAAACCATGATAGATTTCAAATCGATCCTGACCAAGATGAGTCTGTGGTGTGAAATAATTTTTGTTGAGTGGATAGATTTTAGTTGGGGTAGTCGTTCAACATTCTACAAGAACAACGAACCATGGAGTATGATTTCTCTGAAATAATTTTTGTTGAGTGGATAGATTTTAGTTGCGATAGTCGTTCAACATTTTACAAGAACAACTTACCATGGGGTATGATTTCTCTGAAATAATTTTTGTTGAGTGGATAGATTTTAGTTGGGGTAGTCGTTCAACATTCTACAAGAACAACTTACCATGGACTATGATTTCTCTGAAACCATGATAGATTTCAAATCGATCCTGACCAAGATGAGTCTCTGGTGTGAAATAATTTTTGTTGAGTGGATAGATTTTAGTTAGGGGTAGTCGTTCAACATTCTACAAGAACAACTTACCATGGACTATGATTTCTCTGAAACCATGATAGATTTCAAATCGATCCTGACCAAGATGAGTCTGTGGTGTGAAATAATTTTTGTTGAGTGGATAGCTTTTAGTTGGGGTAGTCGTTCAACATTCTACAAGAACAACTTTATATGGACTATGATTTCTCTGATAGATTTTAGTTGGGGTAGTCGTTCAACATTCTACAAGAACAACTTACCATGGAGTATGATTTCATGGAGATAGATTTTAGTTGGGGTAGTCGTTCAACATTCTACAAGAACAATTTACCATGGAGTATGATTTCTCTGAAATAATTTTTGTTGAGTGGATAGATTTTCGTTGGGGTAGTCGTTCAACATTCTACAAGAACAACTTACCATGGAGTATGATTTCCCTGAAACCATGATAGATTTCAAATCGATCCTGACCAAGATGAGTCTGTGGTGTGAAATAATTTTTGTTGAGTGGATAGATTTTAGTTGGGGTAGTCGCTCAACATTCTACAAGAACAACGAACCATGGAGTATGATTTCTCTGAAATAATTTTTGTTGAATGGATAGATTTTAGTTGGGATAGTCGTTCAACATTCTACAAGAACAACTTACCATGGACTATGATTTCTCTGAAACCATGATAGATTTCAAATCGATCCTGACCAAGATGAGTCTGTGGTGTGAAATAATTTTTGTTGAGTGGATAGATTTTAGTTGGGGTAGTCGTTCAACATTCTACAAGAACAACGAACCATGGAGTATGATTTCTCTGAAATAATTTTTGTTGAGTGGATAGATTTTAGTTGGGATAGTCGTTCAACATTTTACAAGAACAACTTACCATGGGGTATGATTTCTCTGAAATAATTTTTGTTGAGTGGATAGATTTTAGTTGGGGTAGTCGTTCAACATTCTACAAGAACAACTTACCATGGACTATGATTTCTCTGAAACCATGATAGATTTCAAATCGATCCTGACCAAGATGAGTCTGTGGTGTGAAATAATTTTTGTTGAGTGGATAGATTTTAGTTAGGGGTAGTCGTTCAACATTCTACAAGAACAACTTACCATGGACTATGATTTCTCTGAAACCATGATAGATTTCAAATCGATCCTGACCAAGATGAGTCTGTGGTGTGAAATAATTTTTGTTGAGTGGATAGCTTTTAGTTGGGGTAGTCGTTCAACATTCTACAAGAACAACTTTATATGGACTATGATTTCTCTGATAGATTTTAGTTGGGGTAGTCGTTCAACATTCTACAAGAACAACTTACCATGGAGTATGATTTCATGGAGATAGTTTTTAGTTGGGGTAGTCGTTCAACATTCTACAAGAACAATTTACCATGGAGTATGATTTCTCTGAAATAATTTTTGTTGAGTGGATAGATTTTAGTTGGGGTAGTCGTTCAACATTCTACAAGAACAACTTACCATGGAGTATGATTTCCCTGAAACCATGATAGATTTCAAATCGATCCTGACCAAGATGAGTCTGTGGTGTGAAATAATTTTTGTTGAGTGGATAGATTTTAGTTGGGATAGTCGTTCAACATTCTACAAGAACAACGAACCATGGAGTATGATTTCTCTGAAACCATGAAAGATTTCAAATCGATCCTGACCAAGATGAGTCTGTGGTGTGAAATAATTTTTGTTGAGTGGATAGATTTTAGTTGGGGTGTCGTTCAACATTCTACAAGAACAACTTACCATGGACTATGATTTCTCTAAAACCATGATAGATTTCAAATCGATCCTGACCAAGATGAGTCTGTGGTGTGAAATAATTTTTGTTGAGTGGATAGATTTTAGTTGGGGTAGTCGTTCAACATTCTACAAGAACAACTTACCATGGACTATGATTTCTATGAAAAAATGGTAGATTTCAAATCGATCCTGTCCAAGATGAGTCTGTGGTGTGAAATAATTTTTGTTGAGTGGATAGATTTTAGTTGGGGTAGTCGTTCAACATTCTACAAGAACAACTTACCATGGAGTATGATTTCTCTGAAACCATGATAGATTTCAAATCGATCCTGACCAAGATGAGTCTGTGGTGTGAAATAATTTTTGTTGAGTGGATAGATTTTAGTTGGGGTAGTCGTTCAACATTCTACAAGAACAACTTACCATGGAGTATGATTTCTCTGAAATAATTTTTGTTGAGTGGATAGATTTTAGTTGGGATAGTCGTTCAACATTTTACAAGAACAACGAACCATGGAGTATGATTTCTCTGAAACCATGATAGATTTCAAATCGATCCTGACCAAGATGAGTCTGTGGTGTGAAATAATTTTTGTTGAGTGGATAGATTTTAGTTGGGGTAGTCGTTCAACATTCTACAAGAACAACTTACCATGGAGTATGATTTCTCTGAAACCATGATAGATTTCAAATCGATCCTGACCAAGATGAGTCTGTGGTGTGAAATAATTTTTGTTGAGTGGATAGATTTTAGTTGGGGTAGTCGTTCAACATTCTACAAGAACAACTTACCATGGAGTATGATTTCTCTGAAATAATTTTTGTTGAGTGGATAAATATTAGTTAGGGTAGTCGTTCAACATTCTACAAGAACAACGAAAAATGGAGTATGATTTCTCTGAAATAATTTTTGTTGAGTGGGTAGATTTTAGTTGGGATAGTCGTTCAACATTCTACAAGAACAACTTACCATGGAGTATGATTTCTCTGAAATAATTTTTGTTGAGTGGATAGATTTTAGTTGGGGTAGTCGTTCAACATTCTACAGGAACAACTTACCATGGACTATGATTTCTCTGAAACCATGATAGATTTCAAATCGATCCTGACCAAGATGATTCTGTGGTGTGAAATAATTTTTGTTGAGTGGATAGATTTTAGTTGGGGTAGTCGTTCAACATTCTACAAGAACAACTTACCATGGAGTATGATTTCTCTGAAATAATTTTTGTTGAGTGGATAGATTTTAGTTGGGGTAGTCGTTCAACATTCTACAAGAACAACTTACCATGGAGTATGATTTCCCTGAAACCATGATAGATTTCAAATCGATCCTGACCAAGATGAGTCTGTGGTGTGAAATAATTTTTGTTGAGTGGATAGATTTTAGTTGGGATAGTCGTTCAACATTCTACAAGAACAACGAACCATGGAGTATGATTTCTCTGAAACCATGAAAGATTTCAAATCGATCCTGACCAAGATGAGTCTGTGGTGTGAAATAATTTTTGTTGAGTGGATAGCTTTTAGTTGGGGTAGTCGTTCAACATTCTACAAGAACAACGAACCATGGAGTATGATTTCTCTGAAATAATTTTTGTTGAGTGGATAGATTTTAGTTGGGATAGTCGTTCAACATTTTACAAGAACAACTTACCATGGGGTATGATTTCTCTGAAATAATTTTTGTTGAGTGGATAGATTTTAGTTGGGATAGTCGTTCAACATTCTACAAGAACAACTTACCATGGACTATGATTTCTCTGAAACCATGATAGATTTCAAATCGATCCTGACCAAGATGAGCCTGTGGTGTGAAATAATTTTTGTTGAGTGGATAGATTTTAGTTAGGGGTAGTCGTTCAACATTCTACAAGAACAACTTACCATGGACTATGATTTCTCTGAAACCATGATAGATTTCAAATCGATCCTGACCAAGATGAGTCTGTGGTGTGAAATAATTTTTGTTGAGTGGATAGCTTTTAGTTGGGGTAGTCGTTCAACATTCTACAAGAACAACTTTATATGGACTATGATTTCTCTGATAGATTTTAGTTGGGGTAGTCGTTCAACATTCTACAAGAACAACTTACCATGGAGTATGATTTCTCTGAAATAATTTTTGTTGAGTGGATAGATTTTAGTTGGGATAGTCGTTCAACATTTTACAAGAACAACGAACCATGGAGTATGATTTCTCTGAAACCATGATAGATTTCAAATCGATCCTGACCAAGATGAGTCTGTGGTGTGAAATAATTTTTGTTGAGTGGATAGATTTTAGTTGGGGTAGTCGTTCAACATTCTACAAGAACAACTTACCATGGAGTATGATTTCTCTGAAACCATGATAGATTTCAAATCGATCCTGACCAAGATGAGTCTGTGGTGTGAAATAATTTTTGTTGAGTGGATAGATTTTAGTTGGGGTAGTCGTTCAACATTCTACAAGAACAACTTACCATGGAGTATGATTTCTCTGAAATAATTTTTGTTGAGTGGATAAATATTAGTTAGGGTAGTCGTTCAACATTCTACAAGAACAACGAAAAATGGAGTATGATTTCTCTGAAATAATTTTTGTTGAGTGGATAGATTTTAGTTGGGATAGTCGTTCAACATTCTACAAGAACAACTTACCATGGAGTATGATTTCTCTGAAATAATTTTTGTTGAGTGGATAGATTTTAGTTGGGGTAGTCGTTCAACATTCTACAGGAACAACTTACCATGGACTATGATTTCTCTGAAACCATGATAGATTTCAAATCGATCCTGACCAAGATGATTCTGTGGTGTGAAATAATTTTTGTTGAGTGGATAGATTTTAGTTGGGGTAGTCGTTCAACATTCTACAAGAACAACTTACCATGGAGTATGATTTCTCTGAAATAATTTTTGTTGAGTGGATAGATTTTAGTTGGGGTAGTCGTTCAACATTCTACAAGAACAACTTACCATGGAGTATGATTTCTCTGAAACCATGATAGATTTCAAATCGATCCTGACCAAGATGAGTCTGTGGTGTGAAATAATTTTTGTTGAGTGGATAGATTTTAGCTGGGGTAGTCGTTCAACATTCTACAAGAACAACGAACCATGGAGTATGATTTCTCTAAAACCATGATAGATTTCAAATCGATCCTGACCAAGATGAGTCTGTGGTGTGAAATAATTTTTGTTGAGTGGATAGATTTTAGTTGGGGTAGTCGTTCAACATTCTACAAGAACAACTTACCATGGAGTATGATTTCTCTGAAACCATGATAGATTTCAAATCGATCCTGACCAAGATGAGTTTGTGGTGTGAAATAATTTTTGTTGAGTGGATAGATTTTAGTTGGGGTAGTCGTTCAACATTCTACAAGAACAACTTACCATGGAGTATGATTTCTCTGAAATAATTTTTGTTGAGTGGATAGATTTTAGTTGGGGTAGTCGTTCAACATTCTACAAGAACAACTTACCATGGAGTATGATTTCTCTGAAACCATGATAGATTTCAAATCGATCCTGACCAAGATGAGTCTGTGGTGTGAAATAATTTTTGTTGAGTGGATAGATTTTAGCTGGGGTAGTCGTTCAACATTCTACAAGAACAACGAACCATGGAGTACGATTTCTCTAAAACCATGATAGATTTCAAATCGATCCTGACCAAGATGAGTCTGTGGTGTGAAATAATTTTTGTTGAGTGGATAGATTTTAGTTGGGGTAGTCGTTCAACATTCTACAAGAACAACTTACCATGGACTATGATTTCTCTGAGACCATGATAGATTTCAAATCGATCCTGACCAAGATGAGTCTGTGGTGTGAAATAATTTTTGTTGAGTGGATAGATTTTAGTTGGGGTAGTCGTTCAACATTCTACAAGAACAACGAACCAAGGAGTATGATTTCTCTGCAACCATGATAGATTTCAAATCGATCCTGACCAAGATGAGTTTGTGGTGTGAAATAATTTTTGTTGAGTGGATAGATCTTAGTTGGGGTAGTCGTTCAACATTCTACAAGAACAACTTACCATGGAGTATGATTTCTCTGAAATAATTTTTGTTGAGTGGATAGATTTTAGTTGGGGTAGTCGTTCAATATTTTACAAGAACAACGAACCATGGAGTATGATTTCTCTGAAACCATGATAGATTTCAAATCGATCCTGACCAAGATGAGTTTGTGGTGTGAAATAATTTTTGTTGAGTGGATAGATTTTAGTTGGGGTAGTCGTTCAACATTCTACAAGAACAACTTACCATGGAGTATGATTTCTCTGAAATAATTTTTGTTGGGTGGATAGATTTTAGTTGGGGTAGTCGTTCAACATTCTACAAGAACAACTTACCATCGAGTATGATTTCTCTGAAACCATGATAGATTTCAAATCGATCCTGACCAAGATGATTCAGTGGTGTGAAATAATTTTTGTTGAGTGGATAGATTTTAGCTGGGGTAGTCGTTCAACATTCTACAAGAACAACGAACCATGGAGTATGATTTCTCTAAAACCATGATAGATTTCAAATCGATCCTGACCAAGATGAGTCTGTGGTGTGAAATAATTTTTGTTGAGTGGATAGATTTTAGTTGGGGTAGTCGTTCAACATTCTACAAGAACAACTTACCATGGAGTATGATTTCTCTGAAACCATGATAGATTTCAAATCGATCCTGACCAAGATGAGTTTGTGGTGTGAAATAATTTTTGTTGAGTGGATAGATCTTAGTTGTGGTAGTCGTTCAACATTCTACAAGAACAACTTACCATGGAGTATGATTTCTCTGAAATAATTTTTGTTGAGTGGATAGATTTTAGCTGGGGTAGTCGTTCAACATTCTACAAGAACAACGAACCATGGAGTATGATTTCTCTAAAACCATGATAGATTTCAAATCGATCCTGACCAAGATGAGTCTGTGGTGTGAAATAATTTTTGTTGAGTAGATAGATTTTAGTTGGGGTAGTCGTTCTACATTCTACAAGAACAACGAACCATGGAGTATGATTTCTCTGAAACCATGATAGATTTCAAATCGATCCTGACCAAGATGAGTTTGTGGTGTGAAATAATTTTTGTTGAGTGGATAGATTTTAGTTGGGGTAGTCGTTCAACATTCTACAAGAACAACTTACCATGGAGTATGATTTCTCTGAAATAATTTTTGTTGAGTGGATAGATTTTAGTTGGGGTAGTCGTTCAACATTCTACAAGAACAACTTACCATGGAGTATGATTTCTCTGAAACCATGATAGATTTCAAATCGATCCTGACCAAGATGAGTCTGTGGTGTGAAATAATTTTTGTTGAGTGGATAGATTTTAGCTGGGGTAGTCGTTCAACATTCTACAAGAACAACTTACCATGGACTATGATTTCTCTGAAACCATGATAGATTTCAAATCGATCCTGACCAAGATGAGTCTGTGGTGTGAAATAATTTTTGTTGAGTGGATAGATTTTAGTTGGGGTAGTCGTTCAACATTCTACAAGAACAACTTACCATGGACTATGATTTCTCTGAGACCATGATAGATTTCAAATCGATCCTGACCAAGATGAGTCTGTGGTGTGAAATAATTTTTGTTGAGTGGATAGCTTTTAGTTGGGGTAGTCGTTCAACATTCTACAAGAACAACGAACCATGGAGTATGATTTCTCTGCAACCATGATAGATTTCAAATCGATCCTGACCAAGATGAGTTTGTGGTGTGAAATAATTTTTGTTGAGTGGATAGATCTTAGTTGGGGTAGTCGTTCAACATTCTACAAGAACAACTTACCATGGAGTATGATTTCTCTGAAATAATTTTTGTTGAGTGGATAGATTTTAGTTGGGGTAGTCGTTCAATATTTTACAAGAACAACGAACCATGGAGTATGATTTCTCTGAAACCATGATAGATTTCAAATCGATCCTGACCAAGATGAGTCTGTGGTGTGAAATAATTTTTGTTGAGTGGATAGATTTTAGTTGGGGTAGTCGTTCAACATTCTACAAGAACAACTTACCATGGAGTATGATTTCTCTGAAATAATTTTTGTTGGGTGGATAGATTTTAGTTGGGGTAGTCGTTCAACATTCTACAAGAACAACTTACCATGGAGTATGATTTCTCTGAAACCATGATAGATTTCAAATCGATCCTGACCAAGATGAGTCAGTGGTGTGAAATAATTTTTGTTGAGTGGATAGATTTTAGCTGGGGTAGTCGTTCAACATTCTACAAGAACAACGAACCATGGAGTATGATTTCTCTAAAACCATGATAGATTTCAAATCGATCCTGACCAAGATGAGTCTGTGGTGTGAAATAATTTTTGTTGAGTGGATAGATTTTAGTTGGGGTAGTCGTTCAACATTCTACAAGAACAACTTACCATGGAGTATGATTTCTCTGAAACCATGATAGATTTCAAATCGATCCTGACCAAGATGAGTTTGTGGTGTGAAATAATTTTTGTTGAGTGGATAGATTTTAGTTGGGGTAGTCGTTCAACATTCTACAAGAACAACTTACCATGGAGTATGATTTCTCTGAAATAATTTTTGTTGAGTGGATAGATTTTAGTTGGGGTAGTCGTTCAACATTCTACAAGAACAACTTACCATGGAGTATGATTTCTCTGAAACCATGATAGATTTCAAATCGATCCTCACCAACATGAGTCTGTGGTGTGAAATAATTTTTGTTGAGTGGATAGATTTTAGCTGGGGTAGTCGTTCAACATTCTACAAGAACAACGAACCATGGAGTATGATTTCTCTAAAACCATGATAGATTTCAAATCGATCCTGACCAAGATGAGTCTGTGGTGTGAAATAATTTTTGTTGAGTGGATAGATTTTAGTTGGGGTAGTCGTTCAACATTCTACAAGAACAACTTACCATGGAGTATGATGTCTCTGAAACCATGATAGATTTCAAATCGATCCTGACCAAGATGAGTTTGTGGTGTGAAATAATTTTTGTTGAGTGGATAGATTTTAGTTGGGGTAGTCGTTCAACATTCTACAAGAACAACTTACCATGGAGTATGATTTCTCTGAAATAATTTTTGTTGAGTGGATAGATTTTAGTTGGGGTAGTCGTTCAACATTCTACAAGAACAACTTACCATGGAGTATGATTTCTCTGAAACCATGATAGATTTCAAATCGATCCTGACCAAGATGAGTCTGTGGTGTGAAATAATTTTTGTTGAGTGGATAGATTTTAGCTGGGGTAGTCGTTCAACATTCTACAAGAACAACGAACCATGGAGTACGATTTCTCTAAAACCATGATAGATTTCAAATCGATCCTGACCAAGATGAGTCTGTGGTGTGAAATAATTTTTGTTGAGTGGATAGATTTTAGTTGGGGTAGTCGTTCAACATTCTACAAGAACAACTTACCATGGACTATGATTTCTCTGAGACCATGATAGATTTCAAATCGATCCTGACCAAGATGAGTCTGTGGTGTGAAATAATTTTTGTTGAGTGGATAGATTTTAGTTGGGGTAGTCGTTCAACATTCTACAAGAACAACGAACCATGGAGTATGATTTCTCTGCAACCATGATAGATTTCAAATCGATCCTGACCAAGATGAGTTTGTGGTGTGAAATAATTTTTGTTGAGTGGATAGATTTTAGTTGGGGTAGTCGTTCAACATTCTACAAGAACAACTTACCATGGAGTATGATTTCTCTGAAATAATTTTTGTTGAGTGGATAGATTTTAGTTGGGGTAGTCGTTCAATATTTTACAAGAACAACGAACCATGGAGTATGATTTCTCTGAAACCATGATAGATTTCAAATCGATCCTGACCAAGATGAGTCTGTGGTGTGAAATAATTTTTGTTGAGTGGATAGATTTTAGTTGGGGTAGTCGTTCAACATTCTACAAGAACAACTTACCATGGAGTATGATTTCTCTGAAATAATTTTTGTTGGGTGGATAGATTTTAGTTGGGGTAGTCGTTCAACATTCTACAAGAACAACTTACCATGGAGTATGATTTCTCTGAAACCATGATAGATTTCAAATCGATCCTGACCAAGATGAGTCTGTGGTGTGAAATAATTTTTGTTGAGTGGATAGATTTTAGCTGGGGTAGTCGTTCAACATTCTACAAGAACAACGAACCCTGGAGTATGATTTCTCTAAAACCATGATAGATTTCAAATCGATCCTGACCAAGATGAGTCTGTGGTGTGAAATAATTTTTGTTGAGTGGATAGATTTTAGTTGGGGTAGTCGTTCAACATTCTACAAGAACAACTTACCATGGAGTATGATTTCTCTGAAACCATGATAGATTCCAAATCGATCCTGACCAAGATGAGTTTGTGGTGTGAAATAATTTTTGTTGAGTGGATAGATTTTAGTTGGGGTAGTCGTTCAACATTCTACAAGAACAACTTACCATGGAGTATGATTTCTCTGAAATAATTTTTGTTGAGTGGATAGATTTTAGTTGGGGTAGTCGTTCAACATTCTACAAGAACAACTTAACATGGAGTATGATTTCTCTGAAACCATGATAGATTTCAAATCGATCCTGAACAAGATGAGTCTGTGGTGTGAAATAATTTTTGTTGAGTGGATAGATTTTAGCTGGGGTAGTCGTTCAACATTCTACAAGAACAACGAACCATGGAGTACGATTTCTCTAAAACCATGATAGATTTCAAATCGATCCTGACCAAGATGAGTCTGTGGTGTGAAATAATTTTTGTTGAGTGGATAGATTTTAGTTGGGGTAGTCGTTCAACATTCTACAAGAACAACTTACCATGGACTATGATTTCTCTGAGACCATGATAGATTTCAAATCGATCCTGACCAAGATGAGTCTGTGGTGTGAAATAATTGTTGTTGAGTGGATAGATTTTAGTTGGGGTAGTCGTTCAACATTCTACAAGAACAACGAACCATGGAGTATGATTTCTCTGCAACCATGATAGATTTCAAATCGATCCTGACCAAGATGAGTTTGTGGTGTGAAATAATTTTTGTTGAGTGGATAGATTTTAGTTGGGGTAGTCGTTCAACATTCTACAAGAACAACTTACCATGGAGTATGATTTCTCTGAAATAATTTTTGTTGAGTGGATAGATTTTAGTTGGGGTAGTCGTTCAATATTTTACAAGAACAACGAACCATGGAGTATGATTTCTCTGAAACCATGATAGATTTCAAATCGATCCTGACCAAGATGAGTCTGTGGTGTGAAATAATTTTTGTTGAGTGGATAGATTTTAGTTGGGGTAGTCGTTCAACATTCTACAAGAACAACTTACCATGGAGTATGATTTCTCTGAAATAATTTTTGTTGGGTGGATAGATTTTAGTTGGGGTAGTCGTTCAACATTCTACAAGAACAACTTACCATGGAGTATGATTTCTCTGAAACCATGATAGATTTCAAATCGATCCTGACCAAGATGAGTCTGTGGTGTGAAATAATTTTTATTGAGTAGATAGACTTTAGTTGGGGTAGTCGTTCAACATTCTACAAGAACAACGAACCATGGAGTATGATTTCTCTGAAATAATTTTTGTTGAGTGGATAGATTTTAGTTGGGGTAGTCGTTCAACATTCTACAAGAACAACGAACCATGGAGTATGATTTCTCTGAAATAATTTTTGTTGAGTGGATAGAACAACGAACCATGGAGTATGATTTCTCTGAAATAATTTTTGTTGAGTGGATAGATGTTAGTTGGGGTAGTCGTTCAACATTCTACAAGAACAACGAACCATGGAGTATGATTTCTCTGAAATAATTTTTGTTGAGTGGATAGATTTTAGTTGGGATAGTCGTTCAATATTTTACAAGAACAACGAACCATGGAGTATGATTTCTCTGAAACCATGATAGATTTCAAATCGATCCTGACCAAGATGAGTCTGTGGTGTGAAATAATTTTTGTTGAGTGGATAGATTTTAGTTGGGGTAGTCGTTCAACATTCTACAAGAACAACTTACCATGGAGTATGATTTCTCTGAAATAATTTTTGCTGAGTGGATAGACTTTAGTTGGGGTAGTCGTTTAACATTCTACAAGAACAACTTACCGTGGAGTATGATTTCTCTGAAATAATTTTTGTTGGGTGGATAGATTTTAGTTGGGATATTCGTTCAACATTCTACAAGAACAACTTACCATGGACTATGATTTCTCTGAAACCATGATAGATTTCAAATCGATCCTGACCAAGATGAGTCTGTGGTGTGAAATAATTTTTATTGAGTGGATAGATTTTAGTTGGGGTAGTCGTTCAACATTCTACAAGAACAACGAACCATGGAGTATGATTTCTCTGAAACCATGATAGATTTCAAATCGATCCTGACCAAGATGAGTCTGTGGTGTGAAATAATTTTTGTTGAGTGGATAGATTTTAGTTGGGGTAGTCGTTCAACATTCTACAAGAACAACTTACCATGGAGTATGATTTCCCTGAAATAATTTTTGTTGGGTGGATAGATTTTAGTTGGGATATTCGTTCAACATTCTACAAGAACAACTTACCATGGACTATGATTTCTCTGAAACCATGATAGATTTCAAATCGATCCTGACCAAGATGAGTCTGTGGTGTGAAATAATTTTTGCTGAGTGGATAGACTTTAGTTGGGGTAGTCGTTCAACATTCTACAAGAACAACTTACCATGGCGTATGATTTCTCTGAAACCATGATATATTTCAAATCGATCCTGACCAAGATGAGTCTGTGGTGTGAAATAATTTTTGCTGAGTGGATAGACTTTAGTTGGGGTAGTCGTTCAACATTCTACAAGAACAACTTACCATGGCGTATGATTTCTCTGAAACCATGATATATTTCAAATCGATCCTGACCAAGATGAGTCTATGGTGTGAAATAATTTTTGTTGAGTGGATAGATTTTAGTTGGGGTAGTCGTTCAACATTCTACAAGAACAACGAACCATGGACTATGATTTCTCTGAAACCATGATAGATTTCAAATCGATCCTGACCAAGATGAGTCTGTGGTGTGAAATAATTTTTGTTGAGTGGATAGATTTTAGTTGGGGTAGTCGTTCAACATTCTACAAGAACAACGAACCATGGAGTATGATTTCTCTGAAATAATTTTTGTTGAGTGGATAGATTTTAGTTGGGATAGTCGTTCAACATTCTACAAGAACAACTTACCATGGAGTATGATTTCTCTGAAACCACGATAGATTTCAAATCGATCCTGACCAAGATGAGTCTGTGGTGTGAAATAATTTTTGTTGAGTGGATAGATTTTCGTTGGGGTAGTCGTTCAGCATTCTACAAGAACAACTTACCATGGAGTATGATTTCTCTGAAATAATTTTTGTTGAGTGGATAGATTTTAGTTGGGGTAGTCGTTCAACATTCTACAAGAACCACGAACCATGGAGTATGATTTCTCTGAAACCATGATAGATTTCAAATCGATCCTGACCAAGATGAGTCTGTGGTGTGCAATCATTTTTGTTGAGTGGATAGATTTTAGTTGGGGTAGTCGTTCAACATTCTACAAGAACAACTTACCATGGAGTATGATTTCTCTGAAATAATTTTTGTTGAGTGGATAGATTTTAGTTGGGGTAGTCGTTCAACATTCTACAAGAACAACGAACCATGGAGTATGATTTCTCTGAAACCATGATAGATTTCAAATCGATCCTGACCAAGATGAGTCTGTGGTGTGAAATAATTTTTGTTGAGTGGATAGATTTTAGTTGGAATAGTCGTTCAACATTCTACAAGAACAACTTCCCATATAGTATGATTTCTCTGAAACCATGATAGATTTCAAATCGAGCCTGACCAAGATGAGTCTGTGGTGTGAAATAATTTTTGTTGAGTGGATAGATTTTAGTTGGGGTAGTCGTTCAACATTCTACAAGAACAACTTACCATGGAGTATGATTTCTCTGAAACCATGATAGATTTCAAATCGATCCTGACCAAGATGAGTCTGTGGTGTGAAATAATTTTTGTTGAGTGGATAGATTTTAGTTGGGATAGTCGTTCAACATTCTACAAGAACAACGAACCATGGAGTATGATTTCTCTGAAACCATGATAGATTTCAAATCGAGCCTGACCAAGATGAGTCTGTGGTGTGCAATAATTTTTGTTGAGTGGATAGATTTTAGTTGGGGTAGTCGTTCAACATTCTACAAGAACAACTTACCATGGAATATGATTTCTCTGAAATAATTTTTGTTGAGTGGATAGATTTTAGTTGGGGTAGTCGTTCAACATTCTACAAGAACAACGAACCATGGAGTATGATTTCTCTGAAACCATGATAGATTTCAAATCGATCCTGACCAAGATGAGTCTGTGGTGTGAAATAATTTTTGTTGAGTGGATAGATTTTAGTTGGGATAGTCGTTCAACATTCTACAAGAACAACGAACCATGGAGTATGATTTCTCTGAAACCATGATAGATTTCAAATCGAGCCTGACCAAGATGAGTCTGTGGTGTGAAATAATTTTTGTTGAGTGGATAGATTTTAGTTGGGGTAGTCGTTCAACATTCTACAAGAACAACTTACCGTGGAGTATGGTTTCTCTGAAATAATTTTTGTTGAGTGGATAGATTTTAGTTGGGGTAGTCGTTCAACATTCTACAAGAACAACGAACAATGGAGTATGATTTCTCTGAAATAATTTTTGTTGAGTGGATAGATTTTAGTTGTTGTAGTCGTTCAACATTCTACAAGAACAACGAACCATGGAGTATGATTTCTCTGCAACCATGATAGATTTCAAATCGATCCAGACCAAGATGAATCTGTGGTGTGAAATAATTTTTGTTGAGTGGATAGATTTTAGTTGGGATAGTCGTTCAACATTCTACAAGAACAACGAACCATGGAGTATGATTTCTCTGAAACCATGATAGATTTCAAATCGATCCTGACCAAGATGAGTCTGTGGTGTGAAATAATTTTTGTTGAGTGGATAGATTTTAGTTGGGGTAGTCGTTCAACATTCTACAAGAACAACGAACCATGGAGTATGATTTCTCTGAAACCATGATAGATCTCAAATCGATACTGACCAAGATGAGTCTGTGGTGTGAAATAATTTTTGTTGAGTGGATAGATTTTAGTTGGGGTAGTCGTTCAACATTCTACAAGAACAACGAACCATGGAGTATGATTTCTCTGAAATAATTTTTGTTGAGTGGATAGATTTTAGTTAGGGGTAGTCGTTCAACATTCTACAAGAACAACGAACCATGGAGTATGATTTCTCTGAAACTATGATAGATTTCAAATCGATCCTGACCAAGATGAGTCTGTGGTGTGAAATAATTTTTGTTGAGTGGATAGATTTTAGTTGGGGTAGTCGTTCAATCGTTCAGAACAACGAACCATGGAGTATGATTTCGCTGAAACCATGATAGATCTCAAATCGATCCTGACCAAGATGAGTCTGTGGTGTGAAATAATTTTTGTTGAGTGGATAGATTTTAGTTGGGGTAGTCGTTCAACATTCTACAAGAACAACTTACCATGGAGTATGATTTCTCTGAAACCATGATAGATTTCAAATCGATCCTTACCAACATGAGTCTGTGGTGTGAAATAATTTTTGTTGAGTGGATAGATTTTAGTTGGGGTAGTTGTTCAACATTCTACAAGAACAAATTACCATGGAGTATGATTTCTCTGAAATAATTTTTGTTGAGTGGATAGATTTTAGTTGGGGTAGTCGTTCAACATTCTACAAGAACAACTTACCATGGAGTATGATTTCTCTGAAATAATTTTTGTTGAGTGGATAGATTTTAGTTGGGGTAGTCGTTCAACATTCTACAAGAACAACGAACCATGGAGTATGATTTCTCTGAAACCATGATAGATTTCAAATCGATCCTCACCAACATGAGTCTGTGGTGTGAAATAATTTTTGTTGAGTGGATAGATTTTAGTTGGGGTAGTCGTTCAACATTCTACAAGAACAACTTACCATGGAGTATGATTTCTCTGAAATAATTTTTGTTGAGTGGATAGATTTTAGTTGGGATAGTCGTTCAACATTCTACAAGAACAACATACCATGGAGTATGATTTCTCTGAAATAATTTTTGTTGAGTGGATAGATTTTAGTTGGGGTAGTCGTTCAACATTTTACAAGAACAACGAACCATGGAGTATGATTTCTCTGAAACCATGATAGATTTCAAATCGATCCTGACCAAGATGAGACTGTGGTGTGAAATAATTTTTGTTGAGTGGATAGATTTTAGTTGGGGTAGTCGTTCAACATTCTACAAGAACAACTTATCATGGACTATGATTTCTCTGAAACCATGATAGATTTCAAATCGATCCTGACCCAGATGAGTCTGTGGTGTGAAATAATTTTTGTTGAGTGGATAGATTTTAGTTGGGGTAGTCGTTCAACATTCTACAAGAACAACGAACCATGGAGTATGATTTCTCTGAAACCATGATAGATTTCAAATCGATCCTGACCAAGATGAGTCTGTGGTGTGAAATAATTTTTGTTGAGTGGATAGATTTTAGTTGGGGTAGTCGTTCAACATTCTACAAGAACAACGAGCCATGGAGTATGATTTCTCTGAAACCATGATAGATCTCAAATCGATCCTGACCAAGATGAGTCTGTGGTGTGAAATAAGTTTTGTTGAGTGGATAGATTTTAGTTAGGGGTAGTCGTTCAACATTCTACAAGAACAACGAACCATGGAGTATGATTTCTCTGAAACCATGATAGATTTCAAATCGATCCTGACCAAGATGAGTCTGTGGTGTGAAATAAGTTTTGTTGAGTGGATAGATTTTAGTTAGGGGTAGTCGTTCAACATTCTACAAGAACAACGAGCCATGGAGTATGATTTCTCTGAAACCATGATAGATCTCAAATCGATCCTGACCAAGATGAGTCTGTGGTGTGAAATAAGTTTTGTTGAGTGGATAGATTTTAGTTAGGGGTAGTCGTTCAACATTCTACAAGAACAATTTACCATGGAGTATGATTTCTCTGAAATAATTTTTGTTGAGTGGATAGATTTTAGTTGGGATAGTCGTTCAACATTCTACAAGAACAACTTACCATGGGGTATGATTTCGCTGAAATAATTTTTGTTGAGTGGATAGATTTTAGTTGGGGTAGTCGTTCAACATTCTACAAGAACAACTTACCATGGAGTATGATTTCTCTGAAACCATGATAGATTTCAGATCGATCCTGACCAAGATGAGTCTGTGGTGTGAAATAATTTTTGTTGAGTGGATAGATTTTAGTTGGGGTAGTCGTTCAACATTCTACAAGAACAACGAACCATGGAGTATGATTTCTCTGAAATAATTTTTGTTGAGTGGATAGATTTTAGTTGGGGTAGTCGTTCAACATTCTACAAGAACAACTTACCATGGACTATGATTTCTCTGAAACCATGATAAATTTCAAATCGATCCTGACCAAGATGAGTCTGTGGTGTGAAATAATTTTTGTTGAGTGGATAGATTTTAGTTGGGGTAGTCGTTCAACATTCTACAAGAACAACTTACCATGGAGTATGATTTCTCTGAAATAATTTTTGTTGAGTGGATAGATTTTAGTTGGGGTAGTCGTTCAACATTCTACAAGAACAACGAACCATGGAGTATGATTTCTCTGAAATAATTTTTGTTGAGTGGATAGATTTTAGTTGGGGTAGTCGTTCAACATTCTACAAGAAAAACGAACCATGGAGTATGATTTCTCTGAAACCATGATAGATTTCAAATCGATTATGACCAAGATGAGTTTGTGGTGTGAAATAATTTTTGTTGAGTGGATAGATTTTAGTTGGGGTAGTCGTTCAACATTCTACAAGAACAACGAACCATGGAGTATGATTTCTCTAAAACCATGATAGATTTCAAATCGATCCTGACCAAGATGAGTCTGTGGTGTGAAATAATTTTTGTTGAGTGGATAGATTTTAGTTGGGATAGTCGTTCAACATTCTACAAGAACAACTTACCATGGGGTATGATTTCTCTGAAATAATTTTTGTTGAGTGGATAGATTTTAGTTGGGGTAGTCGTTCAACATTCTACAAGAACAACGAAACATGGAGTATGATTTCTCTGAAACCATGATAGATTTCAAATCGATCCTGACCAAGATGAGTCTGTGGTGTGAAATAATTTTTGTTGAGTGGATAGATTTTAGTTGGGGTAGTCGTTCAACATTCTACAAGAACAACGAACCATGGAGTATGATTTCTCTGAAATAATTTTTGTTGAGTGGATAGATTTTAGTTGGGGTAGTCGTTCAACATTCTACAAGAACAACGAACCATGGAGTATGATTTCTCTGAAATAATTTTTGTTGAGTGGATAGATTTTAGTTGGGGTAGTCGTTCAACATTCTACAAGAACCACGAACCATGGAGTATGATTTCTCTGAAACCATGATAGATTTCAAATCGATCCTGACCAAGATGAGTCTGTGGTGTGCAATAATTTTTGTTGAGTGGATAGATTTTAGTTATGGTAGTCGTTCAACATTCTACAAGAACAACTTACCATGGAGTATGATTTCTCTGAAATAATTTTTGTTGAGTGGATAGATTTTAGTTGGGGTAGTCGTTCAACATTCTACAAGAACAACGAACCATGGAGTATGATTTCTCTGAAACCATGATAGATTTCAAATCGATCCTGACCAAGATGAGTCTGTGGTGTGAAATAATTTTTGTTGAGTGGATAGATTTTAGTTGGAATAGTCGTTCAACATTCTACAAGAACAACGAACCATGGAGTATGATTTCTCTGAAACCATGATAGATTTCAAATCGAGCCTGACCAAGATGAGTCTGTGGTGTGAAATAATTTTTGTTGAGTGGATAGATTTTAGTTGGGGTAGTCGTTCAACATTCTACAAGAACAACTTACCATGGAGTATGATTTCTCTGAAACCATGATAGATTTCAAATCGATCCTGACCAAGATGAGTCTGTGGTGTGAAATAATTTTTGTTGAGTGGATAGATTTTAGTTGGGATAGTCGTTCAACATTCTACAAGAACAACGAACCATGGAGTATGATTTCTCTGAAACCATGATAGATTTCAAATCGAGCCTGACCAAGATGAGTCTGTGGTGTGAAATAATTTTTGTTGAGTGGATAGATTTTAGTTGGGGTAGTCGTTCAACATTCTACAAGAACAACTTACCATGGAGTATGATTTCTCTGAAACCATGATAGATTTCAAATCGATCCTGACCAAGATGAGTCTGTGGTGTGAAATAATTTTTGTTGAGTGGATAGATTTTAGTTGGGATAGTCGTTCAACATTCTACAAGAACAACGAACCATGGTGTATGATTTCTCTGAAACCATGATAGATTTCAAATCGAGCCTGACCAAGATGAGTCTGTGGTGTGCAATAATTTTTGTTGAGTGGATAGATTTTAGTTGGGGTAGTCGTTCAACATTCTACAAGAACAACTTACCATGGAATATGATTTCTCTGAAATAATTTTTGTTGAGTGGATAGATTTTAGTTGGGGTAGTCGTTCAACATTCTACGAGAACAACGAACCATGGAGTATGATTTCTCTGAAACCATGATAGATTTCAAATCGATCCTGACCAAGATGAGTCTGTGGTGTGAAATAATTTTTGTTGAGTGGATAGATTTTAGTTGGGATAGTCGTTCAACATTCTACAAGAACAACGAACCATGGAGTATGATTTCTCTGAAACCATGATAGATTTCAAATCGAGCCTGACCAAGATGAGTCTGTGGTGTGAAATAATTTTTGTTGAGTGGATAGATTTTAGTTGGGGTAGTCGTTCAACATTCTACAAGAACAACTTACCGTGGAGTATGGTTTCTCTGAAATAATTTTTGTTGAGTGGATAGATTTTAGTTGGGGTAGTCGTTCAACATTCTACAAGAACAACGAACCATGGAGTATGATTTCTCTGAAATAATTTTTGTTGAGTGGATAGATTTTAGTTGTTGTAGTCGTTCAACATTCTACAAGAACAACGAACCATGGAGTATGATTTCTCTGCAACCATGATAGATTTCAAATCGATCCAGACCAAGATGAATCTGTGGTGTGAAATAATTTTTGTTGAGTGGATAGATTTTAGTTGGGATAGTCGTTCAACATTCTACAAGAACAACGAACCATGGAGTATGATTTCTCTGAAACCATGATAGATTTCAAATCGATCCTGACCAAGATGAGTCTGTGGTGTGAAATAATTTTTGTTGAGTGGATAGATTTTAGTTGGGGTAGTCGTTCAACATTCTACAAGAACAACGAACCATGGAGTATGATTTCTCTGAAACCATGATAGATCTCAAATCGATACTGACCAAGATGAGTCTGTGGTGTGAAATAATTTTTGTTGAGTGGATAGATTTTAGTTGGGGTAGTCGTTCAACATTCTACAAGAACAACGAACCATGGAGTATGATTTCTCTGAAATAATTTTTGTTGAGTGGATAGATTTTAGTTAGGGGTAGTCGTTCAACATTCTACAAGAACAACGAACCATGGAGTATGATTTCTCTGAAACCATGATAGATTTCAAATCGATCCTGACCAAGATGAGTCTGTGGTGTGAAATAATTTTTGTTGAGTGGATAGATTTTAGTTGGGGTAGTCGTTCAATCGTTCAGAACAACGAACCATGGAGTATGATTTCGCTGAAACCATGATAGATCTCAAATCGATCCTGACCAAGATGAGTCTGTGGTGTGAAATAATTTTTGTTGAGTGGATAGATTTTAGTTGGGGTAGTCGTTCAACATTCTACAAGAACAACTTACCATGGAGTATGATTTCTCTGAAACCATGATAGATTTCAAATCGATCCTTACCAACATGAGTCTGTGGTGTGAAATAATTTTTGTTGAGTGGATAGATTTTAGTTGGGGTAGTTGTTCAACATTCTACAAGAACAAATTACCATGGAGTATGATTTCTCTGAAATAATTTTTGTTGAGTGGATAGATTTTAGTTGGGGTAGTCGTTCAACATTCTACAAGAACAACTTACCATGGAGTATGATTTCTCTGAAATAATTTTTGTTGAGTGGATAGATTTTAGTTGGGGTAGTCGTTCAACATTCTACAAGAACAACGAACCATGGAGTATGATTTCTCTGAAACCATGATAGATTTCAAATCGATCCTCACCAACATGAGTCTGTGGTGTGAAATAATTTTTGTTGAGTGGATAGATTTTAGTTGGGGTAGTCGTTCAACATTCTACAAGAACAACTTACCATGGAGTATGATTTCTCTGAAATAATTTTTGTTGAGTGGATAGATTTTAGTTGGGATAGTCGTTCAACATTCTACAAGAACAACATACCATGGAGTATGATTTCTCTGAAATAATTTTTGTTGAGTGGATAGATTTTAGTTGGGGTAGTCGTTCAACATTTTACAAGAACAACGAACCATGGAGTATGATTTCTCTGAAACCATGATAGATTTCAAATCGATCCTGACCAAGATGAGACTGTGGTGTGAAATAATTTTTGTTGAGTGGATAGATTTTAGTTGGGGTAGTCGTTCAACATTCTACAAGAACAACTTATCATGGACTATGATTTCTCTGAAACCATGATAGATTTCAAATCGATCCTGACCCAGATGAGTCTGTGGTGTGAAATAATTTTTGTTGAGTGGATAGATTTTAGTTGGGGTAGTCGTTCAACATTCTACAAGAACAACGAACCATGGAGTATGATTTCTCTGAAACCATGATAGATTTCAAATCGATCCTGACCAAGATGAGTCTGTGGTGTGAAATAATTTTTGTTGAGTGGATAGATTTTAGTTGGGGTAGTCGTTCAACATTCTACAAGAACAACGAGCCATGGAGTATGATTTCTCTGAAACCATGATAGATCTCAAATCGATCCTGACCAAGATGAGTCTGTGGTGTGAAATAAGTTTTGTTGAGTGGATAGATTTTAGTTAGGGGTAGTCGTTCAACATTCTACAAGAACAACGAACCATGGAGTATGATTTCTCTGAAACCATGATAGATTTCAAATCGATCCTGACCAAGATGAGTCTGTGGTGTGAAATAATTTTTGTTGGGTGGATAGATTTTAGTTGGGGTAGTCGTTCAACATTCTACAAGAACAATTTACCATGGAGTATGATTTCTCTGAAATAATTTTTGTTGAGTGGATAGATTTTAGTTGGGATAGTCGTTCAACATTCTACAAGAACAACTTACCATGGGGTATGATTTCGCTGAAATAATTTTTGTTGAGTGGATAGATTTTAGTTGGGGTAGTCGTTCAACATTCTACAAGAACAACTTACCATGGAGTATGATTTCTCTGAAACCATGATAGATT
Source organism: Xylota sylvarum (assembly GCA_905220385.1). Classification (NCBI taxonomy): domain Eukaryota; kingdom Metazoa; phylum Arthropoda; class Insecta; order Diptera; family Syrphidae; genus Xylota; species Xylota sylvarum. The sequence continues at coordinate 485,004 of CAJMZQ010000083.1, forward strand.
TCAGATCGATCCTGACCAAGATGAGTCTGTGGTGTGAAATAATTTTTGTTGAGTGGATAGATTTTAGTTGGGGTAGTCGTTCAACATTCTACAAGAACAACGAACCATGGAGTATGATTTCTCTGAAATAATTTTTGTTGAGTGGATAGATTTTAGTTGGGGTAGTCGTTCAACATTCTACAAGAACAACTTACCATGGACTATGATTTCTCTGAAACCATGATAAATTTCAAATCGATCCTGACCAAGATGAGTCTGTGGTGTGAAATAATTTTTGTTGAGTGGATAGATTTTAGTTGGGGTAGTCGTTCAACATTCTACAAGAACAACTTACCATGGAGTATGATTTCTCTGAAATAATTTTTGTTGAGTGGATAGATTTTAGTTGGGGTAGTCGTTCAACATTCTACAAGAACAACGAACCATGGAGTATGATTTCTCTGAAATAATTTTTGTTGAGTGGATAGATTTTAGTTGGGGTAGTCGTTCAACATTCTACAAGAAAAACGAACCATGGAGTATGATTTCTCTGAAACCATGATAGATTTCAAATCGATTATGACCAAGATGAGTTTGTGGTGTGAAATAATTTTTGTTGAGTGGATAGATTTTAGTTGGGGTAGTCGTTCAACATTCTACAAGAACAACGAACCATGGAGTATGATTTCTCTAAAACCATGATAGATTTCAAATCGATCCTGACCAAGATGAGTCTGTGGTGTGAAATAATTTTTGTTGAGTGGATAGATTTTAGTTGGGATAGTCGTTCAACATTCTACAAGAACAACTTACCATGGGGTATGATTTCTCTGAAATAATTTTTGTTGAGTGGATAGATTTTAGTTGGGGTAGTCGTTCAACATTCTACAAGAACAACTTACCATGGAGTATGATTTCTCTGAAACCATGATAGATTTCAAATCGATCCTGACCAAGATGAGTCTGTGGTGTGAAATAATTTTTGTTGAGTGGATAGATTTTAGTTGGGGTAGTCGTTCAACATTCTACAAGAACAACGAACCATGGAGTTGATTTCTCTGAAATAATTTTTGTTGAGTGGATAGATTTTAGTTGGGGTAGTCGTTCAACATTCTACAAGAACAACGAACCATGGAGTATGATTTCTCTGAAATAATTTTTGTTGAGTGGATAGATTTTAGTTGGGGTAGTCGTTCAACATTCTACAAGAAAAACGAACCATGGAGTATGATTTCTCTGAAACCATGATAGATTTCAAATCGATTATGACCAAGATGAGTTTGTGGTGTGAAATAATTTTTGTTGAGTGGATAGATTTTAGTTGGGGTAGTCGTTCAACATTCTACAAGAACAACGAACCATGGAGTATGATTTCTCTAAAACCATGATAGATTTCAAATCGATAATGACCAAGATGAGTCTGTGGTGTGAAATAATTTTTGTTGAGTGGATAGATTTTAGTTGGGGTAGTCGTTCAACATTCTACAAGAACAACTTACCATGGAGTATGGCTTCTCTGAAATAATTTTTGTTGAGTGGATAGATTTTAGTTGGGATAGTCGTTCAGCATTCTACAAGAACAACGAACCATGGAGTATGATTTCTCTGAAACCATGATAGATTTCAAATCGATCCTGACCAAGATGAGTCTGTGGTGTGAAATAATTTTTGTTGAGTGGATAGATTTTAGTTGGGGTAGTCGTTCAACATTCTACAAGAACAACGAACCATGGAGTATGATTTCTCTGAAACCATGATAGATTTCAAATCGATCCTGACCAAGATGAGTCTGTGGTGTGAAATAATTTTTGTTGAGTGGATAGATTTTAGTTGTTGTAGTCGTTCAACATTCTACAAGAACAACGAACCATGGAGTATGATTTCTCTGAAATAATTTTTGTTGAGTGGATAGATTTTAGTTGGGGTAGTCGTTCAACATTCTACAAGAAAAACGAACCATGGAGTATGATTTCTCTGAAACCATGATAGATTTCAAATCGATTATGACCAAGATGAGTTTGTGGTGTGAAATAATTTTTGTTGAGTGGATAGATTTTAGTTGGGGTAGTCGTTCAACATTCTACAAGAACAACGAACCATGGAGTATGATTTCTCTAAAACCATGATAGATTTCAAATCGATCCTGACCAAGATGAGTCTGTGGTGTGAAATAATTTTTGTTGAGTGGATAGATTTTAGTTGGGGTAGTCGTTCAACATTCTACAAGAACAACTTACCATGGAGTATGGCTTCTCTGAAATAATTTTTGTTGAGTGGATAGATTTTAGTTGGGATAGTCGTTCAGCATTCTACAAGAACAACGAACCATGGAGTATGATTTCTCTGAAACCATGATAGATTTCAAATCGATCCTGACCAAGATGAGTCTGTGGTGTGAAATAATTTTTGTTGAGTGGATAGATTTTAGTTGGGGTAGTCGTTCAACATTCTACAAGAACAACGAACCATGGAGTATGATTTCTCTGAAACCATGATAGATTTCAAATCGATCCTGACCAAGATGAGTCTGTGGTGTGAAATAATTTTTGTTGAGTGGATAGATTTTAGTTGGGGTAGTCGTTCACCATTCTACAAGAACAACGAACCATGGAGTATGATTTCTCTGCAACCATGATAGATTTCAAATCGATCCTGACCAAGATGAGTCTGTGGTGTGAAATAATTTTTGTTGAGTGGATAGATTTTAGTTGTTGTAGTCGTTCAACATTCTACAAGAACAACGAACCATGGAGTATGATTTCTCTGCAACCATGATAGATTTCAAATCGATCCTGACCAAGATGAGTCTGTGGTGTGAAATAATTTTTGTTGAGTGGATAGATTTTAGTTGGGATAGTCGTTCAACATTCTACAAGAACAACGAACCATGGAGTATGATTTCTCTGAAACCATGATAGATTTCAAATCGATTCTGACCAAGATGAGTCTGTGGTGTGAAATAATTTTTGTTGAGTGGATAGATTTTAGTTGGGATAGTCGTTCAACATTCTACAAGAACAACGAACCATGGAGTATGATTTCTCTGAAATAATTTTTGTTGAGTGGATAGATTTTAGTTGGGATAGTCCTTCAACATTCTACAAGAACAACGAACCATGGAGTATGATTTCTCTGAAATAATTTTTGTTGAGTGAATAGATTTTAGTTGGGATAGTCGTTCAACATTCTACAAGAACAACGAACCATGGAGTATGATTTCTCTGCAACCATGATAGATTTCAAATCGATCCTGACCAAGATGAGTCTGTGGTGTGAAATAATTTTTGTTGAGTGGATAGATTTTAGTTAGGGGTAGTCGTTCAACATTCTACAAGAACAACTTACCATGGAGTATGATTTCTCTGAAATAATTTTTGTTGAGTGGATAGATTTTAGTTGGGGTAGTCGTTCAACATTCTACAAGAACAACGAACCATGGAGTATGATTTCTCTGAAACCATGATAGATTTCAAATCGATCCTGACCAAGTTGAGTCTGTGGTGTGAAATAATTTTTGTTGAGTGGATAGATTTTAGTTGGGATAGTCGTTCAACATTCTACAAGAACAACGAACCATGGAGTATGATTTCTCTGAAATAATTTTTGTTGAGTATATAGATTTTAGTTTGGATAGTCGCTCAACATTCTACAAGAACAACGAACCATGGAGTATGATTTCTCTGAAACCATGATAGATTTCAAATCGATCCTGACCAAGATGAGTCTGTGGTGTGAAATAATTTTTGTTGAGTGGATAGATTATAGTTGGGGTAGTCGTTCAACATTCTACAAGAACAACGAACCATGGAGTATGATTTCTCTGAAACCATGATAGATTTCAAATCGATCCTGACCAAGATGAGTCTGCGGTGTGAAATAATTTTTGTTGAGTGGATAGATTTTAGTTGGGGTAGTCGTTCAACATTCTACAAGAACAACGAACCATGGAGTATGATTTCTCTGCAACCATGATAGATTTCAAATCGATCCTGACCAAGATGAGTCTGTGGTGTGAAATAATTTTTGTTGAGTGGATAGATTTTAGTTGGGGTAGTCGTTCAACATTCTACAAGAACAACGAACCATGGAGTATGATTTCTCTGCAACCATGATAGATTTCAAATCGATCCTGACCAAGATGAGTCTGTGGTGTGAAATAATTTTTGTTGAGTGGATAGATTTTAGTTGGGATAGTCGTTCAACATTCTACAAGAACAACGAACCATGGAGTATGATTTCTCTGAAACCATGATAGATTTCAAATCGATCCTGACCAAGATGAGTCTGTGGTGTGAAATAATTTTTGTTGAGTGGATAGATTTTAGTTGGGATAGTCGTTCAACATTCTACAAGAACAACGAACCATGGAGTATGATTTCTCTGAAACCATGATAGATTTCAAATCGATCCTGACCAAGATGAGTCTGTGGTGTGAAATAATTTTTGTTGAGTGGATAGATTTTAGTTGGGGTAGTCGTTCAACACTCTACAAGAACAACGAACCATGGAGTATGATTTCTCTGCAACCATGATAGATTTCAAATCTATTATGACCAAGATGAGTCTGTGGTGTGAAATAATTTTTGTTGAGTGGATAGATTTTAATTGGGGTAGTCGTTCAACATTCTACAAGAACAACTTACCATGGAATATGATTTCTCTGAAATAATTTTTGTTGAGTGGATAGATTTTAGCTGGGGTAGTCGTTCAACATTCTACAAGAACAACGAACCATGGAGTATGATTTCTCTGCAACCATGATAGATTTGAAATCGATCCTGACCAAGATGAGTCTGTGGTGTGAAATAATTTTTGTTGAGTGGATAGATTTTAGTTGGGGTAGTCGTTCAACATTCTACAAGAACAACGAACCATGGAGTATGATTTCTCTGAAACAATTTTTGTTGAGTGGATAGATTTTAGTTAGGGGTAGTCGTTCAACATTCTACAAGAACAACGAACCATGGAGTATGATTTCTCTGAAACCATGATAGATTTCAAATCGATTATGACCAAGATGAGTCTGTGGTGTGAAATAATTTTTGTTGAGTGGATAGATTTTAGTTGGGGTAGTCGTTCAACATTCTACAAGAACAACTTACCATGGAGTATGATTTCTCTGAAATAATTTTTGTTGAGTGGATAGATTTTAGTTGGGGTAGTCGTTCAACATTCTACAAGAACAACGAGACATGGAGTATGATTTCTCTGCAACCATGATAGATTTCAAATCGATTCTGACCAAGATGAGTCTGTGGTGTGAAATAATTTTTGTTGAGTGGATAGATTTTAGTTGGGGTAGTCGTTCAACATTCTACAAGAACAACGAACCTTGGAGTATGATTTCTCTGAAATAATTTTTGTTGAGTGGATAGATTTTAGTTGGGGTAGTCGTTCAACATTCTACAAGAACAACGAACCATGGAGTATGATTTCTCTGAAATAATTTTTGTTGAGTGGATAGATTTTAATTGGGGTAGTCGTTCAACATTCTACAAGAACAACTTACCATGGAGTATGATTTCTCTGAAATAATTTTTGTTGAGTGGATAGATTTTAGTTGGGATAGTCGTTCAACATTCTACAAGAACAACGAACCATGGAGTATGATTTCTCTGCAACCATGATAGATTTCAAATCGATCCTGACCAAGATGAGTCTGTGGTGTGAAATAATTTTTGTTGAGTGGATAGATTTTAGTAGGGATAGGCGTTCAACATTTTACAAGAACAACGAACCACGGAGTATGATTTCTCTGAAATAATGTTTGTTGAGTGGATAGATTTTAGTTGGGGTAGTCGTTCGACATTCTACAAGAACAACTTACCATGGAGTATGATTTCTCTGAAACCATGATAGATTTCAAATCGATCCTGACCAAGATGAGTCTGTGGTGTGAAATAATTTTTGTTGAGTGGATAGATTTTAGTTGGGGTAGTCGTTCAACATTCTACAAGAGCAGCGAACCATGGAGTATGATTTCTCTGAAATAATTTTTGTTGAGTGGATAGATTTTAGTTGGGATAGTCGTTCAACATTCTACAAGAACAACTTACCATGGAGTATGATTTCTGTGAAACCATGATAGATTTCAAATCGATCCTGACCAAGATGAGTCTGTGGTGTGAAATAATTTTTGTTGAGTGGATAGATTTTAGTTGGGATAGTCGTTCAACATTTTACAAGAACAACGATTCATGGAGTATGATTTCTCTGAAACCATGATAGATTTCAAATCGATCCTGACCAAGATGAGTCTGTGGTGTGAAATAATTTTTGTTGAGTGGATAGATTTTAGTTGGGGTAGTCGTTCAACATTCTACAAGAACAACTTACCATGGAGTATGATTTCTCTGAAATAATTTTTGTTGAGTGGATAGATTTTAGTTGGGATAGTCGTTCAACATTCTACAAGGACAACTTACCATGGACTATGATTTCTCTGAAACCATGATAGATTTCAAATCGATCCTGACCAAGATGAGTCTGTGGTGTGAACTAATTTTTGTTGAGTGGATAGATTTTAGCTGGGATAGTCGTTCAACATTCTACAAGAACAACTTAACATGGAGCATGATTTCTCTGAAATAATTGTTGTTGAGTGGATACATTTTAGTTGGGGTAGTCGTTCAACATTCTACAAGAACAACGAACCATGGACTATGATTTCTCTGAAACCATGATAGATTTCAAATCGATCCTGACCAAGATGAGTCTGTGGTGTGAAATAATTTTTGTTGAGTGGATAGATTTTAGTTGGGGTAGTCGTTCAACATTCTACAAGAACAACTTACCATGGAGTATGATTTCTCTGAAACCATGATAGATTTCAAATCGATCCTGACCAAGTTGAGACTGTGGTGTGAAATAATTTTTGTTGAGTGGATAGATTTTAGTTAGGGGTAGTCGTTCAACATTTTACAAGAACAACTTACCATGGAGTATGATTTCTCTGAAATAATTTTTGTTGAGTGGATAGATTTTAGTTGGGATAGTCGTTCAACATTCTACAAGAACAACTTACCATGGAGTATGATTTCTCTGAAATAATTTTTGTTGAGTGGATAGATTTTAGTTGGGTAGTCGTTCAACATTCTACAAGAACAACGAACCATGGAGTATGATTTCTCTGCAACCATGATAGATTTCAAATCGATCCTGACCAAGATGAGTCTGTGGTGTGAAATAATTTTTGTTGAGTGGATAGATTTTAGTTGGGGTAGTCGTTCAACATCCTACAAGAACAACGAACCATGGAGTATGATTTCTCTGAAATAATTTTTGCTGAGTGGATAGATTTTAGTAGGGATAGTCGTTCAACATTTTACAAGAACAACGAACCATGGAGTATGATTTCTCTGAAATAATTTTTGTTGAGTGGATAGATTTTAGTTGGGGTAGTCGTTCAACATTCTACAAGAACAACTTACCATGGAGTATGATTTCTCTGAAATAATTTTTGTTGAGTGGATAGATTTTAGTTGGGGTAGTCGTTCAACATTCTACAAGAACAACGAACCATGGAGTATGATTTCTCTGAAAACATGATAGATTTCAAATCGATCCTGACCAAGATGAGTCTGTGGTGTGAAATAATTTTTGTTGAGTGGATAGATTTTAGTTGGGATAGTCGTTCAACATTCTACAAGAACAACTTACCATGGACTATGATTTCTCTGAAACCATGATAGATTTCAAATCGATCCTGACCAAGATGAGTCTGTGGTGTGAAATAATTTTTGTTGAGTGGATAGATTTTAGTTGGGGTAGTCGTTCAACATTCTACAAGAGCAGCGAACCATGGAGTATGATTTCTCTGAAATAATTTTTGTTGAGTGGATAGATTTTAGTTGGGATAGTCGTTCAACATTCTACAAGAACAACTTACCATGGAGTATGATTTCTCTGAAACCATGATAGATTTCAAATCGATCCTGACCAAGATGAGTCTGTGGTGTGAAATAATTTTTGTTGAGTGGATAGATTTTAGTTGGGATAGTCGTTCAACATTCTACAAGAACAACTTACCATGGAGTATGATTTCTCTGAAACCATGATAGATTTCAAATCGATCCTGACCAAGATGAGTCTGTGGTGTGAAATAATTTTTGTTGAGTGGATAGATTTTAGTTGGGATAGTCGTTCCACATTCTACAAGAACAACTTACCATGGACTATGATTTCTCTGAAACCATGATAGATTTCAAATCGATCCTGACCAAGATGAGTCTGTGGTGTGAAATAATTTTTGTTGAGTGGATAGATTTTAGTTGGGGTAGTCGTTCAACATTCTACAAGAACAACTTACCATGGACTATGATTTCTCTGAAACCATGATAGATTTCAAATCGATCCTGACCAAGATGAGTCTGTGGTGTGAAATAATTTTTGTTGAGTGGATAGATTTTAGTTGGGATAGTCGTTCAACATTCTACAAGAACAACGAACCATGGAGTATGATTTCTCTGCAACCATGATAGATTTCAAATCGATCCTGACCAAGATGAGTCTGTGGTGTGAAATAATTTTTGTTGAGTGGATAGATTTTAGTTGGGGTAGTCGTTCAACATTCTACAAGAACAACGAACCATGGAGTACGATTTCTCTGAAATAATTTTTGTTGAGTGGATAGATTTTAGTTGGGGTAGTCGTTCAACATTTTACAAGAACAACGAACCATGGAGTATGATTTCTCTGAAACCATGATAGATTTCAAATCGATCCTGACCAAGATGAGTCTGTGGTGTGAAATAGTTTTTGTTGAGTGGATAGATTTAAGTTGGGATAGTCGTTCAACATTCTACAAGAACAACTTACCATGGAGTATGATTTCTCTGAAACCATGATAGATTTCAAATCGATCCTGACCAAGATGAGTCTGTGGTGTGAAATAATTTTTGTTGAGTGGATAGATTTTAGTTGGGGTAGTCGTTCAACATTCTACAAGAACAACTTACCATGGAGTATGATTTCTCTGAAATAATTTTTGTTGAGTGGATAGATTTTAGTTGGGGTAGTCGTTCAACATTCTACAAGAACAACTTACCATGGAGTATGATTTCTCTGAAACCATGATAGATTTCAAATCGATCCTGACCAAGATGAGTCTGTGGTGTGAAATAATTTTTGTTGAGTGGATAGATTTTAGTTGGGATAGTCGTTCAACATTTTACAAGAACAACGATTCATGGAGTATGATTTCTCTGAAACCATGATAGATTTCAAATCGATCCTGACCAAGATGAGTCTGTGGTGTAAAATAATTTTTGTTGAGTGGATAGATTTTAGTTGGGGTAGTCGTTCAACATTCTACAAGAACAACTTACCATGGAGTATGATTTCTCTGAAATAATTTTTGTTGAGTGGATAGATTTTAGTTGGGGTAGTCGTTCAACATTCTACAAGAACAACTTAATATGGAGTATGATTTCTCTGAAATAATTTTTGTTGAGTGGATAGATTTTAGTTGGGATAGTCGTTCAACATTCTACAAGAACAACTTACCATGGAGTATGATTTCTCTGAAATAATTTTTGTTGAGTGGATAGATTTTAGTTGGGGTAGTCGTTCAACATTCTACAAGAACAACTTACCATGGAGTATAATTTCTCTGAAATAATTTTTGTTGAGTGGATAGATTTTAGTTGGGATAGTCGTTCAACATTCTACAAGAACAACTTACCATGGACTATGATTTCTCTGAAACCATGATAGATTTCAAATCGATCCTGACCAAGATGAGTCTGTGGATTGAAATAATTTTTGTTGAGTGGATAGATTTTAGTTGGGGTAGTCGTTCAACATTCTACAAGAACAACGAACCATGGAGTATGATTTCTCTGAAACCATGATAGATTTCAAATCGATTCTGACCAAGATGAGTCTGTGGTGTGAAATAATTTTTGTTGAGTGGATAGATTTTAGTTGGGGTAGTCGTTCAACATACTACAAGAACAACTTACCATGGAGTATGATTTCTCTGAAACCATGATAGATTTCAAATCGATCCTGACCAAGATGGGTCTGTGGTGTGAAATAATTTTTGTTGAGTGGATAGATTTTAGTTGGGGTAGTCGTTCAACATTCTACAAGAACAACTTACCATATAGTATGATTTCTCTGAAACCATGATAGATTTCAAATCGATCCTGACCAAGATGAGTCTGTGGTGTGAAATAATTTTTGTTGAGTGGATAGATTTTAGTTAGGGGTAGTCGTTCAACATTCTACAAGAACAACGAATCATGGAGTATGATTTCTCTGAAATAATTTTTCTTGAGTGGATAGATTTTAGTTGGGATAGTCGTTCAACATTCTACAAGAACAACAAACCATGGAGTATGATTTCTCTGAAACCATGTTAGATTTCAAATCGATCCTGACCAAGATGAGTCTGTGGTGTGAAATAATTTTTGTTGAGTGGATAGATTTTAGTTGGGATAGTCGTTCAACATTCTACAAGAACAACTTACCACGGAGTATGATTTCTCTGAAACCATGATAGATTTCAAATCGATCCTGACCAAGATGAGACTGTGGTGTGAAATAATTTTTGTTGAGTGGATAGATTTTAGTTAGGGGTAGTCGTTCAACATTCTACAAGAACAACGAACCATGGAGTATGATTTCTCTGAAATAATTTTTGTTGAGTGGATAGATTTTAGTTGGGGTAGTCGTTCAACATACTACAAGAACAACTTACCATGGAGTATGATTTCTCTGAAACCATGATAGATTTCAAATCGATCCTGACCAAGATGAGTCTGTGGTGTGAAATAATTTTTGTTGAGTGGATAGATTTTAGTTAGGGGTAGTCGTTCAACATTCTACAAGAACAGCTTACCATGGATTATGATTTCTCTGAAACCATGATAGATTTCAAATCGATCCTGACCAAGATGAGTCTGTGGTGTGAAATAATTTTTGTTGAGTGGATAGATTTTAGTTGGGATAGTCGTTCAACATTCTACAAGAACAACGAACCATGAAGTATGATTTCTCTGAAACCATGATAGATTTCAAATCGGTCCTGACCAAGATGAGTCTGTGTTGTGAAATAATTTTTGTTGAGTGGATAGATTTTAGTTGGGATAGTCGTTCAACATTCTACAAGAACAACTTACCATGGAGTATGATTTCTCTGAAATAATTTTTGTTGAGTGGATAGATTTTAGTTGGGGTAGTCGTTCAACATTCTACAAGAACAACTTACCATGGAGTATAATTTCTCTGAAATAATTTTTGTTGAGTGGATAGATTTTAGTTGGGATAGTCGTTCAACATTCTACAAGAACAACTTACCATGGACTATGATTTCTCTGAAACCATGATAGATTTCAAATCGATCCTGACCAAGATGAGTCTGTGGATTGAAATAATTTTTGTTGAGTGGATAGATTTTAGTTGGGGTAGTCGTTCAACATTCTACAAGAACAACGAACCATGGAGTATGATTTCTCTGAAACCATGATAGATTTCAAATCGATTCTGACCAAGATGAGTCTGTGGTGTGAAATAATTTTTGTTGAGTGGATAGATTTTAGTTGGGGTAGTCGTTCAACATACTACAAGAACAACTTACCATGGAGTATGATTTCTCTGAAACCATGATAGATTTCAAATCGATCCTGACCAAGATGGGTCTGTGGTGTGAAATAATTTTTGTTGAGTGGATAGATTTTAGTTGGGGTAGTCGTTCAACATTCTACAAGAACAACTTACCATATAGTATGATTTCTCTGAAACCATGATAGATTTCAAATCGATCCTGACCAAGATGAGTCTGTGGTGTGAAATAATTTTTGTTGAGTGGATAGATTTTAGTTAGGGGTAGTCGTTCAACATTCTACAAGAACAACGAATCATGGAGTATGATTTCTCTGAAATAATTTTTCTTGAGTGGATAGATTTTAGTTGGGATAGTCGTTCAACATTCTACAAGAACAACAAACTATGGAGTATGATTTCTCTGAAACCATGTTAGATTTCAAATCGATCCTGACCAAGATGAGTCTGTGGTGTGAAATAATTTTTGTTGAGTGGATAGATTTTAGTTGGGATAGTCGTTCAACATTCTACAAGAACAACTTACCACGGAGTATGATTTCTCTGAAACCATGATAGATTTCAAATCGATCCTGACCAAGATGAGACTGTGGTGTGAAATAATTTTTGTTGAGTGGATAGATTTTAGTTAGGGGTAGTCGTTCAACATTCTACAAGAACAACGAACCATGGAGTATGATTTCTCTGAAATAATTTTTGTTGAGTGGATAGATTTTAGTTGGGGTAGTCGTTCAACATACTACAAGAACAACTTACCATGGAGTATGATTTCTCTGAAACCATGATAGATTTCAAATCGATCCTGACCAAGATGAGTCTGTGGTGTGAAATAATTTTTGTTGAGTGGATAGATTTTAGTTAGGGGTAGTCGTTCAACATTCTACAAGAACAACTTACCATGGATTATGATTTCTCTGAAACCATGATAGATTTCAAATCGATCCTGACCAAGATGAGTCTGGGGTGTGAAATAATTTTTGTTGAGTGGATAGATTTTAGTTGGGATAGTCGTTCAACATTCTACAAGAACAACGAACCATGAAGTATGATTTCTCTGAAACCATGATAGATTTCAAATCGGTCCTGACCAAGATGAGTCTGTGTTGTGAAATAATTTTTGTTGAGTGGATAGATTTTAGTTGGGATAGTCGTTCAACATTCTACAAGAACAACTTACCATGGAGTATGATTTCTCTGAAACCATGATAGATTTCAAATCGATCCTGACCAAGATGAGTCTGTGGTGTGAAATAATTTTTGTTGAGTGGATAGATTTTAGTTGGGGTAGTCGTTCAACATTCTACAAGAACAACTTACCATGGAGTATGATTTCTCTGAAATAATTTTTGTTGAGTGGATAGATTTTAGTTGGGATAGTCGTTCAGCATTCTACAAAGAACAACTTACCATGGAGTATTATTTCTCTGAAACCATGATAGATTTCAAATCGATCCTGACCAAGATGAGTCTGTGGTGTGAAATAATTTTTGTTGAATGGATAGATTTTAGTTGGGATAGTCGTTCAACATTCTACAAGAACACCTTACCATGGAGTATGATTTCTCTGAAACCATGATAGATTTCAAATCGATCCTGACCAAGATGAGTCTGTGGTGTGAAATAATTTTTGTTGAGTGGATAGATTTTAGTTAGGGGTAGTCGTTCAACATTCTACAAGAACAACTTACCATGGAGTATGATTTCTCTGAAATAATTTTTGTTGAGTGGATAGATTTTAGTTGGGATAGTCGTTCAACATTCTACAAGAACAACGAACCATGGAGTATGATTTCTCTGAAATACTTTTTGTTGAGTGGATAGATTTTAGTTGGGATAGTCGTTCAACATTCTACAAGAACAACGGACCATGGAGTATGATTTCTCTGAAACCATGATAGATTTCAAATCGATCCTGACCAAGATGAGTCTGTGGTGTGAAATAATTTTTGTTGAGTGGATAGATTTTAGTTGGGATAGTCATTCAACATTCTACATGATAGATTTCAAATCGATCCTGACCAAGATGAGTCTGTGGTGTGAAATAATTTTTGTTGAGTGGATAGATTTTGTTGGGATAGTCGTTCAACATTCTACAAGAACAACTTACCATGGAGTATGATTTCTCTGAAATAATTTTTGTTGAGTGGATAGATTTTAGTTGGGATAGTCGTTCAACATTCTACAAGAACAACTTACCATGGAGTGTGATTTCTCTGAAACCATGATAGATTTCAAATCGATCCTGACCAAGATGAGTCTGTGGTGTGAAATAATTTTTGTTGAGTGGATAGATTTTAGTTGGGATAGTCGTCCAACATTCTACAAGAACAACTTACCATATAGTATGATTTCTCTGAAACCATGATAGATTTCAAATCGATCCTGACCAAGATGAGTCTGTGGTGTGAAATAATTTTTGTTGAGTGGATAGATTTTAGTTGGGATAGTCGTTCAACATTCTACAAGAACAACGAACCATGGAGTATGATTTCTCTGAAATAATTTTTGTTGAGTGGATAGATTTTAGTTGGGATAGTCGTTCAACATTCTACAAGAACAACGAACCATGGAGTATGATTTCTCTGAAATAATTTTTGTTGAGTGGATAGATTTTAGTTGGGGTAGTCGTTCAACATTCTACAAGAACAACGAACCATGGAGTATGATTTCTTTGAAACCATGATAGATTTCAAATCGATCCTGACCAAGATGAGTCTGTGGTGTGAAATAGTTTTTGTTGAGTGAATAGATTTTAGTTGGGATAGTCGTTCAACATTCTACAAGAACAACGAACCATGGAGTATGATTTCTCTGCAACCATGATAGATTTCAAATCGATCCTGACCAAGATGAGTCTGTGGTGTGAAAAAATTTTTGTTGAGTGGATAGATTTTAGTTAGGGGTAGACGTTCAACATTCTACAAGAACAACTTACCATGGACTATGATTTCTCTGAAACCATGATAGATTTCAAATCGATCCTGACCAAGATGAGTCTGTGGTGTGAAATAATTTTTGTTGAGTGGATAGATTTTAGTTGTGGTAGTCGTTCAACATTCTACAAGAACAACTTACCATGGACTATGATTTCTCTGAAACCATGATAGATTTCAAATCGATCCGGACCAAGATGAGTCTGTGGTGTGAAATAATTTTTGTTGAGTGGATAGATTTTAGTTGGGGTAGTCGTTTAACATTCTACAAGAACAACTTACCATGGAGTATGATTTTTCTGAAACCATGATAGATTTCAAATTGATCCTGACCAAGATGAGTCTGTGGTGTGAAATAATTTTTGTTGAGTGGATAGATTTTAGTTGGGGTAGTCGTTCAACATTCTACAAGAACAACTTACCATGGAGTATGATTTCTCTGAAACAATTTTTGTTGAGTGGATAGATTTTAGTTGGGATAGCCGTTCAACATTCTACAAGAACAACGAAACATGGAGTATGATTTCTCTGAAACCATGATAGATTTCAAATCGATCCTGACCAAGATGAGTCTGTGGTGTGAAATATTTTTTGTTGAGTGGATAGATTTTAGTTGGGGTAGTCGTTCAACATTCTACAAGAACAACTTACCATGGAGTATGATTTCTCTGAAATAATTTTTGTTGAGTGGATAGATTTTGTTGGGATAGTCGTTCAACATTCTACAAGAACAACTTACCATGGAGTGTGATTTCTCTGAAACCATGATAGATTTCAAATCGATCCTGACCAAGATGAGTCTGTGGTGTGAAATAATTTTTGTTGAGTGGATAGATTTTAGTTGGGATAGTCGTTCAACATTCTACAAGAACAACTTACCATATAGTATGATTTCTCTGAAACAATTTTTGTTGAGTGGATAGAATTTAGTTGGGATAGTCGTTCAACATTCTACAAGAACAACGAACCATGGAGTATGAGTTCTCTGAAATACTTTTTGTTGAGTGGATAGATTTTAGTTGGGATAGTCGTTCAACATTCTACAAGAACAACGGACCATGGAGTATGATTTCTCTGAAACCATGATAGATTTCAAATCGATCCTGACCAAGATGAGTCTGTGGTGTGAAATAATTTTTGTTGAGTGGATAGATTTTCAACATTCTACATGATAGATTTCAAATCGATCCTGACCAAGATGAGTCTGTGGTGTGAAATAATTTTTGTTGAGTGGATAGATTTTAGTTGGGATAGTCGTTCAACATTCTACAAGAACAACTTACCATGGAGTATGATTTCTCTGAAATAATTTTTGTTGAGTGGATAGATTTTAGTTGGGATAGTCGTTCAACATTCTACAAGAACAACTTACCATGGAGTGTGATTTCTCTGAAACCATGATAGATTTCAAATCGATCCTGACCAAGATGAGTCTGTGGTGTGAAATAATTTTTGTTGAGTGGATAGATTTTAGTTGGGATAGTCGTTCAACATTCTACAAGAACAACTTACCATATAGCATGATTTCTCTGAAACCATGATAGATTTCAAATCGATCCTGACCAAGATGAGTCTGTGGTGTGAAATAATTTTTGTTGAGTGGATAGATTTTAGTTGGGATAGTCGTTCAACATTCTACAAGAACAACTTACCATGGAGTATGATTTCTCTGAAATAATTTTTGTTGAGTGGATAGATTTTAGTTGGGATAGTCGTTCAACATTCTACAAGAACAACTTACCATGGAGTGTGATTTCTCTGAAACCATGATAGATTTCAAATCGATCCTGACCAAGATGAGTCTGTGGTGTGAAATAATTTTTGTTGAGTGGATAGATTTTAGTTGGGATAGTCGTTCAACATTCTACAAGAACAACTTACCATATAGCATGATTTCTCTGAAACCATGATAGATTTCAAATCGATCCTGACCAAGATGAGTCTGTGGTGTGAAATAATTTTTGTTGAGTGGATAGATTTTAGTTGGGATAGTCGTTCAACATTCTACAAGAACAACTTACCATATAGCATGATTTCTCTGAAACCATGATAGATTTCAAATCGATCCTGACCAAGATGAGTCTGTGGTGTGAAATAATTTTTGTTGAGTGGATAGATTTTAGTTGGGGTAGTCGTTCAACATTCTACAAGAACAACTTACCATGGAGTATGATTTCTCTGAAATAATTTTTGTTGAGTGGATAGATTTTAGTTGGGATAGTCGTTCAACATTCTACAAGAACAACGAATCATGGAGTATGATTTCTCTGAAATAATTTTTGTTGAGTGGATAGATTTTAGTTGGGATAGTCGTTCAACATTCTACAAGAACAACGAACCATGGAGTATGATTTCTCTGAAATAATTTTTGTTGAGTGGATAGATTTTAGTTGGGGTAGTCGTTCAACATTCTACAAGAACAACGAACCATGGAGTATGATTTCTTTGAAACCATGATAGATTTCAAATCGATCCTGACCAAGATGAGTCTGTGGTGTGAAATAGTTTTTGTTGAGTGAAAAGATTTTAGTTGGGATAGTCGTTCAACATTCTACAAGAACAACTTACCATGGAGTATGATTTCTCTGAAATAAATTTTGTTGAGTGGATAGATTTTAGTTGGGATAGTCGTTCAACATTCTACAAGAACAACTTACCATGGAGTGTGATTTCTCTGAAACCATGATAGATTTCAAATCGATCCTGACCAAGATGAGTCTGTGGTGTGAAATAATTTTTGTTGAGTGGATAGATTTTAGTTGGGATAGTCGTTCAACATTCTACAAGAACAACTTACCATATAGTATGATTTCTCTGAAACCATGATAGATTTCAAATCGATCTTGACCAAGATGAGTCTGTGGTGTGAAATAATTTTTGTTGGGTGGATAGATTTTAGTTGGGGTAGTCGTTCAACATTCTACAAGAACAACTTACCATGGAGTATGATTTCTCTGAAATAATTTTTGTTGAGTGGATAGATTTTAGTTGGGATAGTCGTTCAACATTCTACAAGAACAACGAACCATGGAGTATGATTTCTCTGAAATAATTTTTGTTGAGTGGATAGATTTTAGTTGGGATAGTCGTTCAACATTCTACAAGAACAACGAACCATGGAGTATGATTTCTCTGAAATAATTTTTGTTGAGTGGATAGATTTTAGTTGGGGTAGTCGTTCAACATTCTACAAGAACAACGAACCATGGAGTATGATTTCTTTGAAACCATGATAGATTTCAAATCGATCCTGACCAAGATGAGTCTGTGGTGTGAAATAGTTTTTGTTGAGTGAATAGATTTTAGTTGGGATAGTCGTTCAACATTCTACAAGAACAACGAACCATGGAGTATGATTTCTCTGCAACCATGATAGATTTCAAATCGATCCTGACCAAGATGAGTCTGTGGTGTGAAAAAATTTTTGTTGAGTGGATAGATTTTAGTTAGGGGTAGACGTTCAACATTCTACAAGAACATCTTACCATGGACTATGATTTCTCTGAAACCATGATAGATTTCAAATCGATCCTGACCAAGATGAGTCTGTGGTGTGAAATAATTTTTGTTGAGTGGATAGATTTTAGTTGTGGTAGTCGTTCAACACTCTACAAGAACAACTTACCATGGACTATGATTTCTCTGAAACCATGATAGATTTCAAATCGATCCGGACCAAGATGAGTCTGTGGTGTGAAATAATTTTTGTTGAGTGGATAGATTTTAGTTGGGGTAGTCGTTTAACATTCTACAAGAACAACTTACCATGGAGTATGATTTTTCTGAAACCATGATAGATTTCAAATCGATCCTGACCAAGATGAGTCTGTGGTGTGAAATAATTTTTGTTGAGTGGACAGATTTTAGTTGGGGTAGTCGTTCAACATTCTACAAGAACAACTTACCATGGAGTATGATTTCTCTGAAACAATTTTTGTTGAGTGGATAGATTTTAGTTGGGATAGCCGTTCAACATTCTACAAGAACAACGAAACATGGAGTATGATTTCTCTGAAACCATGATAGATTTCAAATCGATCCTGACCAAGATGAGTCTGTGGTGTGAAATAATTTTTGTTGAGTGGATAGATTTTAGTTGGGGTAGTCGTTCAACATTCTACAAGAACAACTTACCATGGAGTATGATTTCTCTGAAATAATTTTTGTTGAGTGGATAGATTTTAGTTGGGATAGTCGTTCAACATTCTACAAGAACAACTTACCATATAGTGTGATTTCTCTGAAACCATGATAGATTTCAAATCGATCCTGACCAAGATGAGTCTGTGGTGTGAAATAATTTTTGTTGAGTGGATAGATTTTAGTTGGGATAGTCGTTCAACATTCTACAAGAACAACTTACCATGGAGTATGATTTCTCTGAAACCATGATAGATTTCAAATCGATCCTGACCAAGGTGAGTCTGTGGTGTGAAATAATTTTTGTTGAGTGGATAGATTTTAATTAGGGGTAGTCGTTCAACATTCTACAAGAACAACTTACCATGGAGTATGATTTCTCTGAAATAATTTTTGTTGAGTGGATAGATTTTAGTTGGGATAGTCGTTCAACATTCTATAAGAACAACGAATCATGGAGTATGATTTCTCTGAAATAATTTTTGTTGAGTGGATAGATTTTAGTTGGGATAGTCGTTCAACATTCTACAAGAACAACGAACCATGGAGTATGATTTCTCTGAAACCATGATAGATTTCAAATCGATCCTGACCAAGATGAGTCTGTGGTGTGAAATAATTTTTGTTGAGTGGATAGATTTTAGTTGGGATAGTCGTTCAACATTCTACAAGAACAACGGACCATGGAGTATGATTTCTCTGAAACCATGATAGATTTCAAATCGATCCCGACCAAGATGAGTCTGTGGTGTGAAATAATTTTTGTTGAGTAGATAGATTTTAGTTGGGATAGTCGTTCAACATTCTACATGATAGATTTCAAATCGATCCTGACCAAGATGAGTCTGTGGTGTGAAATAATTTTTGTTGAGTGGATAGATTTTAGTTAGGGGTAGTCGTTCAACATTCTACAAGAACAACTTACCATGGAGTATGATTTCTCTGAAATAATTTTTGTTGAGTGGATAGATTTTAGTTGGGATAGTCGTTCAAGACCAAGATGAGTCTGTGGTGTGAAATAATTTTTGTTGAGTGGATAGATTTTAGTTGGGATAGTCGTTCAACATTCTACAAGAACAACTTACCATATAGTATGATTTCTCTGAAACCATGATAGATTTCAAATCGATCCTGACCAAGATGAGTCTGTGGTGTGAAATAATTTTTGTTGAGTGGAGAGATTTTAGTTGGGGTAGTCGTTCAACATTCTACAAGAACAACTTACCATGGAGTATGATTTCTCTGAAATAATTTTTGTTGAGTGGATAGATTTTAGTTGGGATAGTCGTTCAACATTCTACAAGAACAACTTACCATGGAGTGTGATTTCTCTGAAACCATGATAGATTTCAAATCGATCCTGACCAAGATCAGTCTGTGGTGTGAAATAATTTTTGTTGAGTGGATAGATTTTAGTTGGGATAGTCGTTCAACATTTTACAAGAACAACTTACCATATAGTATGATTTCTCTGAAACCATGATAGATTTCAAATCGATCCTGATCAAGATGAGCCTGTGGTGTGAAATAATTTTTGTTGAGTGGATAGATTTTAGTTGGGGTAGTCGTTCAACATTCTACAAGAACAATGAACCATGGAGTATGATTTCTCTGAAATAATTTTTGTTGAGTGGATAGATTTTAGTTGGGATAGTCGTTCAACATTCTACAAGAACAACGAACCATGGAGTATGATTTCTCTGAAATAATTTTTGTTGAGTGGATAGATTTTAGTTGGGATAGTCGTTCAACATTCTACAAGAACAACGAACCATGGAGTATGATTTCTCTGAAACAATTTTTGTTGAGTGGATAGATTTTAGTTGGGGTAGTCGTTCAACATTCTACAAGAACAACGAACCATGGAGTATGATTTATTTGAAACCGTGATAGATTTCAAATCGATCCTGACCAAGATGAGTCTGTGGTGTGAAATAGTTTTTGTTGAGTGAATAGATTTTAGTTGGGATAGTCGTTCAACATTCTACAAGAACAACGAACCATGGAGTATGATTTCTCTGCAACCATGATAGATTTCAAATCGATCCTGACCAAGATGAGTCTGTGGTGTGAAATAATTTTTGTTGAGTGGATAGATTTTAGTTGGGGTAGTCGTTCAACATTCTACAAGAACAACGAACCATGGAGTATGATTTCTCTGCAACCATGATAGATTTCAAATCGATCCTGACCAAGATGAGTCTGTGGTGTGAAATAGTTTTTGTTGAGTGAATAGATTTTAGTTGGGATAGTCGTTCAACATTCTACAAGAACAACGAACCATGGAGTATGATTTCTCTGCAACCATGATAGATTTCAAATCGATCCTGACCAAGATGAGTCTGTGGTGTGAAATAATTTTTGTTGAGTGGATAGATTTTAGTTGTGGTAGTCGTTCAACATTCTACAAGAACAACTTACCATGGACTATGATTTCTCTGAAACCATGATAGATTTCAAATCGATCCGGACCAAGATGAGTCTGTGGTGTGAAATAATTTTTGTTGAGTGGATAGATTTTAGTTGGGGTAGTCGTTTAACATTCTACAAGAACAACTTACCATGGAGTATGATTTTTCTGAAACCACGATAGATTTCAAATCGATCCTGACCAAGATGAGTCTGTGGTGTGAAATAATTTTTGTTGAGTGGATAGATTTTAGTTGGGGTAGTCGTTCAACATTCTACAAGAACAACTTACCATGGAGTATGATTTCTCTGAAACAATTTTTGTTGAGTGGATAGATTTTAGTTGGGATAGCCGTTCAACATTCTACAAGAACAACGAAACATGGAGTATGATTTCTCTGAAACCATGATAGATTTCAAATCGATCCTGACCAAGATGAGTCTGTGGTGTGAAATAATTTTTGTTGAGTGGATAGATTTTAGTTGGGGTAGTCGTTCAACATTCTACAAGAACAACTTACCATGGAGTATGATTTCTCTGAAATAATTTTTGTTGAGTGGATAGATTTTAGTTGGGATAGTCGTTCAACATTCTACAAGAACAACTTACCATGGAGTGTGATTCCTCTGAAACCATGATAGATTTCAAATCGATCCTGACCAAGATGAGTCTGTGGTGTGAAATAATTTTTGTTGAGTGGATAGATTTTAGTTGGGATAGTCGTTCAACATTCTACAAGAACAACTTACCATGGAGTATGATTTCTCTGAAACAATTTTTGTTGAGTGGATAGATTTTAGTTTAGATAGCCGTTCAACTTTCTACAAGAACAACGAACCATGGAGTATGATTTCTCTGAAACCATGATAGATTTCAAATCGATCCTGACCAAGATGAGTCTGTGGTGTGAAATAATTTTTGTTGAGTGGATAGATTTTAGTTGGGGTAGTCGTTCAACATTCTACAAGAACAACTTACCATGGAGTATGATTTCTCTGAAATAATTTTTGTTGAGTGGATAGATTTTAGTTGGGATAGTCGTTCAACATTCTACAAGAACAACTTACCATGGAGTATGATTTCTCTGAAACCATGATAGATTTCAAATCGATCCTGACCAAGGTGAGTCTGTGGTGTGAAATAATTTTTGTTGAGTGGATAGATTTTAATTAGGGGTAGTCGTTCAACATTCTACAAGAACAACTTACCATGGAGTATGATTTCTCTGAAATAATTTTTGTTGAGTGGATAGATTTTAGTTGGGATAGTCGTTCAACATTCTATAAGAACAACTTACCATGGAGTATGATTTTTCTGAAACCATGATAGATTTCAAATCGATCCTGACCAAGATGAGTCTGTGGTGTGAAATAATTTTTGTTGAGTGGATAGATTTTAGTTGGGGTAGTCGTTCAACATTCTACAAGAACAACTTACCATGGAGTATGATTTCTCTGAAACAATTTTTGTTGAGTGGATAGATTTTAGTTGGGATAGCCGTTCAACATTCTACAAGAACAACGAAACATGGAGTATGATTTCTCTGAAACCATGATAGATTTCAAATCGATCCTGACCAAGATGAGTCTGTGGTGTGAAATAATTTTTGTTGAGTGGATAGATTTTAGTTGGGGTAGTCGTTCAACATTCTACAAGAACAACTTACCATGGAGTATGATTTCTCTGAAACAATTTTTGTTGAGTGGATAGATTTTAGTTGTGATAGCCGTTCAACATTCTACAAGAACAACGAACCATGGAGTATGATTTTTCTGAAACCATGATAGATTTCAAATCGATCCTGACCAAGATGAGTCTGTGGTGTGAAATAATTTTTGTTGAGTGGATAGATTTTAGTTGGGATAGTCGTTCAACATTCTATAAGAACAACTTACCATGGAGTATGATTTCTCTGAAATAATTTTTGTTGAGTGGATAGATTTTAGTTGGGGTAGTCGTTTAACATTCTACAAGAACAACTTACCATGGAGTATGATTTTTCTGAAACCATGATAGATTTCAAATCGATCCTGACCAAGATGAGTCTGTGGTGTGAAATAATTTTTGTTGAGTGGATAGATTTTAGTTGGGATAGTCGTTCAACTTTCTACAAGAACAACGAACCATGGAGTATGATTTCTCTGAAACCATGATAGATTTCAAATCGATCCTGACCAAGATGAGTCTGTGGTGTGAAATAATTTTTGTTGAGTGGATAGATTTTAGTTGGGATAGTCGTTCAACATTCTACAAGAACAACTTACCATGGAGTATGATTTCTCTGAAACCATGATAGATTTCAAATCGATCCTGACCAAGGTGAGTCTGTGGTGTGAAATAATTTTTGTTGAGTGGATAGATTTTAATTAGGGGTAGTCGTTCAACATTCTACAAGAACAACTTACCATGGAGTATGATTTCTCTGAACTAATTTTTGTTGAGTGGATAGATTTTAGTTGGGATAGTCGTTCAACATTCTATAAGAACAACTTACCATGGAGTATGATTTTTCTGAAACCATGATAGATTTCAAATCGATCCTGACCAAGATGAGTCTGTGGTGTGAAATAATTTTTGTTGAGTGGATAGATTTTAGTTGGGGTAGTCGTTCAACATTCTACAAGAACAACTTACCATGGAGTATGATTTCTCTGAAACAATTTTTGTTGAGTGGATAGATTTTAGTTGGGATAGCCGTTCAACATTCTACAAGAACAACTTACCATGGAGTATGATTTCTCTGAACTAATTTTTGTTGAGTGGATAGATTTTAGTTGGGATAGTCGTTCAACATTCTATAAGAACAACTTACCGTGGAGTATGATTTTTCTGAAACCATGATAGATTTCAAATCGATCCTGACCAAGATGAGTCTGTGGTGTGAAATAATTTTTGTTGGGTGGATAGATTTTAGTTGGGGTAGTCGTTCAACATTCTACAAGAACAACTTACCATGGAGTATGATTTCTCTGAAACAGTTTTTGTTGAGTGGATAGATTTTAGTTGGGATAGCCGTTCAACATTCTACAAGAACAACGAAACATGGAGTATGATTTCTCTGAAACCATGATAGATTTCAAATCGATCCTGACCAAGATGAGTCTGTGGTGTGAAATAATTTTTGTTGAGTGGATAGATTTTAGTTGGGGTAGTCGTTCAACATTCTACAAGAACAACTTACCATGGAGTATGATTTCTCTGAAATAATTTTTGTTGAGTGGATAGATTTTAGTTGGGATAGCCGTTCAACATTCTACAAGAACAACGAACCATGGAGTATGATTTCTCTGAAACCATGATAGATTTCAAATCGATCCTGACCAAGATGAGTCTGTGGTGTGAAATAATTTTTGTTGAGTGGATAGATTTTAGTTGGGGTAGTCGTTCAACATTCTACAAGAACAACTTACCATGGAGTATGATTTCTCTGAAATAATTTTTGTTGAGTGGATAGATTTTAGTTGGGATAGTCGTTCAACATTCTACAAGAACAACTTACCATGGAGTGTGATTTCTCTGAAACCATGATAGATTTCAAATCGATCCTGACCAAGATGAGTCTGTGGTGTGAAATAATTTTTGTTGAGTGGATAGATTTTAGTTGGGATAGTCGTTCAACATTCTACAAGAACAACTTACCATGGAGTATGATTTCTCTGAAACCATGATAGATTTCAAATCGATCCTGACCAAGGTGAGTCTGTGGTGTGAAATAATTTTTGTTGAGTGGATAGATTTTAATTAGGGGTAGTCGTTCAACATTCTACAAGAACAACTTACCATGGAGTATGATTTCTCTGAAATAATTTTTGTTGAGTGGATAGATTTTAGTTGGGATAGTCGTTCAACATTCTATAAGAACAACGAATCATGGAGTATGATTTCTCTGAAATAATTTTTGTTGAGTGGATAGATTTTAGTTGGGATAGTCGTTCAACATTCTACAAGAACAACGAACCATGGAGTATGATTTCTCTGAAACCATGATAGATTTCAAATCGATCCTGACCAAGATGAGTCTGTGGTGTGAAATAATTTTTGTTGAGTGGATAGATTTTAGTTGGGATAGTCGTTCAACATTCTACATGATAGATTTCAAATCGATCCTGACCAAGATGAGTCTGTGGTGTGAAATAATTTTTGTTGAGTGGATAGATTTTATTTGGGATAGTCGTTCAACATTCTACATGATAGATTTCAAATCGATCCTGACCAAGATGAGTCTGTGGTGTGAAATAATTTTTGTTGAGTGGATAGATTTTAGTTAGGGGTAGTCGTTCAACATTCTACAAGAACAACTTACCATGGAGTATGATTTCTCTGAAATAATTTTTGTTGAGTGGATAGATTTTAGTTGGGATAGTCGCTCAATATTCTACAAGAACAACTTATCATGGAGTGTGATTTCTCTGAAACCATGATAGATTTCAAATCGATCCTGACCAAGATGAGTCTGTGGTGTGAAATAATTTTTGTTGAGTGGATAGATTTTAGTTGGGATAGTCGTTCAACATTCTACAAGAACAAGTTACCATGGAGTGTGATTTCTCTGAAACTATGATAGATTTCAAATCGATCCTGACCAAGATGAGTCTGTGGTGTGAAATAATTTTTGTTGAGTGGATAGATTTTAGTTGGGATAGTCGTTCAACATTCTACAAGAACAACTTACCATGGAGTATGATTTCTCTGAAACCATGATAGATTTCAAATCGATCCTGACCAAGGTGAGTCTGTGGTGTGAAATAATTTTTGTTGAGTGGATAGATTTTATTTGGGATAGTCGTTCAACATTCTACATGATAGATTTCAAATCGATCCTGACCAAGATGAGTCTGTGGTGTGAAATAATTTTTGTTGAGTGGATAGATTTTATTTGGGATAGTCGTTCAACATTCTACATGATAGATTTCAAATCGATCCTGACCAAGATGAGTCTGTGGTGTGAAATAATTTTTGTTGAGTGGATAGATTTTAATTAGGGGTTGTCGTTCAACATTCTACAAGAACAACTTATCATGGAGCATGATTTCTCTGAAATAATTTTTGTTGAGTGGATAGATTTTAGTTGGGATAGTCGTTCAACATTCTATGAGAACAACGAACCATGGAGTATGATTTCTCTGAAATAATTTTTGTTGAGTGGATAGATTTTAGTTGGGATAGTCGTTCAACATTCTACAAGAACAACGAACCATGGAGTATGATTTCTCTGAAACCATGATAGATTTCAAATCGATCCTGACCAAGACGAGTCTGTGGTGTGAAATAATTTTTGTTGAGTGGATAGATTTTAGTTGGGCTAGTCGTTCAACATTCTACAAGAACAACGAACCATGGAGTATGATTTCTCTGAAATAATTTTTGTTGAGTGGATAGATTTTAGTTAGGGGTAGTCGTTCAACATTCTACAAGAACAACGAACCATGGAGTATTATTTCTCTGAAACCATGATAGATTTCAAATCGATCCTGACCAAGATGAGTCTGTGGTGTGAAATAATTTTTGTTGAGTGGATAGATTTTAGTTGGGATAGTCGTTCAACATTCTACATGATAGATTTCAAATCGCTCCTGACCAAGATGAGTCTGTGGTGTGAAATAATTTTTGTTGAGTGGATAGATTTTAGTTGGGATAGTCGTTCAACATTCTACATGATAGATTTCAAATCGATCCTGACCAAGATGAGTCTGAGGTGTGAAATAATTTTTGTTGAGTGGATAGATTTTAGTTAGGGGTAGTCGTTCAACATTCTACAAGAACAACTTACCATGGAGTATGATTTCTCTGAAATAATTTTTGTTGAGTGGATAGATTTTAGTTGGGATAGTCGTTCAACATTCTACAAGAACAACTTACCATGGAGTGTGATTTCTCTGAAACCATGATAGATTTCAAATCGATCCTGACCAAGATGAGTCTGTGGTGTGAAATAATTTTTGTTGAGTGGATAGATTTTAGTTGGGATAGTCGTTCAACATTCTACAAGAACAACTTACCATGGACTATGATTTCTCTGAAACCATGATAGATTTCAAATCGATCCTGACCAAGATGAGTCTGTGGTGTGAAATAATTTTTGTTGAGTGGATAGATTTTAGTTGGGGTAGTCGTTCAACATTCTACAAGAACAACTTAACATGGAGTATGATTTCTCTGAAATAATTTTGTTGAGTGGATAGATTTTAGTTGGGATAGTCGTTCAACATTCTACAAGAACAACGAACCATGGAGTATGATTTCTCTGAAACCATGATAGATTTCAAATCGATCCTGACCAAGATGAGTCTGTGGTGTGAAATAATTTTTGTTGAGTGGATAGATTTTAGTTGGGATAGTCGTTCAACATTCTACATGATAGATTTCAAATCGATCCTGACCAAGATGAGTCTGTGGTGTGAAATAATTTTTGTTGAGTGGATAGATTTTAGTTGGGATAGTCGTTCAACATTCTACATGATAGATTTCAAATCGATCCTGACCAAGATGAGTCTGTGGTGTGAAATAATTTTTGTTGAGTGGATAGATTTTAGTTAGGGGTAGTCGTTCAACATTCTACAAGAACAACTTACCATGGAGTATGATTTCTCTGAAATAATTTTTGTTGAGTGGATAGATTTTAGTTGGGATAGTCGTTCAATATTCTACAAGAACAACTTACCATGGAGTGTGATTTCTCTGAAACCATGATAGATTTCAAATCGATCCTGACCAAGATGAGTCTGTGGTGTGAAATAATTTTTGTTGAGTGGATAGATTTTAGTTGGGATAGTCGTTCAACATTCTACAAGAACAAGTTACCATGGAGTGTGATTTCTCTGAAACTATGATAGATTTCAAATCGATCCTGACCAAGATGAGTCTGTGGTGTGAAATAATTTTTGTTGAGTGGATAGATTTTAGTTGGGATAGTCGTTCAACATTCTACAAGAACAACTTACCATGGAGTTTGATTTCTCTGAAACCATGATAGATTTCAAATCGATCCTGACCAAGGTGAGTCTGTGGTGTGAAATAATTTTTGTTGAGTAGATAGATTTTAATTAGGGGTTGTCGTTCAACATTCTACAAGAACAACTTATCATGGAGCATGATTTCTCTGAAATAATTTTTGTTGAGTGGATAGATTTTAGTTGGGATAGTCGTTCAACATTCTATGAGAACAACGAACCATGGAGTATGATTTCTCTGAAATAATTTTTGTTGAGTGGATAGATTTTAGTTGGGATAGTCGTTCAACATTCTACAAGAACAACGAACCATGGAGTATGATTTCTCTGAAACCATGATAGATTTCAAATCGATCCTGACCAAGACGAGTCTGTGGTGTGAAATAATTTTTGTTGAGTGGATAGATTTTAGTTGGGCTAGTCGTTCAACATTCTACAAGAACAACGAACCATGGAGTATGATTTCTCTGAAATAATTTTTGTTGAGTGGATAGATTTTAGTTAGGGGTAGTCGTTCAACATTCTACAAGAACAACGAACCATGGAGTATGATTTCTCTGAAACCATGATAGATTTCAAATCGATCCTGACCAAGATGAGTCTGTGGTGTGAAATAATTTTTGTTGAGTGGATAGATTTTAGTTGGGATAGTCGTTCAACATTCTACATGATAGATTTCAAATCGATCCTGACCAAGATGAGTCTGTGGTGTGAAATAATTTTTGTTGAGTGGATAGATTTTAGTTGGGATAGTCGTTCAACATTCTACATGATAGATTTCAAATCGATCCTGACCAAGATGAGTCTGTGGTGTGAAATAATTTTTGTTGAGTGGATAGATTTTAGTTAGGGGTAGTCGTTCAACATTCTACAAGAACAACTTACCATGGAGTATGATTTCTCTGAAATAATTTTTGTTGAGTGGATAGATTTTAGTTGGGATAGTCGTTCAACATTCTACAAGAACAACTTACCATGGAGTGTGATTTCTCTGAAACCATGATAGATTTCAAATCGATCCTGACCAAGATGAGTCTGTGGTGTGAAATAATTTTTGTTGAGTGGATAGATTTTAGTTGGGATAGTCGTTCAACATTCTACAAGAACAACTTACCATGGACTATGATTTCTCTGAAACCATGATAGATTTCAAATCGATCCTGACCAAGATGAGTCTGTGGTGTGAAATAAGTTTTGTTGAGTGGATAGATTTTAGTTGGGGTAGTCGTTCAACATTCTACAAGAACAACTTAACATGGAGTATGATTTCTCTGAAATAATTTTGTTGAGTGGATAGATTTTAGTTGGGATAGTCGTTCAACATTCTACAAGAACAACGAACCATGGAGTATGATTTCTCTGAAACCATGATAGATTTCAAATCGATCCTGACCAAGATGAGTCTGTGGTGTGAAATAATTTTTGTTGAGTGGATAGATTTTAGTTGGGATAGTCGTTCAACATTCTACATGATAGATTTCAAATCGATCCTGACCAAGATGAGTCTGTGGTGTGAAATAATTTTTGTTGAGTGGATAGATTTTAGTTGGGATAGTCGTTCAACATTCTACATGATAGATTTCAAATCGATCCTGACCAAGATGAGTCTGTGGTGTGAAATAATTTTTGTTGAGTGGATAGATTTTAGTTGGGATAGTCGTTCAACATTCTACAAGAACAACTTCCCATATAGTATGATTTCTCTGAAACCATGATAGATTTCAAATCGATCCTGACCAAGATGAGTCTGTGGTATGAAATAATTTTTGTTGAGTGGATAGATTTTAGTTGGGATAGTCGTTCAACATTCTACAAGAACAACGAACCATATAGTATGATTTCTCTGAAACCATGATAGATTTCAAATCGATCCTGACCAAGATGAGTCTGTGGTGTGAAATAATTTTTGTTGAGTGGATAGATTTTAGTTGGGATAGTCGTTCAACATTCTACATGATAGATTTCAAATCGATCCTGACCAAGATGAGTCTGTGGTGTGAAATAATTTTTGTTGAGTGGATAGATTTTAGTTAGGGGTAGTCGTTCAACATTCTACAAGAACAACTTACCATGGAGTATGATTTCTCTGAAATAATTTTTGTTGAGTGGATAGATTTTAGTTGGGATAGTCGTTCAACATTCTACAAGAACAACTTACCATGGAGTGTGATTTCTCTGAAACCATGATAGATTTCAAATCGATCCTGACCAAGATGAGTCTGTGGTGTGAAATAATTTTTGTTGAGTGGATAGATTTTAGTTGGGATAGTCGTTCAACATTCTACAAGAACAACTTACCATGGACTATGATTTCTCTGAAACCATGATAGATTTCAAATCGATCCTGACCAAGATGAGTCTGTGGTGTGAAATAATTTTTGTTGAGTGGATAGATTTTAGTTGGGGTAGTCGTTCAACATTCTACAAGAACAACTTAACATGGAGTATGATTTCTCTGAAATAATTTTGTTGAGTGGATAGATTTTAGTTGGGATAGTCGTTCTACAAGAACAACGAACCATGGAGTATGATTTCTCTGAAACCATGATAGATTTCAAATCGATCCTGACCAAGATGAGTCTGTGGTGTGAAATAATTTTTGTTGAGTGGATAGATTTTAGTTGGGATAGTCGTTCAACATTCTACATGATAGATTTCAAATCGATCCTGACCAAGATGAGTCTGTGGTGTGAAATAATTTTTGTTGAGTGGATAGATTTTAGTTGGGATAGTCGTTCAACATTCTACATGATAGATTTCAAATCGATCCTGACCAAGATGAGTCTGTGGTGTGAAATAATTTTTGTTGAGTGGATAGATTTTAGTTGGGATAGTCGTTCAACATTCTACAAGAACAACTTCCCATATAGTATGATTTCTCTGAAACCATGATAGATTTCAAATCGATCCTGACCAAGATGAGTCTGTGGTGTGAAATAATTTTTGTTGAGTGGATAGATTTTAGTTGGGGTAGTCGTTCAACATTCTACAAGAACAACTTAACATGGAGTATGATTTCTCTGAAATAATTTTGTTGAGTGGATAGATTTTAGTTGGGATAGTCGTTCAACATTCTACAAGAACAACGAACCATGGAGTATGATTTCTCTGAAACCATGATAGATTTCAAATCGATCCTGACCAAGATGAGTCTGTGGTGTGAAATAATTTTTGTTGAGTGGATAGATTTTAGTTGGGATAGTCGTTCAACATTCTACATGATAGATTTCAAATCGATCCTGACCAAGATGAGTCTGTGGTGTGAAATAATTTTTGTTGAGTGGATAGATTTTAGTTGGGATAGTCGTTCAACATTCTACTTGATAGATTTCAAATCGATCCTGACCAAGATGAGTCTGTGGTGTGAAATAATTTTTGTTGAGTGGATAGATTTTAGTTGGGATAGTCGTTCAACATTCTACAAGAACAACTTACCATGGAGTGTGATTTCTCTGAAACCATGATAGATTTCAAATCGATCCTGACCAAGATGAGTCTGTGGTGTGAAATAATTTTTGTTGAGTGGATAGATTTTAGTTGGGATAGTCGTTCAACATTCTACAAGAACAACTTACCATGGACTATGATTTCTCTGAAACCATGATAGATTTCAAATCGATCCTGACCAAGATGAGTCTGTGGTGTGAAATAATTTTTGTTGAGTGGATAGATTTTAGTTGGGGTAGTCGTTCAACATTCTACAAGAACAACTTAACATGGAGTATGATTTCTCTGAAATAATTTTGTTGAGTGGATAGATTTTAGTTGGGATAGTCGTTCAACATTCTACATGATAGATTTCAAATCGATCCTGACCAAGATGAGTCTGTGGTGTGAAATAATTTTTGTTGAGTGGATAGATTTTAGTTGGGATAGTCGTTCAACATTCTACAAGAACAACTTCCCATATAGTATGATTTCTCTGAAAACATGATAGATTTCAAATCGATCCTGACCAAGATGAGTCTGTGGTGTGAAATAATTTTTGTTGAGTGGATAGATTTTAGTTGGGATAGTCGTTCAACATTCTACAAGAACAACGAACCATGGAGTATGATTTCTCTGAAACCATGATAGATTTCAAATCGATCCTGACCAAGATGAGTCTGTGGTGTGAAATAAGTTTTGTTGAGTGGATAGATTTTAGTTGGGGTAGTCGTTCAACATTCTACAAGAACAACTTAACATGGAGTATGATTTCTCTGAAATAATTTTGTTGAGTGGATAGATTTTAGTTGGGATAGTCGTTCAACATTCTACAAGAACAACGAACCATGGAGTATGATTTCTCTGAAACCATGATAGATTTCAAATCGATCCTGACCAAGATGAGTCTGTGGTGTGAAATAATTTTTGTTGAGTGGATAGATTTTAGTTGGGATAGTCGTTCAACATTCTACATGATAGATTTCAAATCGATCCTGACCAAGATGAGTCTGTGGTGTGAAATAATTTTTGTTGAGTGGATAGATTTTAGTTGGGATAGTCGTTCAACATTCTACATGATAGATTTCAAATCGATCCTGACCAAGATGAGTCTGTGGTGTGAAATAATTTTTGTTGAGTGGATAGATTTTAGTTGGGATAGTCGTTCAACATTCTACAAGAACAACTTCCCATATAGTATGATTTCTCTGAAACCATGATAGATTTCAAATCGATCCTGACCAAGATGAGTCTGTGGTATGAAATAATTTTTGTTGAG
The DNA here is from genome assembly GCA_905220385.1 of Xylota sylvarum. Lineage (NCBI taxonomy): Eukaryota > Metazoa > Arthropoda > Insecta > Diptera > Syrphidae > Xylota > Xylota sylvarum. The sequence continues at coordinate 517,686 of CAJMZQ010000083.1, forward strand.
TGGATAGATTTTAGTTGGGATAGTCGTTCAACATTCTACAAGAACAACGAACCATATAGTATGATTTCTCTGAAACCATGATAGATTTCAAATCGATCCTGACCAAGATGAGTCTGTGGTGTGAAATAATTTTTGTTGAGTGGATAGATTTTAGTTGGGATAGTCGTTCAACATTCTACATGATAGATTTCAAATCGATCCTGACCAAGATGAGTCTGTGGTGTGAAATAATTTTTGTTGAGTGGATAGATTTTAGTTAGGGGTAGTCGTTCAACATTCTACAAGAACAACTTACCATGGAGTATGATTTCTCTGAAATAATTTTTGTTGAGTGGATAGATTTTAGTTGGGATAGTCGTTCAACATTCTACAAGAACAACTTACCATGGAGTGTGATTTCTCTGAAACCATGATAGATTTCAAATCGATCCTGACCAAGATGAGTCTGTGGTGTGAAATAATTTTTGTTGAGTGGATAGATTTTAGTTGGGATAGTCGTTCAACATTCTACAAGAACAACTTACCATGGACTATGATTTCTCTGAAACCATGATAGATTTCAAATCGATCCTGACCAAGATGAGTCTGTGGTGTGAAATAATTTTTGTTGAGTGGATAGATTTTAGTTGGGGTAGTCGTTCAACATTCTACAAGAACAACTTAACATGGAGTATGATTTCTCTGAAATAATTTTGTTGAGTGGATAGATTTTAGTTGGGATAGTCGTTCTACAAGAACAACGAACCATGGAGTATGATTTCTCTGAAACCATGATAGATTTCAAATCGATCCTGACCAAGATGAGTCTGTGGTGTGAAATAATTTTTGTTGAGTGGATAGATTTTAGTTGGGATAGTCGTTCAACATTCTACATGATAGATTTCAAATCGATCCTGACCAAGATGAGTCTGTGGTGTGAAATAATTTTTGTTGAGTGGATAGATTTTAGTTGGGATAGTCGTTCAACATTCTACATGATAGATTTCAAATCGATCCTGACCAAGATGAGTCTGTGGTGTGAAATAATTTTTGTTGAGTGGATAGATTTTAGTTGGGATAGTCGTTCAACATTCTACAAGAACAACTTCCCATATAGTATGATTTCTCTGAAACCATGATAGATTTCAAATCGATCCTGACCAAGATGAGTCTGTGGTGTGAAATAATTTTTGTTGAGTGGATAGATTTTAGTTGGGGTAGTCGTTCAACATTCTACAAGAACAACTTAACATGGAGTATGATTTCTCTGAAATAATTTTGTTGAGTGGATAGATTTTAGTTGGGATAGTCGTTCAACATTCTACAAGAACAACGAACCATGGAGTATGATTTCTCTGAAACCATGATAGATTTCAAATCGATCCTGACCAAGATGAGTCTGTGGTGTGAAATAATTTTTGTTGAGTGGATAGATTTTAGTTGGGATAGTCGTTCAACATTCTACATGATAGATTTCAAATCGATCCTGACCAAGATGAGTCTGTGGTGTGAAATAATTTTTGTTGAGTGGATAGATTTTAGTTGGGATAGTCGTTCAACATTCTACTTGATAGATTTCAAATCGATCCTGACCAAGATGAGTCTGTGGTGTGAAATAATTTTTGTTGAGTGGATAGATTTTAGTTGGGATAGTCGTTCAACATTCTACAAGAACAACTTACCATGGAGTGTGATTTCTCTGAAACCATGATAGATTTCAAATCGATCCTGACCAAGATGAGTCTGTGGTGTGAAATAATTTTTGTTGAGTGGATAGATTTTAGTTGGGATAGTCGTTCAACATTCTACAAGAACAACTTACCATGGACTATGATTTCTCTGAAACCATGATAGATTTCAAATCGATCCTGACCAAGATGAGTCTGTGGTGTGAAATAATTTTTGTTGAGTGGATAGATTTTAGTTGGGGTAGTCGTTCAACATTCTACAAGAACAACTTAACATGGAGTATGATTTCTCTGAAATAATTTTGTTGAGTGGATAGATTTTAGTTGGGATAGTCGTTCAACATTCTACATGATAGATTTCAAATCGATCCTGACCAAGATGAGTCTGTGGTGTGAAATAATTTTTGTTGAGTGGATAGATTTTAGTTGGGATAGTCGTTCAACATTCTACAAGAACAACTTCCCATATAGTATGATTTCTCTGAAAACATGATAGATTTCAAATCGATCCTGACCAAGATGAGTCTGTGGTGTGAAATAATTTTTGTTGAGTGGATAGATTTTAGTTGGGATAGTCGTTCAACATTCTACAAGAACAACGAACCATGGACTATGATTTCTCTGAAACCATGATAGATTTCAAATCGATCCTGACCAAGATGAGTCTGTGGTGTGAAATAATTTTTGTTGAGTGGATAGATTTTAGTTGGGGTAGTCGTTCAACATTCTACAAGAACAACTTAACATGGAGTATGATTTCTCTGAAATAATTTTGTTGAGTGGATAGATTTTAGTTGGGATAGTCGTTCAACATTCTACAAGAACAACGAACCATGGAGTATGATTTCTCTGAAACCATGATAGATTTCAAATCGATCCTGACCAAGATGAGTCTGTGGTGTGAAATAATTTTTGTTGAGTGGATAGATTTTAGTTGGGATAGTCGTTCAACATTCTACATGATAGATTTCAAATCGATCCTGACCAAGATGAGTCTGTGGTGTGAAATAATTTTTGTTGAGTGGATAGATTTTAGTTGGGATAGTCGTTCAACATTCTACTTGATAGATTTCAAATCGATCCTGACCAAGATGAGTCTGTGGTGTGAAATAATTTTTGTTGAGTGGATAGATTTTAGTTGGGATAGTCGTTCAACATTCTACAAGAACAACTTACCATGGAGTGTGATTTCTCTGAAACCATGATAGATTTCAAATCGATCCTGACCAAGATGAGTCTGTGGTGTGAAATAATTTTTGTTGAGTGGATAGATTTTAGTTGGGGTAGTCGTTCAACATTCTACAAGAACAACTTAACATGGAGTATGATTTCTCTGAAATAATTTTGTTGAGTGGATAGATTTTAGTTGGGATAGTCGTTCAACATTCTACAAGAACAACGAACCATGGAGTATGATTTCTCTGAAACCATGATAGATTTCAAATCGATCCTGACCAAGATGAGTCTGTGGTGTGAAATAATTTTTGTTGAGTGGATAGATTTTAGTTGGGATAGTCGTTCAACATTCTACATGATAGATTTCAAATCGATCCTGACCAAGATGAGTCTGTGGTGTGAAATAATTTTTGTTGAGTGGATAGATTTTAGTTGGGATAGTCGTTCAACATTCTACATGATAGATTTCAAATCGATCCTGACCAAGATGAGTCTGTGGTGTGAAATAATTTTTGTTGAGTGGATAGATTTTAGTTGGGATAGTCGTTCAACATTCTACAAGAACAACTTCCCATATAGTATGATTTCTCTGAAACCATGATAGATTTCAAATCGATCCTGACCAAGATGAGTCTGTGGTGTGAAATAATTTTTGTTGAGTGGATAGATTTTAGTTAGGGGTAGTCGTTCAACATTCTACAAGAACAACGAACCATGGAGTATGATTTCTCTGAAATAATTTTTGTTGAGTGGATAGATTTTAGTTGGGATAGTCGTTCAACATTCTACAAGAACAACGAACCATGGAGTATGATTTCTCTGAAACCATGATAGATTTCAAATCGATCCTGACCAAGATGAGTCTGTGGTGTGAAATAATTTTTGTTGAGTGGATAGATTTTAGTTGGGGTAGTCGTTTAACATTCTACAAGAACAACTTACCATGGAGTATGATTTCTCTGAAACCATGATAGATTTCAAATCGATCCTGACCAAGATGAGTCTGTGGTGTGAAATAATTTTTGTTGAGTGGATAGATTTTAGTTAGGGGTAGTCATTCAACATTCTACAAGAACAACGAACCATGGAGTATGATTTCTCTGAAATAATTTTTGTTGAGTGGATAGATTTTAGTTGGGATAGTCGTTCAACATTCTACAAGAACAACGAACCATGGAGTATGATTTCTTTGAAATAATTTTTGTTGAGTGGATAGATTTTAGTTGGGGTAATTGTTCAACATTCTACAAGAACAACGAACCATGGAGTATGATTTCTCTGAAACCATGATAGATTTCAAATCGATCCTGACCAAGATGAGTCTGTGGTGTGAAATAGTTTTTGATGAGTGGATAGATTTTAGTTGGGATAGTCGTTCAACATTCTACAAGAACAACGAACCATGGAGTATGATTTCTCTGAAACCATGATAGATTTCAAATCGATCCTGACCAAGATGAGTCTGTGGTGTGAAATAATTTTTGTTGAGTGGATAGATTTTAGCTAGGGGTAGTCGTTCAACATTCTACAAGAACAACTTACCATGGACTATGATTTCTCTGAAACCATGATAGATTTCAAACCGATCCTGACCAAGATGAGTCTGTGGTGTGAAATAATTTTTGTTGAGTGGATAGATTTTAGTTGGGATAGACGTTCAACATTCTACAAGAACAACGAACCATGGAGTATGATTTCTCTGAAATAATTTTTGTTGAGTGGATAGATTTTAGTTGGGATAGTCGTTCAACATTCTACAAGAACAACTTACCATGAAGTACGATTTCTCTGAAACCATGATAGATTTCAAATCGATCCTGACCAAGATGAGTCTGTGGTGTGAAATAATTTTTGTTGAGTGGATAGATTTTAGTTGGGATAGTCGTTCAACATTCTACATGATAGATTTCAAATCGATCCTGACCAAGATGAGTCTGTGGTGTGAAATAATTTTTGTTGAGTGGATAGATTTTAGTTAGGGGTAGTCGTTCAACAGTCTACAAGAACAACTTACCATGGAGTATGATTTCTCTGAAATAATTTTTGTTGAGTGGATAGATTTTAGTTGGGATAGTCGTTCAACATTCTACAAGAACAACTTACCATGGAGTGTGATTTCTCTGAAACCAGGATAGATTTCAAATCGATCCTGACCAAGATGAGTCTGTGGTGTGAAATAATTTTTGTTGAGTGGATAGATTTTAGTTAGGGGTAGTCGTTCAACATTCTACAAGAACAACGAACCATGGAGTATGATTTCTCTGAAATAATTTTTGTTGAGTGGATAGATTTTAGTTGGGATAGTCGTTCAACATTCTACAAGAACAACGAACCATGGAGTATGATTTCTCTGAAATAATTTTTGTTGAGTGGATAGATTTTAGTTGGGGTAATTGTTCAACATTCTACAAGAACAACGAACCATGGAGTATGATTTCTCTGAAACCATGATAGATTTCAAATCGATTCTGACCAAGATGAGTCTGTGGTGTGAAATAGTTTTTGATGAGTGGATAGATTTTAGTTGGGATAGTCGTTCAACATTCTACAAGAACAACTTCCCATATAGTATGATTTCTCTGAAACCATGATAGATTTCAAATCGATCCTGACCAAGATGAGTCTGTGGTGTGAAATAATTTTTGTTGAGTGGATAGATTTTAGTTAGGGGTAGTCGTTCAACATTCTACAAGAACAACGAACCATGGAGTATGATTTCTCTGAAATAATTTTTGTTGAGTGGATAGATTTTAGTTGGGATAGTCGTTCAACATTCTACAAGAACAACGAACCATGGAGTATGATTTCTCTGAAATAATTTTTGTTGAGTGGATAGATTTTAGTTGGGGTAATTGTTCAACATTCTACAAGAACAACGAACCATGGAGTATGATTTCTCTGAAACCATGATAGATTTCAAATCGATTCTGACCAAGATGAGTCTGTGGTGTGAAATAGTTTTTGATGAGTGGATAGATTTTAGTTGGGATAGTCGTTCAACATTCTACAAGAACAACGAACCATGGAGTATGATTTCTCTGAAACCATGATAAATTTCAAATCGATCCTGACCAAGATGAGTCTGTGGTGTGAAATAATTTTTTTTGAGTGGATAGATTTTAGTTAGGGGTAGTCGTTCAACATTCTACAAGAACAACTTACCATGGACTATGATTTCTCTGAAACCATGATAGATTTCAAACCGATCCTGACCAAGATGAGTCTGTGGTGTGAAATAATTTTTGTTGAGTGGATAGATTTTAGTTGGGATAGCCGTTCAACATTCTACAAGAACAACGAACCATGGAGTATGATTTCTCTGAAATAATTTTTGTTGAGTGGATAGATTTTAGTTGGGATAGTCGTTCAACATTCTACAAGAACAACTTACCATGGAGTATGATTTCTCTGAAACCATGATAGATTTCAAATCGATCCTGACCAAGATGAGTCTGTGGTGTGAAATAATTTTTGTTGAGTGGATAGATTTTAGTTGGGGTAGTCGTTTAACATTCTACAAGAACAACTTACCATGGAGTATGATTTCTCTGAAACCATGATAGATTTCAAATCGATCCTGACCAAGATGAGTCTGTGGTGTGAAATAATTTTTGTTGAGTGGATAGATTTTAGTTAGGGGTAGTCATTCAGCATTCTACAAGAACAACGAACAATGGAGTATGATTTCTCTGAAATAATTTTTGTTGAGTGGATAGATTTTAGTTGGGATAGTCGTTCAACATTCTACAAGAACAACGAACCATGGAGTATGATTTCTCTGAAATAATTTTTGTTGAGTGGATAGATTTTAGTTGGGGTAATTGTTCAACATTCTACAAGAACAACGAACCATGGAGTATGATTTCTCTGAAACCATGATAGATTTCAAATCGATTCTGACCAAGATGAGTCTGTGGTGTGAAATAGTTTTTGATGAGTGGATAGATTTTAGTTGGGATAGTCGTTCAACATTCTACAAGAACAACGAACCATGGAGTATGATTTCTCTGAAACCATGATAGATTTCAAATCGATCCTGACCAAGATGAGTCTGTGGTGTGAAATAATTTTTTTTGAGTGGATAGATTTTAGTTAGGGGTAGTCGTTCAACATTCTACAAGAACAACTTACCATGGACTATGATTTCTCTGAAACCATGATAGATTTCAAATCGATCCTGACCAAGATGAGTCTGTGGTGTGAAATAATTTTTGTTGAGTGGATAGATTTTAGTTGGGGTAGTCGTTCAACATTCTACAAGAACAACTTACCATGGAGTATGATTTCTCTGAAATAATTTTTGTTGAGTGGATAGATTTTAGTTGGGATAGTCGTTCAACATTCTACAAGAACAACGAACCATGAAGTATGATTTCTCTGAAACCATGATAGATTTCAAATCGATCCTGACCAAGATGAGTCTGTGGTGTGAAATAATTTTTGTTGAGTGGATAGATTTTAGTTGGGATAGTCGTTCAACATTCTACAAGAACAACGAACCATGGAGTATGATTTCTCTGAAACCATGATAGATTTCAAATCGATTCTGACCAAGATGAGTCTGTGGTGTGAAATAGTTTTTGATGAGTGGATAGATTTTAGTTGGGATAGTCGTTCAACATTCTACAAGAACAACGAACCATGGAGTATGATTTCTCTGAAACCATGATAGATTTCAAATCGATCCTGACCAAGATGAGTCTGTGGTGTGAAATAATTTTTGTTGAGTGGATAGATTTTAGTTGGGATAGTCGTTCAACATTCTACAAGAACAACGAACCATGGAGTATGATTTCTCTGAAATAATTTTTGTTGAGTGGATAGATTTTAGTTGGGATAGTCGTTCAACATTCTACAAGAACAACGAACCATGAAGTATGATTTCTCTGAAACCATGATAGATTTCAAATCGATCCTGACCAAGATGAGTCTGTGGTGTGAAATAATTTTTGTTGAGTGGATAGATTTTAGTTGGGATAGTCGTTCAACATTCTACAAGAACAACGAACCATGGAGTATGATTTCTCTGAAACCATGATAGATTTCAAATCGATCCTGACCAAGATGAGTCTGTGGTGTGAAATAATTTTTGTTGAGTGGATAGATTTTAGTTGGGGTAGTCGTTCAACATTCTACAAGAACAACTTACCATGGAGTATGATTTCTCTGAAATAATTTTTGTTGAGTGGATAGATTTTAGTTGGGATAGTCGTTCAACATTCTACAAGAACAACGAACCATGAAGTATGATTTCTCTGAAACCATGATAGATTTCAAATCGATCCTGACCAAGATGAGTCTGTGGTGTGAAATAATTTTTGTTGAGTGGATAGATTTTAGTTGGGATAGTCGTTCAACATTCTACAAGAACAACGAACCATGGAGTATGATTTCTCTGAAACCATGATAGATTTCAAATCGATCCTGACCAAGATGAGTCTGTGGTGTGAAATAATTTTTGTTGAGTGGATAGATTTTAGTTGGGATAGTCGTTCAACATTCTACATGATAGATTTCAAATCGATCCTGACCAAGATGAGTCTGTGGTGTGAAATAATTTTTGTTGAGTGGATAGATTTTAGTTAGGGGTAGTCGTTCAACATTCTACAAGAACAACTTACCATGGAGTATGATTTCTCTGAAATAATTTTTGTTGAGTGGATAGATTTTAGTTGGGATAGTCGTTCAACATTCTACAAGATCAACTTACCATGGAGTGTGATTTCTCTGAAACCAGGATAGATTTCAAATCGATCCTGACCAAGATGAGTCTGTGGTGTGAAATAATTTTTGTTGAGTGGATAGATTTTAGTTGGGATAGTCGTTCAACATTCTACAAGAACAACTTCCCATATAGTATGATTTCTCTGAAACCATGAAAGATTTCAAATCGATCCTGACCAAGATGAGTCTGTGGTGTGAAATAATTTTTGTTGAGTGGATAGATTTTAGTTAGGGGTAGTCGTTCAACATTCTACAAGAACAACGAACCATGGAGTATGATTTCTCTGAAATAATTTTTGTTGAGTGGATAGATTTTAGTTGGGATAGTCGTTCAACATTCTACAAGAACAACGAACCATGGAGTATGATTTCTCTGAAACCATGATAGATTTCAAATCGATCCTGACCAAGATGAGTCTGTGGTGTGAAATAATTTTTGTTGAGTGGATAGATTTTAGTTGGGGTAGTCGTTTAACATTCTACAAGAACAACTTACCATGGAGTATGATTTCTCTGAAACCCTGATAGATTTCAAATCGATCCTGACCAAGATGAGTCTGTGGTGTGAAATAATTTTTGTTGAGTAGATAGATTTTAGTTAGGGGTAGTCATTCAACATTCTACAAGAACAACGAACCATGGAGTATGATTTCTCTGAAATAATTTTTGTTGAGTGGATAGATTTTAGTTGGGATAGTCGTTCAACATTCTACAAGAATAACGAACCATGGAGTATGATTTCTCTGAAATAATTTTTGTTGAGTGGATAGATTTTAGTTGGGGTAATTGTTCAACATTCTACAAGAACAACGAACCATGGAGTATGATTTCTCTGAAACCATGATAGATTTCAAATCGATTCTGACCAAGATGAGTCTGTGGTGTGAAATAGTTTTTGATGAGTGGATAGATTTTAGTTGGGATAGTCGTTCAACATTCTACAAGAACAACGAACCATGGAGTATGATTTCTCTGAAACCATGATAGATTTCAAATCGATCCTGACCAAGATGAGTCTGTGGTGTGAAATAATTTTTTTTGAGTGGATAGATTTTAGTTATTGGTAGTCGTTCAACATTCTACAAGAACAACTTACCATGGACTATGATTTCTCTGAAACCATGATAGATTTCAAACCGATCCTGACCAAGATGAGTCTGTGGTGTGAAATAATTTTTGTTGAGTGGATAGATTTTAGTTGGGATAGCCGTTCAACATTCTACAAGAACAACGAACCATTCAGTATGATTTCTCTGAAATAATTTTTGTTGAGTGGATAGATTTTAGTTGGGATAGTCGTTCAACATTCTACAAGAACAACGAACCATGAAGTATGATTTCTCTGAAACCATGATAGATTTCAAATCGATCCTGACCAAGATGAGTCTGTGGTGTGAAATAATTTTTGTTGAGTGGATAGATTTTAGTTGGGATAGTCGTTCAACATTCTACAAGAACAACGAACCATGGATATGATTTCTCTGAAACCATGATAGATTTCAAATCGATCCTGACCAAGATGAGTCTGTGGTGTGAAATAATTTTTGTTGAGTGGATAGATTTTAGTTGGGGTAGTCGTTCAACATTCTACAAGAACAACTTACCATGGAGTATGATTTCTCTGAAATAATTTTTGTTGAGTGGATAGATTTTAGTTGGGATAGTCGTTCAACATTCTACAAGAACAACTTACCATGGAGTGTGATTTCTCTGAAACCATGATAGATTTCAAATCGATCCTGACCAAGATGAGTCTGTGGTGTGAAACAATTTTTGTTGAGTGGATAGATTTTAGTTGGGATAGTCGTTCAACATTCTACAAGAACAACTTACCATGGAGTATGATTTCTCTGAAACCATGATAGATTTCAAATCGATCCTGACCAAGGTGAGTCGGTGGTGTGAAATAATTTTTGTTGAGTGGATAGATTTTAATTAGGGGTAGTCGTTCAACATTCTACAAGAACAACTTACCATGGAGTATGATTTCTCTGAAATAATTTTTGTTGAGTGGATAGATTTTAGTTGGGATAGTCGTTCAACATTCTATAAGAACAACGAACCATGGAGTATGATTTCTCTGAAATAATTTTTGTTGAGTGGATAGATTTTAGTTGGGATAGTCGTTCAACATTCTACAAGAACAACGAACCATGGAGTATGATTTCTCTGAAACCATGATAGATTTCAAATCGATCCTGACCAAGATGAGTCTGTGGTGTGAAATAATTTTTGTTGAGTGGATAGATTTTAGTTGGGATAGTCGTTCAACATTCTACATGATAGATTTCAAATCGATCCTGACCAAGGTGAGTCTGTGGTGTGAAATAATTTTTGTTGAGTGGATAGATTTTAGTTGGGATAGTCGTTCAACATTCTACAAGAACAACGAACCATGGAGTATGATTTCTCTGAAACCATGATAGATTTCAAATCGATCCTGACCAAGATGAGTCTGTGGTGTGAAATAATTTTTGTTGAGTGGATAGATTTTAGTTGGGGTAGTCGTTCAACATTCTACAAGAACAACGAACCATGGAGTATGATTTCTCTGAAACCATGATAGATTTCAAATCGATCCTGACCAAGATGAGGCTGTGGTGTGAAATAATTTTTGTTGAGTGGATAGATTTTAGTTGGGGTAGTCGTTCAACATTCTACAAGAACAACTTAAGATGGAGTATGATTTCTCTGAAACAATTTTTGTTGAGTGGATAGATTTTATTTGGGATAGCCGTTCAACATTCTACAAGAACAACGAACCATGGAGTATGATTTCTCTGAAATAATTTTTGTTGAGTGGATAGATTTTAGTTGGGGTAGTCGTTCAACATTCTACAAGAACAACGAACCATGGAGTATGATTTCTCTGAAATAATTTTTGTTGAGTGGATAGATTTTAGTTGGGATAGTCGTTCAACATTCTACAAGAACAACTTACCATGGAGTATGATTTCTCTGAAACCATGATAGATTTCAAATCGATCCTGACCAAGATGAGTCTGTGGTGTGAAATAATTTTTGTTGAGTGGATAGATTTTAGTTGGGATAGTCGTTCAACATTCTACAAGAACAACGAACCATGGAGTATGATTTCTCTGAAATAATTTTTGTTGAGTGGATAGATTTTAGTTGGGGTAGTCGTTCAACATTCTACAAGAACAACTTACCATGGAGTATGATTTCTCTGAAATAATTTTTGTTGAGTGGATATATTTTAGTTGGGGTAGTCGTTCAACATTCTAAAAGAATAACGAACCATGGAGTATGATTTCTCTGAAATAATTTTTGTTGAGTGGATAGATTTTAGTTGGGATAGTCGTTCAACATTTTACAAGAACAACGAACCATGGAGTATGATTTCTCTGAAACCATGATAGATTTCAAATCGATCCTGACCAAGATGAGTCTGTGGTGTGAAATAAATTTTGTTGAGTGGATAGATTTTAGTTAGGGGTAGTCGTTCAACATTCTACAAGAACAACTTACCATGGAGTATGATTTCTCTGAAATAATTTTTGTTGAGTGGATAGATTTTAGTTGGGATAGTCGTTCAACATTCTACAAGAACAACTTACCATGGAGTATGATTTCTCTGAAACCATTATAGATTTCAAATCGATCCTGACCAAGATGAGTCTCTGGTGTGAAATAATTTTTGTTGAGTGGATAGATTTTAGTTGGGGTAGTCGTTCAACATTCTACAAGAACAGCTTACCATGGACTATGATTTCTCTGAAACCATGATAGATTTCGAATCGATCCTGACCAAGATGAGTCTGTGGTGTGAAAAAATTTTTGTTAAGTGGATAGATTTTATTTGGGATAGCCGTTCAACATTCTACAAGAACAACGAACCATGGAGTATGATTTCTCTGAAATAATTTTTGTTGAGTGGATAGATTTTAGTTGGGGTAGTCGTTCAACATTTTACAAGAACAACTTACCATGGACTATGATTTCTCTGAAACCATGATAGATTTCAAATCGATCCTGACCAAGATGAGTCTGTGGTGTGAAATAATTTTTGTTGAGTGGATAGATTTTATTTAGGGGTAGTCGTTCAACATTCTACAAGAACAACGAACCATGGAGTATGATTTCTCTGAAATAATTTTTGTTGAGTGGATAGATTTTAGTTGGGGTAGTTGTTCAACATTTTACAAGAACAACTTACCATGGACTATGATTTCTCTGAAACCATGATAGATTTCAAATCGATCCGGACCAAGATGAGTCTGTGGTGTGAAATAATTTTTGTTGAGTGGATAGATTTTAGTTGGGGTAGTCGTTCAACATTCTACAAGAACAACGAACCACGGAGTATGATTTCTCTGAAACCATGATAGATTCCAAATCGATCCTGACCAAGATGAGTCTGTGGTGTGAAATAATTTTTGTTGAGTGGATAGATTTTAGTTAGGGGTAGTCGTTCAACATTCTACAAGAACAACTTACCATGGAGTATGATTTCTCTGAAACCATGCTAGATTTCAAATCGATCCTGACCAAGATGAGTCTGTGGTGTGAAATAATTTTTGTTGAGTGGATAGATTTTAGTTGGGGTAGTCGTTCAACATTCTACATGATAGATTTCAAATCGATCCTGACCAAGATGAGTCTGTGGTGTGAAATAATTTTTGTTGAGTGGATAGATTTTAGTTGGGGTAGTAGTTCAACATTCTACAAGAACAACTTACCATGGAGTATGATTTCTCTGAAATAATTTTTGTTGAGTGGATAGATTTTAGTTAGGATAGTCGTTCAACATTCTACAAGAACAACTTACCATGGAGTGTGATTTCTCTGAAACCATGATAGATTTCAAATCGATCCTGACCAAGATGAGTCTGTGGTGTGAAATAATTTTTGTTGAGTGGATAGATTTTAGTTGGGATAGTCGTTCAACATTCTACAAGAACAACTTACCATGGAGTGTGATTTCTCTGAAACCATGATAGATTTCAAATCGATCCTGACCAAGATGAGTCTGTGGTGTGAAATAATTTTTGTTGAGTGGATAGATTTTAGTTAGGGGTAGTCGTTCAACATTCTACAAGAACAACGAACCATATAGTATGATTTCTCTGAAATAATTTTTGTTGAGTGGATAGATTTTAGTTGGGGTAGTTGTTCAACATTTTACAAGAACAACTTACCATGGACTATGATTTCTCTGAAACCATGATAGATTTCAAATCGATCCTGACCAAGATGAGTCTGTGGTGTGAAATAATTTTTGTTGAGTGGATAGATTTTAGTTGGTTTAGTCGTTCAACATTCTACAAGAACAACGAACCATGGAGTATGATTTCTCTGAAACCATGATAGATTTCAAATCGATCCTGACCAAGATGAGTCTGTGGTGTGAAATAATTTTTGTTGAGTGGATAGATTTTAGTTAGGGGTAGTCGTTCAACATTCTACAAGAACAACTTACCATGGAGTATGGTTTCTCTGAAACCATGATAGATTTCAAATCGATCCTGACCAAGATGAGTCTGTGGTGTGAAATAATTTTTGTTGAGTGGATAGATTTTAGTTGGGGTAGTCGTTCAACATTCTACAAGAACAACGAACCATGGAGTATGATTTCTCTGAAATAATTTTTGTTGAGTGGATAGATTTTAGTTGGGATAGTCGTTCAACATTCTACATGATAGATTTCAAATCGATCCTGACCAAGATGAGTCTGTGGTGTGAAATAATTTTTGTTGAGTGGATAGATTTTAGTTAGGGGTAGTCGTTCAACATTCTACAAGAACAACTTACCATGGAGTATGATTTCTCTGAAATAATTTTTGTTGAGTGGATAGATTTTAGTTGGGATAGTCGTTCAACATTCTACAAGAACAACGAACCATGGAGTATGATTTCTCTTAAACCATGATAGATTTCAAATCGATCCTGACCAAGATGAGTCTGTGGTGTGAAATAATTTTTGTTGGGTGGATAGATTTTAGTTGGGATAGTCGTTCAACATTCTACATGATAGATTTCAAATCGATCCTGACCAAGATGAGTCTGTGGTGTGAAATAATTTTTGTTGAGTGGATAGATTTTAGTTGGGATAGTCGTTCAACATTCTACATGATAGATTTCAAATCGATCCTGACCAAGATGAGTCTGTGGTGTGAAATAATTTTTGTTGAGTGGATAGATTTTAGTTAGGGGTAGTCGTTCAACATTCTACAAGAACAACTTACCATGGAGTGTGATTTCTCTGAAACCAGGATAGATTTCAAATCGATCCAGACCAAGATGAGTTTGTGGTGTGAAATAATTTTTGTTGAGTGGATAGATTTTAGTTGGGATAGTCGTTCAACATTCTACAAAAACAACTTAACATATAGTATGATTTCTCTGAAACCATGATAGATTTCAAATCGATCCTGACCAAGATGAGTCTGTGGTGTGAAATAATTTTTGTTGAGTGGATAGATTTTAGTTGGGATAGTCATTCAACATTCTATAAGAACAACGAACCATGGAGTATGATTTCTCTGAAATAATTTTTGTTGAGTGGATAGATTTTAGTTGGGATAGTCGTTCAACATTCTACAAGAACAACGAACCATGGAGTATGACTTCGCTGAAACCATGATAGATTTCAAATCGATCCTGACCAAGATGAGTCTGTGGTGTGAAATAATTTTTGTTGAGTGGATAGATTTTATTTGGGGTGGTCGTTTAACATTCTACAAGAACAACTTACGATGGAGTATGATTTCTCTGAAACCATGATAGATTTCAAATCGATATTGAGCAAGATGAGTCTGTGGTGTGAAATAATTTTTGTTGAGTGGATAGATTTTAGTTAGGGGTAGTCGTTCAACATTCTACAGGAACAACGAACCATGGAGTATGATTTCTCTGAAATAATTTTTGTTGAGTGGATAGATTTTAGTTGGGATAGTCGTTCAACATTCTACAAGAACAACGAACCATGGAGTATGATTTTTCTGAAATAATTTTTGTTGAGTGGATAGATTTTAGTTGGGGTAGTCGTTCAACATTCTACAAGAACAACGAACCATGGACTATGATTTCTCTGAAACCATGATAGATTTCAAATCGATCCTGACCAAGATGAGTCTGTGGTGTGAAATAGTTTTTGCTGAGTGGATAGATTTTAGTTGGGATAGTCGTTCAACATTCTACAAGAACAACGAACCATGGAGTATGATTTCTCTGAAATAATTTTTGTTGAGTGGATAGATTTTAGTTGGGATAGTCGTTCAACATTCTACAAGAACAACGAACCATGGAGTATGATTTCTCTGAAACCATGATAGATTTCAAATCGATCCTGACCAAGATGAGTCTGTGGTGTGAAATAGTTTTTGTTGAGTGGATAGATTTTAGTTGGGATAGTCGTTCAACATTCTACAAGAACAACGAACCATGGAGTATGATTTCTCTGAAACCATGATAGATTTCAAATCGATCCTGACCAAGATGAGTCTGTGGTGTGAAATAATTTTTGTTGAGTGGATAGATTTTAGTTGGGATAGTCGTTCAACATTCTACAAGAACAACGAACCATGGAGTATGATTTCTCTGAAACCATTATAGATTTCAAATCGATCCTGACCAAGATGAGTCTCTGGTGTGAAATAATTTTTGTTGAGTGGATAGATTTTAGTTAGGGGTAGTCGTTCAACATTCTACAAGAACAACTTACCATGGAGTATGATTTCTCTGAAATAATTTTTGTTGAGTGGATAGATTTTAGTTGGGATAGTCGTTCAACATTCTACAAGAACAACTTACCATGGAGTATGATTTCCCTGAAACCATGATAGATTTCAAATCGATCCTGACCAAGGTGAGTCTGTGGTGTGAAATAATTTTTGTTGAGTGGATAGATTTTAATTAGATGTAGTCCTTCAACATTCTACAAGAACAACTTACCATGGAGTATGATTTCTCTGAAATAATTTTTGTTGAGTGGATAGATTTTAGTTGGGATAGTCGTTCAACATTCTATAAGAACAACGAACCATGGAGTATGATTTCTCTGAAATAATTTTTGTTGAGTGGATAGATTTTAGTTGGGATAGTCGTTCAACATTCTACATGATAGATTTCAAATCGATCCTGACCAAGATGAGTCTGTGGTGTGAAATAATTTTTGTTGAGTGGATAGATTTTAGTTAGGGGTAGTCGTTCAACATTCTACAAGAACAACTTACCATGGAGTATGATTTCTCTGAAACCATGATAGATTTCAAATCGATCCTGACCAAGATGAGTCTGTGGTGTGAAATAATTTTTGTTGAGTGGATAGATTTTAGTTGGGGTAGTCGTTCAACATTCTACAAGAACAACTTACCATGGAGTATGATTTCTCTGAAATAATTTATGTTGAGTGGATAGATTTTAGTTGGGATAGTCGTTCAACATTCTACAAGAACAACGAACCATGGAGTATGACTTCGCTGAAACCATGATAGATTTCAAATCGATCCTGACCAAGATGAGTCTGTGGTGTGAAATAATTTTTGTTGAGTGGATAGATTTTAGTTGGGGTGGTCGTTTAACATTCTACAAGAACAACTTACCATGGAGTATGATTTCTCTGAAACCATGATAGATTTCAAATCGATCCTGAGCAAGATGAGTCTGTGGTGTGAAATAATTTTTGTTGAGTGGATAGATTTTAGTTAGGGGTAGTCGTTCAACATTCTACAGGAACAACGAACCATGGAGTATGATTTCTCTGAAATAATTTTTGTTGAGTGGATAGATTTTAGTTGGGATAGTCGTTCAACATTCTACAAGAACAACGAACCATGGAGTATGATTTTTCTGAAATAATTTTTGTTGAGTGGATAGATTTTAGTTGGGGTAGTCGTTCAACATTCTACAAGAACAACGAACCATGGAGTATGATTTCTCTGAAACCATGATAGATTTCAAATCGATCCTGACCAAGATGAGTCTGTGGTGTGAAATAGTTTTTGTTGAGTGGATAGATTTTAGTTGGGATAGTCGTTCAACATTCTACAAGAACAACGAACCATGGAGTATGATTTCTCTGAAACCATGAAAGATTTCAAATCGATCCTGACCAAGATGAGTCTGTGGTGTGAAATAATTTTTGTTGAGTGGATAGATTTTAGTTGGGGTAGTCGTTCAACATTCTACAAGAACAACGAACCATGGAGTATGATTTCTCTGAAACCATGATAGATTTCAAATCGATCCTGACCAAGATGAGTCTGTGGTGTGAAATAGTTTTTGTTGAGTGGATAGATTTTAGTTGGGATAGTCGTTCAACATTCTACAAGAACAACGAACCATGGAGTATGATTTCTCTGAAACCATGAAAGATTTCAAATCGATCCTGACCAAGATGAGTCTGTGGTGTGAAATAGTTTTTGTTGAGTGGATAAATTTTAGTTGGGATAGTCGTTCAACATTCTACAAGAACAACGAACCATGGAGTATGATTTCTCTGAAACCATGATAGATTTCAAATCGATCCTGACCAAGATGAGTCTGTGGTGTGAAATAATTTTTGTTGAGTGGATAGATTTTATTTGGGATAGTCGTTCAACATTCTACAAGAACAACGAACCATGGAGTATGATTTCTCTGAAACCATTATAGATTTCAAATCGATCCTGACCAAGATGAGTCTCTGTTGTGAAATATATTTTGTTGAGTGGATAGATTTTAGTTGGGGTAGTCGTTCAACATTCTACAAGAACAACTTACCATGGAGTATGATTACTCTGAAATAATTTTTGTTGAGTGGATAGATTTTAGTTGGGATAGTCGTTCAACATTCTACAAGAACAACTTACCATGGAGTATGATTTCCCTGAAACCATGATAGATTTCAAATCGATCCTGACCAAGGTGAGTCTGTGGTGTGAAATAATTTTTGTTGAGTGGATAGATTTTAATTAGATGTAGTCCTTCAACATTCTACAAGAACAACTTACTATGGAGTATGATTTCTCTGAAATAATTTTTGTTGAGTGGATAGATTTTAGTTGGGATAGTCGTTCAACATTCTATAAGAACAACGAACCATGGAGTATGATTTCTCTGAAATAATTTTTGTTGAGTGGATAGATTTTAGTTGGGATAGTCGTTCAACATTCTACATGATAGATTTCAAATCGATCCTGACCAAGATGAGTCTGTGGTGTGAAATAATTTTTGTTGAGTGGATAGATTTTAGTTAGGGGTAGTCGTTCAACATTCTACAAGAACAACTTACCATGGAGTATGATTTCTCTGAAACCATGATAGATTTCAAATCGATCCTGACCAAGAAGAGTCTGTGGTGTGAAATAATTTTTGTTGAGTGGATAGATTTTAGTTGGGGTAGTCGTTCAACATTCTACAAGAACAACTTACCATGGAGTATGATTTCTCTGAAATAATTTATGTTGAGTGGATAGATTTTAGTTGGGATAGTCGTTCAACATTCTACAAGAACAACGAACCATGGAGTATGATTTCTCTGAAACCATGATAGATTTCAAATCGATCCTGACCAAGATGAGTCTGTGGTGTGAAATAATTTTTGTTGAGTGGATAGATTTTAGTTGGGATAGTCGTTCAACATTCTACAAGAACAACTTACCATGGAGTATGATTTCCCTGAAACCATGATAGATTTCAAATCGATCCTGACCAAGGCGAGTCTGTGGTGTGAAATAATTTTTGTTGAGTGGATAGATTTTAATTAGATGTAGTCCTTCAACATTCTACAAGAACAACTTACCATGGAGTATGATTTCTCTGAAATAATTTTTGTTGAGTGGATAGATTTTAGTTGGGATAGTCGTTCAACATTCTACAAGAACAACGAACCATGGAGTATGATTTCTCTGAAATAATTTTTGTTGAGTGGATAGATTTTAGTTGGGATAGTCGTTCAACATTCTACATGATAGATTTCAAATCGATCCTGACCAAGATGAGTCTGTGGTGTGAAATAATTTTTGTTGAGTGGATAGATTTTAGTTAGTTGTAGTCGTTCAACATTCTACAAGAACAACTTACCATGGAGTATGATTTCTCTGAAACAATTTTTGTTGAGTGGATAGATTTTAATTGGGATAGCCGTTCAACATTCTACAAGAACAACGAACCATGGAGTATGATTTCTCTGAAATAATTTTTGTTGAGTGGATAGATTTTAGTTGGGGTAGTCGTTCAACATTCTACAAGAACAACGAACCATGGAGTATGATTTCTCTGAAATAATTTTTGTTGAGTGGATAGATTTTAGTTGGGATAGTCGTTCAACATTCTACAAGAACAACGAACCGTGAAGTATGATTTCTCTGAAACCATGATAGATTTCAAATCGTTCCTGACCAAGATGAGTCTGTGGTGTGAAATAATTTTTGTTGAGTGGATAGATTTTAGTTAGGGGTAGTCGTTCAACATTCTACAAGAACAACTTACCATGGACTATGATTTCTCTGAAACCATGATAGATTTCAAATCGATCCTGACCAAGATGAGTCTGTGGTGTGAAATAATTTTTGTTGAGTGGATAGATTTTAGTTGGGATAGTCGTTCAACATTCTACAAGAACAACGAACCATGAAGTATGATTTCTCTGAAACCATGATAGATTTCAAATCGATCCTGACCAAGATGAGTCTGTGGTGTGAAATAATTTTTGTTGAGTGGATAGATTTTAGTTGGGATAGTCGTTCAACATTCTACAAGAACAACTTACCATGGAGTATGATTTCTCTGAAATAATTTTTGTTGAGTGGATAGATTTTAGTTGGGATAGTCGTTCAACATTCTACAAGAACAACGAACCATGGAGTATGATTTCTCTGAAACCATGGTAGATTTCAAATCGATCCTGACCAAGATGAGTCTGTGGTGTGAAATAATTTTTGTTGAGTGGATAGATTTTAGTTGGGGTAGTCGTTCAACATTCTACAAGAACAACTTACCATGGAGTATGATTTCTCTGAAACAATTTTTGTTGAGTGGATAGATTTTAGTTGGGATAGCCCTTCAACATTCTACAAGAACAACGAACCATGGAGTATGATTTCTCTGAGATAATTTTTGTTGAGTGGATAGATTTTAGTTGGGGTAGTCGTTCAACATTCTACAAGAACAACTTACCATGGAGTATGATTTCTCTGAAATAATTTTTGTTGAGTGGATAGATTTTAGTTGGGATAGTCGTTCAACATTCTACAAGAACAGCGAACCATGGAGTATGATTTCTCTGAAACCATGATAGATTTCAAATCGATCCTGACCAAGATGAGTCTGTGGTGTGAAATAATTTTTGTTGAGTGGATAGATTTTAGTTAGGGGTAGTCGTTCAACATTCTACAAGAACAACGAACCATGGAGTATGATTTCTCTGAAACCATGATAGATTTCAAATCGATCCTGACCAAGATGAGTCTGTGGTGTGAAATAATTTTTGTTGAGTGGATAGATTTTAGTTGGGATAGTCGTTCAACATTCTACAAGAACAACGAACCATGAAGTATGATTTCTCTGAAACCATGATAGATTTCAAATCGATCCTGACCAAGATGAGTCTGTGGTGTGAAATAATTTTTGTTGAGTGGATAGATTTTAGTTGGGATAGTCGTTCAACATTCTACAAGAACAACGAACCATGGAGTATGATTTCTCTGCAACCATGATAGATTTCAAATCGATCCTGACCAAGATGAGTCTCTGGTGTGAAATAATTTTTGTTGAGTGGATAGATTTTAGTTGGGGTAATCGTTCAACATTCTACAAGAACAACTTACCATGGAGTATGATTTCTCTGAAATAATTTTTGTTGAGTGGATAGATTTTAGTTGGGGTAGTCGTTCAACATTCTACAAGAACAACTTACCATGGAGTGTGATTTCTCTGAAACCATGATAGATTTCAAATCGATCCTGACCAAGACGAGTCTGTGGTGTGAAATAATTTTTGTTGAGTGGATAGATTTTAGTTGGGATAGTCGTTCAACATTCTACAAGAACAACTTACCATGGAGTATGATTTCTCTGAAACCATGATAGATTTCAAATCGATCCTGACCAAGGTGAGTCTGTGGTGTGAAATAATTTTTGTTGAGTGGATAGATTTTAATTAGGGGTAGTCGTTCAACATTCTACAAGAACAACTTACCATGGAGTATGATTTCTCTGAAATAATTTTTGTTGATTGGATAGATTTTAGTTGGGATAGTCGTTCAACATTCTACAAGAACAACGAACCATGGAGTATGATTTCTCTGAAATAATTTTTGTTGAGTGGATAGATTTTAGTTGGGATAGTCGTTCAACATTCTACAAGAACAACGAACCATGGAGTATGATTTCTCTGAAACCATGATAGATTTCAAATCGATCCTGAACAAGATGAGTCTGTGGTGTGAAATAGTTTTTGTTGAGTGGATAGATTTTAGTTGGAATAGTCGTTCAACATTCTACAAGAACAACGAACCATGGAGTATGATTTCTCTGAAACCATGATAGATTTCAAATCGATCCTGACCAAGATGAGTCTGTGGTGTGAAATAATTTTTGTTGAGTGGATAGATTTTAGTTGGGATAGTCGTTCAACATTCTACAAGAACAACGAACCATGAAGTATGATTTCTCTGAAACCATTATAGATTTCAAATCGATCCTGACCAAGATGAGTCTGTGGTGTGAAATAATTTTTGTTGAGTGGATAGATTTTAGTTGGGATAGTCGTTCAACATTCTACAAGAACAACGAACCATGGAGTATGATTTCTCTGAAACCATTATAGATTTCACATCGATCCTTAAGAAGATGAGTCTCTGGTGTGAAATAATTTTTGTTGAGTGGATAGATTTTAGTTGGGGTAGTCGTTCAACATTCTACAAGAACAACTTACCATGGAGTATGATTTCTCTGAAATAATTTTTGTTGAGTGGATAGATTTTAGTTGGGATAGTCGTTCAACATTCTACAAGAACAACTAACCATGGAGTATGATTTCCCTGAAACCATGATAGATTTCAAATCGATCCTGACCAAGGTGAGTCTGTGGTGTGAAATAATTTTTGTTGAGTGGATAGATTTTAATTAGATGTAGTCCTTCAACATTCTACAAGAACAACTTACCATGGAGTATGATTTCTCTGAAATAATTTTTGTTGAGTGGATAGATTTTAGTTGGGATAGTCGTTCAACATTCTATAAGAACAACGAACCATGGAGTATGATTTCTCTGAAATAATTTTTGTTGAGTTAATAGATTTTAGTTGGGATAGTCGTTCAACATTCTACATGATAGATTTCAAATCGATCCTGACCAAGATGAGTCTGTGGTGTGAAATAATTTTTGTTGAGTGGATAGATTTTAGTTAGGGGTAGTCGTTCAACATTCTACAAGAACAACTTACCATGGAGTATGATTTCTCTGAAACCATGATAGATTTCAAATCGATCCTGACCAAGATGAGTCTGTGGTGTGAAATAATTTTTGTTGAGTGGATAGATTTTAGTTGGGATAGTCGTTCAACATTCTACAAGAACAATGAACCATGGAGTATGATTTCTCTGAAACCATGATAGATTTCAAATCGATCCTGACCAAGATGAGTCTGTGGTGTGAAATAATTTTTGTTGAGTGGATAGATTTTAGTTGGGGTAGTCGTTCAACATTCTACAAGAACAACTTGCCATGGAGTATGATTTCTCTGAAATAATTTATGTTGAGTGGATAGATTTTAGTTGGGATAGTCGTTCAACATTCTACAAGAACAACGAACCATGGAGTATGATTTCTCTGAAACCATGATAGATTTCAAATCGATCCTGACCAAGATGAGTCTGTGGTGTGAAATAATTTTTGTTGAGTGGATAGATTTTAGTTAGGGGTAGTCGTTCAACATTCTACAAGAACAACTTACCATGGAGTATTATTTCTCTGAAACCATGATAGATTTCAAATCGATCCTGACCAAGGTGAGTCTGTGGTGTGAAATAATTTTTGTTGAGTGGATAGATTTTAATTAGGGGTAGTCGTTCAACATTCTACAAGAACAACGAACCATGGAGTATGATTTCTCTGAAATAATTTTTGTTGAGTGGATAGATTTTAGTTGGGATAGTCGTTCAACATTCTATAAGAACAACGAACCATGGAGTATGATTTCTCTGAAATAATTTTTGTTGAGTGGATAGATTTTAGTTGGGATAGTCGTTCAACATTCTACATGATAGATTTCAAATCGATCCTGACCAAGATGAGTCTGTGGTGTGAAATAATTTTTGTTGAGTGGATAGATTTTAGTTAGGGGTAGTCGTTCAACATTCTACAAGAACAATGAACCATGGAGTATGATTTCTCTGAAACCATGATAGATTTCAAATCGATCCTGACCAAGATGAGTCTGTGGTGTGAAATAATTTTTGTGGAGTGGATAGATTTTAGTTGGGGTAGTCGTTCAACATTCTACAAGAACAACGAACCATGGAGTATGATTTCTCTGAAATAATTTTTGTTGAGTGGATAGATTTTAGTTGGGATAGTCGTTCAACATTCTACAAGAACAACGAACCATGGAGTATGATTTCTCTGAAACCATGATAGATTTCAAATCGATCCTGACCAAGATGAGTCTGTGGTGTGAAATAATTTTTGTTGAGTGGATAGATTTTAGTTGGGGTAGTCGTTCAACATTCTACAAGAACAACTTACCATGGAGTATGATTTCTCTGAAACAATTTTTGTTGAGTGGATAGATTTTAGTTGGGATAGCCGTTCAACATTCTACAAGAACAGCGAACCATGGAGTATGATTTCTCTGAAATAATTTTTGTTGAGTGGATAGGTTTTAGTTGGGGTAGTCGTTCAACATTCTACAAGAACAACGAACCATGGAGTATGATTTCTCTGAAATAATTTTTGTTGAGTGGATAGATTTTAGTTGGGATAGTCGTTCAACATTCTACAAGAACAACGAACCATGGAGTATGATTTCTTTGAAACCATGATAGATTTCAAATCGATCCTGACCAAGATGAGTCTGTGGTGTGAAATAATTTTTGTTGAGTGGATAGATTTTAGTTAGGGGTAGTCGTTCAACATTCTACAAGAACAACTTACCATGGACTATGATTTCTCTGAAACCATGATAGATTTCAAATCGATCCTGACCAAGATGAGTCTGTGGTGTGAAATAATTTTTGTTGAGTGGATAGATTTTAATTAGGGGTAGTCGTTCAACATTCTACAAGAACAACTTGCCATGGAGTATGATTTCTCTGAAATAATTTTTGTTGAGTGGATAGGTTTTAGTTGGGGTAGTCGTTCAACATTCTACAAGAACAACTTACCATGGAGTATGATTTCTCTGAAATAATTTTTGTTGAGTGGATAGATTTTAGTTAGGGGTAGTCGTTCAACATTCTACAAGAACAACTTACCATGGACTATGATTTCTCTGAAACCATGATAGATTTCAAATCGATCCTGACCAAGATGAGTCTGTGGTGTGAAATAATTTTTGTTGAGTGGATAGATTTTAGTTAGGGGTAGTCGTTCAACATTCTACAAGAACAACGAACCATGGACTATGATTTCTCTGAAACCATGATAGATTTCAAATCGATCCTGACCAAGATGAGTCTGTGGTGTGAAATAATTTTTGTTGAGTGGATAGATTTTAGTTAGGGGTAGTCGTTCAACATTCTACAAGAACAACTTACCATGGACTATGATTTCTCTGAAACCATGATAGATTTCAAATCGATCCTGACCAAGATGAGTCTGTGGTGTGAAATAATTTTTGTTGAGTGGATAGATTTTAGTTAGGGGTAGTCGTTCAACATTCTACAAGAACAACTTACCATGGACTATGATTTCTCTGAAACCATGATAGATTTCAAATCGATCCTGACCAAGATGAGTCTGTGGTGTGAAATAATTTTTGTTGAGTGGATAGATTTTAGTTAGGGGTAGTCGTTCAACATTCTACAAGAACAACTTACCATGGACTATGATTTCTCTGAAACCATGATAGATTTCAAATCGATCCTGACCAAGATGAGTCTGTGGTGTGAAATAATTTTTGTTGAGTGGATAGATTTTAGTTACGGGTAGTCGTTCAACATTCTACAAGAACAACTTACCATGGACTATGATTTCTCTGAAACCATGATAGATTTCAAATCGATCCTGACCAAGATGAGTCTGTGGTGTGAAATAATTTTTGTTGAGTGGATAGATTTTAGTTGGGGTAGTCGTTCAACATTCTACAAGAACAACTTACCATGGAGTATTATTTCTCTGAAACCATGATAGATTTCAAATCGATCCTGACCAAGGTGAGTCTGTGGTGTGAAATAATTTTTGTTGAGTGGATAGATTTTAATTAGGGGTAGTCGTTCAACATTCTACAAGAACAACTTGCCATGGAGTATGATTTCTCTGAAATAATTTATGTTGAGTGGATAGATTTTAGTTGGGATAGTCGTTCAACATTCTACAAGAACAACGAACCATGGAGTATGATTTCTCTGAAACCATGATAGATTTCAAATCGATCCTGACCAAGATGAGTCTGTGGTGTGAAATAATTTTTGTTGAGTGGATAGATTTTAGTTAGGGGTAGTCGTTCAACATTCTACAAGAACAACTTACCATGGAGTATTATTTCTCTGAAACCATGATAGATTTCAAATCGATCCTGACCAAGGTGAGTCTGTGGTGTGAAATAATTTTTGTTGAGTGGATAGATTTTAATTAGGGGTAGTCGTTCAACATTCTACAAGAACAACGAACCATGGAGTATGATTTCTCTGAAATAATTTTTGTTGAGTGGATAGATTTTAGTTGGGATAGTCGTTCAACATTCTATAAGAACAACGAACCATGGAGTATGATTTCTCTGAAATAATTTTTGTTGAGTGGATAGATTTTAGTTGGGATAGTCGTTCAACATTCTACAAGAACAACGAACCATGGAGTATGATTTCTCTGAAACCATGATAGATTTCAAATCGATCCTGACCAAGATGAGTCTGTGGTGTGAAATAATTTTTGTTGAGTGGATAGATTTTAGTTGGGGTAGTCGTTCAACATTCTACAAGAACAACTTACCATGGAGTATGATTTCTCTGAAACAATTTTTGTTGAGTGGATAGATTTTAGTTGGGATAGCCGTTCAACATTCTACAAGAACAGCGAACCATGGAGTATGATTTCTCTGAAATAATTTTTGTTGAGTGGATAGGTTTTAGTTGGGGTAGTCGTTCAACATTCTACAAGAACAACGAACCATGGAGTATGATTTCTCTGAAATAATTTTTGTTGAGTGGATAGATTTTAGTTGGGATAGTCGTTCAACATTCTACAAGAACAACGAACCATGGAGTATGATTTCTTTGAAACCATGATAGATTTCAAATCGATCCTGACCAAGATGAGTCTGTGGTGTGAAATAATTTTTGTTGAGTGGATAGATTTTAGTTAGGGGTAGTCGTTCAACATTCTACAAGAACAACTTACCATGGACTATGATTTCTCTGAAACCATGATAGATTTCAAATCGATCCTGACCAAGATGAGTCTGTGGTGTGAAATAATTTTTGTTGAGTGGATAGATTTTAGTTGGGATAGTCGTTCAACATTCTACAAGAACAACGAACCATGAAGTATGATTTCTCTGAAACCATGATAGATTTCAAATCGATCCTGATCACGATGAGTCTGTGGTGTGAAATAATTTTTGTTGAGTGGATAGATTTTAGTTGGGATAGTCGTTCAACATTCTACAAGAACAACGAACCATGGAGTATGATTTCTCTGAAACCATGATAGATTTCAAATCGATCCTGACCAAGATGAGTCTCTGGTGTGAAATAATTTTTCTTGAGTGGATAGATTTTAGTTGGGGTAGTCGTTCAACATTCTACAAGAACAACTTACCATGGAGTATGATTTCTCTGAAACAATTTTTGTTGAGTGGATAGATTTTAGTTGGGATAGTCGTTCAACATTCTACAAGAACAACGAACCATGGAGTATGATTTCTCTGAAACCATGATAGATTTCAAATCGATCCTGACCAAGATGAGTCTGTGGTGTGAAATAATTTTTGTTGAGTGGATAGATTTTAGTTGGGGTAGTCGTTCAACATTCTACAAGAACAACTTACCATGGAGTATGATTTCTCTGAAACAATTTTTGTTGAGTGGATAGATTTTAGTTGGGATAGCCGTTCAACATTCTACAAGAACAGCGAACCATGGAGTATGATTTCTCTGAAATAATTTTTGTTGAGTGGATAGATTTTAGTTGGGATAGTCGTTCAACATTCTACAAGAACAACGAACCATGGAGTATGATTTCTCTGAAACCATGATAGATTTCAAATCGATCCTGACCAAGATGAGTCTGTGGTGTGAAATAATTTTTGTTGAGTGGATAGATTTTAGTTGGGGTAGTCGTTCAACATTCTACAAGAACAACTTACCATGGAGTATGATTTCTCTGAAACAATTTTTGTTGAGTGGATAGATTTTAGTTGGGATAGCCGTTCAACATTCTACGAGAACAGCGAACCATGGAGTATGATTTCTCTGAAATAATTTTTGTTGAGTGGATAGATTTTAGTTGGGGTAGTCGTTCAACATTCTACAAGAACAACGAACCATGGAGTATGATTTCTCTGAAATAATTTTTGTTGAGTGGATAGATTTTAGTTGGGATAGTCGTTCAACACTCTACAAGAACAACGAACCATGGAGTATGATTTCTTTGAAACCATGATAGATTTCAAATCGATCCTGACCAAGATGAGTCTGTGGTGTGAAATAATTTTTGTTGAGTGGATAGATTTTAGTTAGGGGTAGTCGTTCAACATTCTACAAGAACAACTTACCATGGACTATGATTTCTCTGAAACCATGATAGATTTCAAATCGATCCTGACCAAGATGAGTCTGTGGTGTGAAATAATTTTTGTTGAGTGGATAGATTTTAGTTGGGATAGTCGTTCAACATTCTACAAGAACAACGAACCATGAAGTATGATTTCTCTGAAACCATGATAGATTTCAAATCGATCCTGACCAAGATGAGTCTGTTTTGTGAAATAATTTTTGTTGAGTGGATAGATTTTAGTTGGGATAGTCGTTCAACATTCTACAAGAACAACGAACCATGGAGTATGATTTCTCTGAAACCATGATAGATTTCAAATCGATCCTGACCAAGATGAGTCTCTGGTGTGAAATAATTTTTGTTGAGTGGATAGATTTTAGTTGGGGTAGTCGTTCAACATTCTACAAGAACAACTTACCATGGAGTATGATTTCTCTGAAACAATTTTTGTTGAGTGGATAGATTTTAGTTGGGATAGTCGTTCAACATTCTACAAGAACAACGAACCATGGAGTATGATTTCTCTGAAACCATGATAGATTTCAAATCGATCCTGACCAAGATGAGTCTGTGGTGTGAAATAATTTTTGTTGAGTGGATAGATTTTAGTTGGGGTAGTCGTTCAACATTCTACAAGAACAACTTACCATGGAGTATGATTTCTCTGAAACAATTTTTGTTGAGTGGATAGATTTTAGTTGGGATAGCCGTTCAACATTCTACAAGAACAGCGAACCATGGAGTATGATTTCTCTGAAATAATTTTTGTTGAGTGGATAGATTTTAGTTGGGATAGTCGTTCAACATTCTACAAGAACAACGAACCATGGAGTATGATTTCTCTGAAACCATGATAGATTTCAAATCGATCGTGACCAAGATGAGTCTGTGTTGTGAAATAATTTTTGTTGAGTGGATAGATTTTAGTTGGGGTAGTCGTTCAACATTCTACAAGAACAACTTACCATGGAGTATGATTTCTCTGAAACCATGATAGATTTCAAATCGATCCTGACCAAGATGAGTCTGTGGTGTGAAATAATTTTTGTTGAGTGGATAGATTTTAGTTGGGGTAGTCGTTCAACATTCTACAAGAACAACTTACCATGGAGTATGATTTCTCTGAAACAATTTTTGTTGAGTGGATAGATTTTAGTTGGGATAGCCGTTCAACATTCTACAAGAACAACTTACCATGGAGTATGATTTCTCTGAAACAATTTTTGTTGAGTGGATAGATTTTAGTTGGGATAGCCGTTCAACATTCTACAAGAACAACGAACCATGGAGTATGATTTCTCTGAAATAATTTTTGTTGAGTGGATAGATTTTAGTTGGGATAGTCGTTCAACATTCTACAAGAACAACGAACCATGGAGTATGATTTCTCTGAAACCATGATAGATTTCAAATCGATCCTGACCAAGATGAGTCTGTGGTGTGAAATAATTTTTGTTGAGTGGATAGATTTTAGTTGGGGTAGTCGTTCAACATTCTACAAGAACAACTTACCATGGTTGATTTCTCTGAAATAATTTTTGTTGATTATATAGATTTTAGTTGGGATAGTCGTTCAACATTCTATAAGAACAACGAACCATGGAGTATGATTTCTCTGAAATAATTTTTGTTGAGTGGATAGATTTTAGCTGGGATAGTCGTTCAACATTCTACATGATAGATTTCAAATCGATCCTGACCAAGATGAGTCTGTGGTGTGAAATAATTTTTGTTGAGTGGATAGATCTTAGTTGGGGTAGTCGTTCAACATTCTACAAGAACAACGAACCATGGAGTATGATTTCTCTGAAATAATTTTTGTTGAGTGGATAGATTTTAGTTGGGATAGTCGTTCAACATTCTACAAGAACAACGAACCATGGAGTATGATTTCTCTGAAACCATGATAGATTTCAAATCGATCCTGACCAAGATGAGTCTGTGGTGTGAAATAATTTTTGTTGAGTGGATAGATTTTAGTTGGGGTAGTCGTTCAACATTCTACAAGAACAACTTACCATGGAGTATGATTTCTCTGAAATAATTTATGTTGAGTGGATAGATTTTAGTTGGGATAGTCGTTCAACATTCTACAAGAACAACGAACCATGGAGTATGATTTCTCTGAAACCATGATAGATTTCAAATCGATCCTGACCAAGATGAGTCTGTGGTGTGAAATAATTTTTGTTGAGTGGATAGATTTTAGTTGGGGTAGTCGTTCAACATTCTACAAGAACAACTTACCATGGAGTATGATTTCTCTGAAACAATTTTTGTTGAGTGGATAGATTTTAGTTGGGATAGCCGTTCAACATTCTACAAGAACAACGAACCATGGAGTATGATTTCTCTGAAATAATTTTTGTTGAGTGGATAGATTTTAGTTGGGGTAGTCGTTCAACATTCTACAAGAACAACGAACCATGGAGTATGATTTCTCTGAAATAATTTTTGTTGAGTGGATAGATTTTAGTTGGGATAGTCGTTCAACATTCTACAAGAACAACTTACCATGGAGTATGATTTCTCTGAAACCATGATAGATTTCAAATCGATCCTGACCAAGATGAGTCTGTGGTGTGAAATAATTTTTGTTGAGTGGATAGATTTTAGTTGGGGTAGTCGTTCAACATTCTACAAGAACAACTTACCATGGAGTATGATTTCTCTGAAATAATTTTTGTTGAGTGGATAGATTTTAGTTGGGATAGTCGTTCAACATTCTACAAGAACAACTTACCATTTAGTCTGATTTCTCTGAAACCATGATAGATTTCAAATCGATCCTGGCCAAGATGAGTCTGTGGTGTGAAATAATTTTTGTTGAGTGGATAGATTTTAGTTAGGGGTAGTCGTTCAACATTCTACAAGAACAACTTACCATGGAGTATGATTTCTCTGAAACCATGATAGATTTCAAATCGATCCTGACCAAGGTGAGTCTGTGGTGTGAAATAATTTTTGTTGAGTGGATAGATTTTAATTAGGGGTAGTCGTTCAACATTCTACAAGAACAACTTACCATGGAGTATGATTTCTCTGAAATAATTTTTGTTGAGTGGATAGATTTTAGTTGGGATAGTCGTTCAACATTCTATAAGAACAACGAACCATGGAGTATGATTTCTCTGAAATAATTTTTGTTGAGTGGATAGATTTTAGTTGGGATAATCGTTCAACATTCTACATGATAGATTTCAAATCGATCCTGACCAAGATGAGTCTGTGGTGTGAAATAATTTTTGTTGAGTGGATAGATTTTAGTTAGGGGTAGTCGTTCAACATTCTACAAGAACAACTTACCATGGAGTATGATTTCTCTGAAACGATGATAGATTTCAAATCGATCCTGACCAAGATGAGTCTGTGGTGTGAAATAATTTTTGTTGAGTGGATAGATTTTAGTTGGGATAGTCGTTCAACATTCTACAAGAACAACGAAAAATGGAGTATGATTTCTCTGAAACCATGATAGATTTCAAATCGATCCTGACCAAGATGAGTCTGTGGTGTGAAATAATTTTTGTTGAGTGGATAGATTTTAGTTGGGGTAGTCGTTCAACATTCTACAAGAACAACTTACCGTGGAGTATGATTTCTCTGAAATAATTTTTGTTGAGTGGATAGATTTTAGTTGGGATAGTCGTTCAACATTCTACAAGAACAACTTACCATGGAGTATGATTTCTCTGAAACCATGATAGATTTCAAATCGATCCTGACCAAGATGAGTCTGTGGTGTGAAATAATTTTTGTTGAGTGGATAGATTTTAGTTGGGGCAGTCGTTCAACATTCTACAAGTACAACTTACCATGGAGTATGATTTCTCTGAAACAATTTTTGTTGAGTGGATAGATTTTAGTTGGGATAGCCGTTCAACATTCTACAAGAACAGCGAACCATGGAGTATGATTTCTCTGAAATAATTTTTGTTGAGTGGATAGATTTTAGTTGGGGTAGTCGTTCAACATTCTACAAGAACAACTTACCATGGAGTATGATTTCTCTGAAATAATTTTTGTTGAGTGGATAGATTTTAGTTGGGATAGTCGTTCAACATTCTACAAGAACAACTTACCATGGAGTGTGATTTCTCTGAAACCATGATAGATTTCAAATCGATCCTGACCAAGACGAGTCTGTGGTGTGAAATAATTTTTGTTGAGTGGATAGATTTTAGTTGGGATAGTCGTTCAACATTCTACAAGAACAACTTACCATGGAGTATGATTTCTCTGAAACCATGATAGATTTCAAATCGATCCTGACCAAGGTGAGTCTGTGGTGTGAAATAATTTTTGTTGAGTGGATAGATTTTAGTTAGGGGTAGTCGTTCAACATTCTACAAGAACAACTTACCATGGAGTATGATTTCTCTGAAATAATTTTTGTTGAGTGGATAGATTTTAGTTGGGATAGTCGTTCAACATTCTACATGATAGATTCCAAATCGATCCTGACCAAGATGAGTCTGTGGTGTGAAATAATTTTTGTTGAGTGGATAGATTTTAGTTAGGGGTAGTCGTTCAACATTCTACAAGAACAACTTACCATGGAGTATGATTTCTCTGAAACCATGATAGATTTCAAATCGATCCTGACCAAGATGAGTCTGTGGTGTGAAATAATTTTTGTTGAGTGGATATATTTTAATTAGGGGTAGTCGTTCAACATTCTACAAGAACAACTTACCATGGAGTATGATTTCTCTGAAATAATTTTTGTTGATTATATAGATTTTAGTTGGGATAGTCGTTCAACATTCTATAAGAACAACGAACCATGGAGTATGATTTC
Organism: Xylota sylvarum; assembly: GCA_905220385.1. Lineage (NCBI taxonomy): Eukaryota > Metazoa > Arthropoda > Insecta > Diptera > Syrphidae > Xylota > Xylota sylvarum. The sequence continues at coordinate 550,932 of CAJMZQ010000083.1, forward strand.
TCTGGAATAATTTTTGTTGAGTGGATAGATTTTAGCTGGGATAGTCGTTCAACATTCTACATGATAGATTTCAAATCGATCCTGACCAAGATGAGTCTGTGGTGTGAAATAATTTTTGTTGAGTGGATAGATCTTAGTTGGGGTAGTCGTTCAACATTCTACAAGAACAACGAACCATGGAGTATGATTTCTCTGAAATAATTTTTGTTGAGTGGATAGATTTTAGTTGGGATAGTCGTTCAACATTCTACAAGAACAACGAACCATGGAGTATGATTTCTCTGAAACCATGATAGATTTCAAATCGATCCTGACCAAGATGAGTCTGTGGTGTGAAATAATTTTTGTTGAGTGGATAGATTTTAGTTGGGATAGTCGTTCAACATTCTACATGATAGATTTCAAATCGATCCTGACCAAGATGAGTCTGTGGTGTGAAATAATTTTTGTTGAGTGGATAGATCTTAGTTGGGGTAGTCGTTCAACATTCTACAAGAACAACTTACCATGGAGTATGATTTCTCTGAAATAATTTTTGTTGAGTGGATAGATTTTAGTTGGGATAGTCGTTCAACATTCTACAAGAACAACTTACCATGGAGTGTGATTTCTCTGAAACCATGATAGATTTCAAATCGATCCTGACCAAGACGAGTCTGTGGTGTGAAATAATTTTTGTTGAGTGGATAGATTTTAGCTGGGATAGTCGTTCAACATTCTACATGATAGATTTCAAATCGATCCTGACCAAGATGAGTCTGTGGTGTGAAATAATTTTTGTTGAGTGGATAGATCTTAGTTGGGGTAGTCGTTCAACATTCTACAAGAACAACTTACCATGGAGTATGATTTCTCTGAAATAATTTTTGTTGATTATATAGATTTTAGTTGGGATAGTCGTTCAACATTCTATAAGAACAACGAACCATGGAGTATGATTTCTCTGAAATAATTTTTGTTGATTATATAGATTTTAGTTGGGATAGTCGTTCAACATTCTATAAGAACAACGAACCATGGAGTATGATTTCTCTGAAATAATTTTTGTTGAGTGGATAGATTTTAGCTGGGATAGTCGTTCAACATTCTACATGATAGATTTCAAATCGATCCTGACCAAGATGAGTCTGTGGTGTGAAATAATTTTTGTTGAGTGGATAGATCTTAGTTGGGGTAGTCGTTCAACATTCTACAAGAACAACGAACCATGGAGTATGATTTCTCTGAAATAATTTTTGTTGAGTGGATAGATTTTAGTTGGGATAGTCGTTCAACATTCTACAAGAACAACGAACCATGGAGTATGATTTCTCTGAAACCATGATAGATTTCAAATCGATCCTGACCAAGATGAGTCTGTGGTGTGAAATAATTTTTGTTGAGTGGATAGATTTTAGTTGGGATAGTCGTTCAACATTCTACATGATAGATTCCAAATCGATCCTGACCAAGATGAGTCTGTGGTGTGAAATAATTTTTGTTGAGTGGATAGATCTTAGTTGGGGTAGTCGTTCAACATTCTACAAGAACAACTTACCATGGAGTATGATTTCTCTGAAATAATTTTTGTTGAGTGGATAGATTTTAGCTGGGATAGTCGTTCAACATTCTACATGATAGATTTCAAATCGATCCTGACCAAGATGAGTCTGTGGTGTGAAATAATTTTTGTTGAGTGGATAGATCTTAGTTGGGGTAGTCGTTCAACATTCTACAAGAACAACTTACCATGGAGTATGATTTCTCTGAAATAATTTTTGTTGAGTGGATAGATTTTAGTTGGGATAGTCGTTCAACATTCTACAAGAACAACTTACCATGGAGTGTGATTTCTCTGAAACCATGATAGATTTCAAATCGATCCTGACCAAGACGAGTCTGTGGTGTGAAATAATTTTTGTTGAGTGGATAGATTTTAGTTGGGATAGTCGTTCAACATTCTACAAGAACAACTTACCATGGAGTATGATTTCTCTGAAACCATGATAGATTTCAAATCGATCCTGACCAAGGTGAGTCTGTGGTGTGAAATAATTTTTGTTGAGTGGATAGATTTTAGTTAGGGGTAGTCGTTCAACATTCTACAAGAACAACTTACCATGGAGTATGATTTCTCTGAAATAATTTTTGTTGAGTGGATAGATTTTAGTTGGGATAGTCGTTCAACATTCTACATGATAGATTCCAAATCGATCCTGACCAAGATGAGTCTGTGGTGTGAAATAATTTTTGTTGAGTGGATAGATTTTAGTTAGGGGTAGTCGTTCAACATTCTACAAGAACAACTTACCATGGAGTATGATTTCTCTGAAACCATGATAGATTTCAAATCGATCCTGACCAAGATGAGTCTGTGGTGTGAAATAATTTTTGTTGAGTGGATATATTTTAATTAGGGGTAGTCGTTCAACATTCTACAAGAACAACTTACCATGGAGTATGATTTCTCTGAAATAATTTTTGTTGATTATATAGATTTTAGTTGGGATAGTCGTTCAACATTCTATAAGAACAACGAACCATGGAGTATGATTTCTCTGAAATAATTTTTGTTGAGTGGATAGATTTTAGCTGGGATAGTCGTTCAACATTCTACATGATAGATTTCAAATCGATCCTGACCAAGATGAGTCTGTGGTGTGAAATAATTTTTGTTGAGTGGATAGATCTTAGTTGGGGTAGTCGTTCAACATTCTACAAGAACAACGAACCATGGAGTATGATTTCTCTGAAATAATTTTTGTTGAGTGGATAGATTTTAGTTGGGATAGTCGTTCAACATTCTACAAGAACAACGAACCATGGAGTATGATTTCTCTGAAACCATGATAGATTTCAAATCGATCCTGACCAAGATGAGTCTGTGGTGTGAAATAATTTTTGTTGAGTGGATAGATTTTAGTTGGGGTAGTCGTTCAACATTCTACAAGAACAACTTTCCATGGAGTATGATTTCTCTGAAATAATTTATGTTGAGTGGATAGATTTTAGTTGGGATAGTCGTTCAACATTCTACAAGAACAACGAACCATGGAGTATGATTTCTCTGAAACCATGATAGATTTCAAATCGATCCTGACCAAGATGAGTCTGTGGTGTGAAATAATTTTTGTTGAGTGGATAGATTTTAGTTGGGGTAGTCGTTCAACATTCTACAAGAACAACTTACCATGGAGTATGATTTCTCTGAAACAATTTTTGTTGAGTGGATAGATTTTAGTTGGGATAGCCGTTCAACATTCTACAAGAACAACGAACCATGGAGTATGATTTCTCTGAAATAATTTTTGTTGAGTGGATAGATTTTAGTTGGGGTAGTCGTTCAACATTCTACAAGAACAACGAACCATGGAGTATGATTTCTCTGAAATAATTTTTGTTGAGTGGATAGATTTTAGTTGGGATAGTCGTTCAACATTCTACAAGAACAACTTACCATGGAGTATGATTTCTCTGAAACCATGATAGATTTCAAATCGATCCTGACCAAGATGAGTCTGTGGTGTGAAATAATTTTTGTTGAGTGGATAGATTTTAGTTGGGGTAGTCGTTCAACATTCTACAAGAACAACTTACCATGGAGTATGATTTCTCTGAAATAATTTTTGTTGAGTGGATAGATTTTAGTTGGGATAGTCGTTCAACATTCTACAAGAACAACTTACCATTTAGTCTGATTTCTCTGAAACCATGATAGATTTCAAATCGATCCTGGCCAAGATGAGTCTGTGGTGTGAAATAATTTTTGTTGAGTGGATAGATTTTAGTTAGGGGTAGTCGTTCAACATTCTACAAGAACAACTTACCATGGAGTATGATTTCTCTGAAACCATGATAGATTTCAAATCGATCCTGACCAAGGTGAGTCTGTGGTGTGAAATAATTTTTGTTGAGTGGATAGATTTTAATTAGGGGTAGTCGTTCAACATTCTACAAGAACAACTTACCATGGAGTATGATTTCTCTGAAATAATTTTTGTTGAGTGGATAGATTTTAGTTGGGATAGTCGTTCAACATTCTATAAGAACAACGAACCATGGAGTATGATTTCTCTGAAATAATTTTTGTTGAGTGGATAGATTTTAGTTGGGATAATCGTTCAACATTCTACATGATAGATTTCAAATCGATCCTGACCAAGATGAGTCTGTGGTGTGAAATAATTTTTGTTGAGTGGATAGATTTTAGTTAGGGGTAGTCGTTCAACATTCTACAAGAACAACTTACCATGGAGTATGATTTCTCTGAAACCATGATAGATTTCAAATCGATCCTGACCAAGATGAGTCTGTGGTGTGAAATAATTTTTGTTGAGTGGATAGATTTTAGTTGGGATAGTCGTTCAACATTCTACAAGAACAACGAAAAATGGAGTATGATTTCTCTGAAACCATGATAGATTTCAAATCGATCCTGACCAAGATGAGTCTGTGGTGTGAAATAATTTTTGTTGAGTGGATAGATTTTAGTTGGGGTAGTCGTTCAACATTCTACAAGAACAACTTACCGTGGAGTATGATTTCTCTGAAATAATTTTTGTTGAGTGGATAGATTTTAGTTGGGATAGTCGTTCAACATTCTACAAGAACAACTTACCATGGAGTATGATTTCTCTGAAACCATGATAGATTTCAAATCGATCCTGACCAAGATGAGTCTGTGGTGTGAAATAATTTTTGTTGAGTGGATAGATTTTAGTTGGGGCAGTCGTTCAACATTCTACAAGTACAACTTACCATGGAGTATGATTTCTCTGAAACAATTTTTGTTGAGTGGATAGATTTTAGTTGGGATAGCCGTTCAACATTCTACAAGAACAACGAACCATGTAGTATGATTTCTCTGAAATAATTTTTGTTGAGTGGATGGATTTTAGTTGGGATAGTCGTTCAACATTCTACAAGAACAACGAACCATGGAGTATGATTTCTCTGAAACCATGATAGATTTCAAATCGATCCTGACCAAGATGAGTCTGTGGTGTGAAATAATTTTTGTTGAGTGGATAGATTTTAGTTGGGATAGTCGTTCAACATTCTACAAGAACAACTTACCATGGAGTATGATTTCTCTGAAATAATTTTTGTTGAGTGGATATATTTTAGTTGGGGTAGTCGTTCAACATTCTACAAGAACAACGAACCATGGAGTATGATTTCTCTGAAATAATTTTTGTTGAGTGGATAGATTTTAGTTGGGATAGCCGTTCAACATTCTACAAGAACAACGAACCATGGAGTATGATTTCTCTGAAATAATTTTTGTTGAGTGGATAGATTTTAGTTGGGATAGCCGTTCAACATTCTACAAGAACAACGAACCATGGAGTATGATTTCTCTGAAACAATTTTTGTTGAGTGGATAGATTTTAGTTGGGATAGCCGTTCAACATTCTACAAGAACAACGAACCATGGAGTATGATTTCTCTGAAATAATTTTTGTTGAGTGGATAGATTTTAGTTGGGGTAGTCGTTCAACATTCTACAAGAACAACGAACCATGGAGTATGATTTCTCTGAAATAATTTTTGTTGAGTGGATAGATTTTAGTTGGGATAGTCGTTCAACATTCTACACGAACAACTTACCATGGAGTATGATTTCTCTGAAACCATGATAGATTTCAAATCGATCCTGACCAAGATGAGTCTGTGGTGTGAAATAATTTTTGTTGAGTGGATAGATTTTAGTTGGGGTAGTCGTTCAACATTCTACAAGAACAACTTACCATGGAGTATGATTTCTCTGAAATAATTTTTGTTGAGTGGATAGATTTTAGTTGGGATAGTCGTTCAACATTCTACAAGAACAACTTACCATGGAGTCTGATTTCTCTGAAACCATGATAGATTTCAAATCGATCCTGGCCAAGATGAGTCTGTGGTGTGAAATAATTTTTGTTGAGTGGATAGATTTTAGTTGGGATAGTCGTTCAACATTCTACAAGAACAACTTACCATGGAGTATGATTTCTCTGAAACCATGATAGATTTCAAATCGATCCTGACCAAGGTGAGTCTGTGGTGTGAAATAATTTTTGTTGAGTGGATAGATTTTAATTAGGGGTAGTCGTTCAACATTCTACAAGAACAACTTACCATGGAGTATGATTTCTCTGAAATAATTTTTGTTGAGTGGATAGATTTTAGTTGGGATAGTCGTTCGACATTCTATAAGAACAACGAACCATGGAGTATGATTTCTCTGAAATAATTTTTGTTGAGTGGATAGATTTTAGTTGGGATAGTCGTTCAACATTCTACATGATAGATTTCAAATCGATCCTGACCAAGATGAGTCTGTGGTGTGAAATAATTTTTGTTGAGTGGATAGATTTTAGTTAGGGGTAGTCGTTCAACATTCTACAAGAACAACTTACCATGGAGTATGATTTCTCTGAAACCATGATAGATTTCAAATCGATCCTGACCAAGATGAGTCTGTGGTGTGAAATAATTTTTGTTGAGTGGATAGATTTTAGTTGGGATAGTCGTTCAACATTCTACAAGAACAACGAAAAATGGAGTATGATTTCTCTGAAACCATGATAGATTTCAAATCGATCCTGACCAAGATGAGTCTGTGGTGTGAAATAATTTTTGTTGAGTGGATAGATTTTAGTTGGGGTAGTCGTTCAACATTCTACAAGAACAACTTACCGTGGAGTATGATTTCTCTGAAATAATTTTTGTTGAGTGGATAGATTTTAGTTGGGATAGTCGTTCAACATTCTACAAGAACAACTTACCATGGAGTATGATTTCTCTGAAACCATGATAGATTTCAAATCGATCCTGACCAAGATGAGTCTGTGGTGTGAAATAATTTTTGTTGAGTGGATAGATTTTAGTTGGGGCAGTCGTTCAACATTCTACAAGAACAACTTACCATGGAGTATGATTTCTCTGAAACAATTTTTGTTGAGTGGATAGATTTTAGTTGGGATAGCCGTTCAACATTCTACAAGAACAACGAACCATGGAGTATGATTTCTCTGAAATAATTTTTGTTGAGTGGATAGATTTTAGTTGGGATAGTCGTTCAACATTCTACAAGAACAACGAACCATGGAGTATGATTTCTCTGAAACCATGATAGATTTCAAATCGATCCTGACCAAGATGAGTCTGTGGTGTGAAATAATTTTTGTTGAGTGGATAGATTTTAGTTTAGATAGTCGTTCAACATTCTACAAGAACAACTTACCATGGAGTATGTTTTCTCTGAAATAATTTTTGTTGAGTATATATATTTTAGTTGGGGTAGTCGTTCAACATTCTACAAGAACAACGAACCATGGAGTATGATTTCTCTGAAATAAATTTTGTTGTGTGGATAGATTTTAGTTGGGGTAGTCGTTCAACATTCTACAAGAACAACTTACCGTGGAGTATGATTTCTCTGAAATAATTTTTGTTGAGTTGATAGATTTTAGTTGGGATAGTCGTTCAACATTCTACAAGAACAACGAACCATGGAGTATGATTTCTCTGAAACCATGATAGATTTCAAATCGATCCTGACCAAGATGAGTCTGTGGTGTGAAATAATTTTTGTTGAGTGGATAGATTTTAGTTGGGGCAGTCGTTCAACATTCTACAAGAACAACTTACCATGGAGTATGATTTCTCTGAAACAATTTTTGTTGAGTGGATAGATTTTAGTTGGGATAGCCGTTCAACATTCTACAAGAACAACGAACCATGGAGTATGATTTCTCTGAAATAATTTTTGTTGAGTGGATAGATTTTAGTTGGGATAGTCGTTCAACATTCTACAAGAACAACTTACCATGGAGTATGATTTCTCTGAAACCATGATAGATTTCAAATCGATCCTGACCAAGATGAGTCTGTGGTGTGAAATAATTTTTGTTGAGTGGATAGATTTTAGTTGGGATAGTCGTTCAACATTCTACAAGAACAACTTACCATGGAGTATGTTTTCTCTGAAATAATTTTTGTTGAGTATATATATTTTAGTTGGGGTAGTCGTTCAACATTCTACAAGAATAACGAACCATGGAGTATGATTTCTCTGAAATAATTTTTGTTGAGTGGATAGATTTTAGTTGGGATATTCGTTCAACATTCTACAAGAACAACGAACCATGGAGTATGATTTCTCTGAAATAATTTTTGTTGAGTGGATAGATTTTAGTTGGGATAGTCGTTCAACATTCTACAAGAACAACGAACCATGGAGTATGATTTCTCTGAAATAATTTTTGTTGAGTGGATAGATTTTAGTTGGGATAGTCGTTCAAAATTCTACAAGAACAACGAACCATGGAGTATGATTTCTCTGAAACCATGATAGATTTCAAATCGATCCTGACCAAGATGAGTCTGTGGTGTGAAATAATTTTTGTTGAGTGGATAGATTTTAGTTAGGGGTAGTCGTTCAACATTCTACAAGAACAACTTACCATGGACTATGATTTCTCTGAAACCATGATAGATTTCAAATCGATCCTGACCAAGATGAGTCTGTGGTGTGAAATAATTTTTGTTGAGTGGATAGATTTTAGTTGGGATAGTCGTTCAACATTCTACAAGAACAACGAACCATGAAGTATGATTTCTCTGAAACCATGATAGATTTCAAATCGATCCTGACCAAGATGAGTCTGTGGTGTGAAATAATTTTTGTTGAGTGGATAGATTTTAGTTGGGATAGTCGTTCAACATTCTACAAGAACAACGAACCATGGAGTATGATTTCTCTGAAACCATGATAGATTTCAAATCGATCCTGACCAAGACGAGTCTGTGGTGTGAAATAATTTTTGTTGAGTGGATAGATTTTAGTTGGGATAGTCGTTCAACATTCTACAAGAACAACGAACCATGGAGTATGATTTCTCTGAAACCATGATAGATTTCAAATCGATCCTGACCAAGATGAGTCTGTGGTGTGAAATAATTTTTGTTGAGTGGATAGATTTTAGTTGGGATAGTCGTTCAACATTCTACAAGAACAACGAACCATGAAGTATGATTTCTCTGAAACCATGATAGATTTCAAATCGATCCTGACCAAGATGAGTCTGTGGTGTGAAATAATTTTTGTTGAGTGGATAGATTTTAGTTAGGGGTAGTCGTTCAACATTCTACAAGAACAACTTACCATGGACTATGATTTCTCTGAAACCATGATAGATTTCAAATCGATCCTGACCAAGATGAGTCTCTGGTGTGAAAAAATTTTTGTTGAGTGGATAGATTTTAGTTGGGGTAGTCGTTCAACATTCTACAAGAACAACTTACCATGGAGTATGATTTCTCTGAAATAATTTTTGTTGAGTGGATAGATTTTAGTTGGTTTAGTCGTTCAACATTCTACAAGAACAACGAACCATGGAGTATGATTTCTCTGAAACCATGATAGATTTCAAATCGATCCTGACCAAGACGAGTCTGTGGTGTGAAATAATTTTTGTTGAGTGGATAGATTTTAGTTGGGATAGTCGTTCAACATTCTACAAGAACAACTTACCATGGAGTATGATTTCTCTGAAACCATGATAGATTTCAAATCGATCCTGGCCAAGGTGAGTCTGTGGTGTGAAATAATTTTTGTTGAGTGGATAGATTTTAATTAGGGGTAGTCGTTCAACATTCTACAAGAACAACTTACCATGGAGTATGATTTCTCTGAAATAATTTTTGTTGATTGGATAGATTTTAGTTGGGATAGTCGTTCAACATTCTATAAGAATAACGAACCATGGAGTATGATTTCTCTGAAATAATTTTTGTTGAGTGGATAGATTTTAGTTGGGATAGTCGTTCAACATTCTACATGATAGATTTCAAATCGATCCTGACCAAGATGAGTCTGTGGTGTGAAATAATTTTTGTTGAGTGGATAGATTTTAGTTAGGGGTAGTCGTTCAACATTCTACAAGAACAACTTACCATGGAGTATGATTTCTCTGAAACCATGATAGATTTCAAATCGATCCTGACCAAGATGAGTCTGTGGTGTGAAATAATTTTTGTTGAGTGGATAGATTTTAGTTGGGATAGTCGTTCAACATTCTACAAGAACAACGAAACATGGAGTATGATTTCTCTGAAACCATGATAGATTTCAAATCGATCCTGACCAAGATGAGTCTGTGGTGTGAAATAATTTTTGTTGAGTGGATAGATTTTAGTTGGGGTAGTCGTTCAACATTCTACAAGAACAACTTACCATGGAGTATGTTTTCTCTGAAATAATTTTTGTTGAGTATATATATTTTAGTTGGGGTAGTCGTTCAACATTCTACAAGAATAACGAACCATGGAGTATGATTTCTCTGAAATAATTTTTGTTGAGTGGATAGATTTTAGTTGGGATATTCGTTCAACATTCTACAAGAACAACGAACCATGGAGTATGATTTCTCTGAAATAATTTTTGTTGAGTGGATAGATTTTAGTTGGGATAGTCGTTCAACATTCTACAAGAACAACGAACCATGGAGTATGATTTCTCTGAAATAATTTTTGTTGAGTGGATAGATTTTAGTTGGGATAGTCGTTCAAAATTCTACAAGAACAACGAACCATGGAGTATGATTTCTCTGAAACCATGATAGATTTCAAATCGATCCTGACCAAGATGAGTCTGTGGTGTGAAATAATTTTTGTTGAGTGGATAGATTTTAGTTAGGGGTAGTCGTTCAACATTCTACAAGAACAACTTACCATGGACTATGATTTCTCTGAAACCATGATAGATTTCAAATCGATCCTGACCAAGATGAGTCTGTGGTGTGAAATAATTTTTGTTGAGTGGATAGATTTTAGTTGGGATAGTCGTTCAACATTCTACAAGAACAACGAACCATGAAGTATGATTTCTCTGAAACCATGATAGATTTCAAATCGATCCTGACCAAGATGAGTCTGTGGTGTGAAATAATTTTTGTTGAGTGGATAGATTTTAGTTGGGATAGTCGTTCAACATTCTACAAGAACAACGAACCATGGAGTATGATTTCTCTGAAACCATGATAGATTTCAAATCGATCCTGACCAAGACGAGTCTGTGGTGTGAAATAATTTTTGTTGAGTGGATAGATTTTAGTTGGGATAGTCGTTCAACATTCTACAAGAACAACGAACCATGGAGTATGATTTCTCTGAAACCATGATAGATTTCAAACCGATCCTGACCAAGATGAGTCTGTGGTGTGAAATAATTTTTGTTGAGTGGATAGATTTTAGTTGGGATAGTCGTTCAACATTCTACAAGAACAACGAACCATGAAGTATGATTTCTCTGAAACCATGATAGATTTCAAATCGATCCTGACCAAGATGAGTCTGTGGTGTGAAATAATTTTTGTTGAGTGGATAGATTTTAGTTAGGGGTAGTCGTTCAACATTCTACAAGAACAACTTACCATGGACTATGATTTCTCTGAAACCATGATAGATTTCAAATCGATCCTGACCAAGATGAGTCTCTGGTGTGAAAAAATTTTTGTTGAGTGGATAGATTTTAGTTGGGGTAGTCGTTCAACATTCTACAAGAACAACTTACCATGGAGTATGATTTCTCTGAAATAATTTTTGTTGAGTGGATAGATTTTAGTTGGTTTAGTCGTTCAACATTCTACAAGAACAACGAACCATGGAGTATGATTTCTCTGAAACCATGATAGATTTCAAATCGATCCTGACCAAGACGAGTCTGTGGTGTGAAATAATTTTTGTTGAGTGGATAGATTTTAGTTGGGATAGTCGTTCAACATTCTACAAGAACAACTTACCATGGAGTATGATTTCTCTGAAACCATGATAGATTTCAAATCGATCCTGACCAAGGTGAGTCTGTGGTGTGAAATAATTTTTGTTGAGTGGATAGATTTTAATTAGGGGTAGTCGTTCAACATTCTACAAGAACAACTTACCATGGAGTATGATTTCTCTGAAATAATTTTTGTTGATTGGATAGATTTTAGTTGGGATAGTCGTTCAACATTCTATAAGAATAACGAACCATGGAGTATGATTTCTCTGAAATAATTTTTGTTGAGTGGATAGATTTTAGTTGGGATAGTCGTTCAACATTCTACATGATAGATTTCAAATCGATCCTGACCAAGATGAGTCTGTGGTGTGAAATAATTTTTGTTGAGTGGATAGATTTTAGTTAGGGGTAGTCGTTCAACATTCTACAAGAACAACTTACCATGGAGTATGATTTCTCTGAAACCATGATAGATTTCAAATCGATCCTGACCAAGATGAGTCTGTGGTGTGAAATAATTTTTGTTGAGTGGATAGATTTTAGTTGGGATAGTCGTTCAACATTCTACAAGAACAACGAAACATGGAGTATGATTTCTCTGAAACCATGATAGATTTCAAATCGATCCTGACCAAGATGAGTCTGTGGTGTGAAATAATTTTTGTTGAGTGGATAGATTTTAGTTGGGGTAGTCGTTCAACATTCTACAAGAACAACTTACCATGGAGTATGATTTCTCAGAAATAATTATGTTGAGTGGATAGATTTTAGTTGGGATAGTCGTTCAACATTCTACAAGAACAACGAACCATGGAGTATGATTTCTCTGAAACCATGATAGATTTCAAATCGATCCTGACCAAGATGAGTCTGTGGTGTGAAATAATTTTTGTTGAGTGGATAGATTTTAGTTGGGGTAGTCGTTCAACATTCTACAAGAACAACTTACCATGGAGTATGATTTCTCTGAAACAATTTTTGTTGAGTGGATAGATTTTAGTTGGGATAGCCGTTCAACATTCTACAAGAACAACGAACCATGGAGTATGATTTCTCTGAAATAATTTTTGTTGAGTGGATAGATTTTAGTTGGGGTAGTCGTTCAACATTCTACAAGAACAACGAACCATGGAGTATGATTTCTCTGAAATAATTTTTGTTGAGTGGATAGATTTTAGTTGGGATAGTCGTTCAACATTCTACAAGAACAACTTACCATGGAGTATGATTTCTCTGAAACCATGATAGATTTCAAATCGATCCTGACCAAGATGAGTCTGTGGTGTGAAATAATTTTTGTTGAGTGGATAGATTTTAGTTGGGGTAGTCGTTCAACATTCTACAAGAACAACTTACCATGGAGTATGATTTCTCTGAAATAATTTTTGTTGAGTGGATAGATTTTAGTTGGGATAGTCGTTCAACATTCTACAAGAACAACTTACCATGGAGTGTGATTTCTCTGAAACCATGATAGATTTCAAATCGATCCTGACCAAGATGAGTCTGTGGTGTGAAATAATTTTTGTTGAGTGGATAGATTTTAGTTGGGATAGTCGTTCAACATTCTACAAGAACAACTTACCATGGAGTATGATTTCTCTGAAACCATGATAGATTTCAAATCGATCCTGACCAAGGTGAGTCTGTGGTGTGAAATAATTTTTGTTGAGTGGATAGATTTTAATTAGGGGTAGTCGTTCAACATTCTACAAGAACAACGAACCATGGAGTATGATTTCTCTGAAATAATTTTTGTTGAGTGGATAGATTTTAGTTGGGATAGTCGTTCAACATTCTATAAGAACAACGAACCATGGAGTATGATTTCTCTGAAATAATTTTTGTTGAGTGGATAGATTTTAGTTGGGATAGTCGTTCAACATTCTACATGATAGATTTCAAATCGATCCTGACCAAGATGAGTCTGTGGTGTGAAATAATTTTTGTTGAGTGGATAGATTTTAGTTAGGGGTAGTCGTTCAACATTCTACAAGAACAACTTACCATGGAGTATGATTTCTCTGAAACCATGATAGATTTCAAATCGATCCTGACCAAGATGAGTCTGTGGTGTGAAATAATTTTTGTTGAGTGGATAGATTTTAGTTGGGATAGTCGTTCAACATTCTACAAGAACAACGAAAAATGGAGTATGATTTCTCTGAAACCATGATAGATTTCAAATCTATCCTGACCAAGATGAGTCTGTGGTGTGAAATAATTTTTGTTGAGTGGATAGATTTTAGTTGGGATAGTCGTTCAACATTCTACAAGAACAACTTACCGTGGAGTATGATTTCTCTGAAATAATTTTTGTTGAGTGTATAGATTTTAGTTGGGATAGTCGTTCAACATTCTACAAGAACAACTTACCATGGAGTATGATTTCTCTGAAACCATGATAGATTTCAAATCGATCCTGACCAAGATGAGTCTGTGGTGTGAAATAATTTTTGTTGAGTGGATAGATTTTAGTTGGGGCAGTCGTTCAACATTCTACAAGAACAACTTACCATGGAGTATGATTTCTCTGAAACAATTTTTGTTGAGTGGATAGATTTTAGTTGGGATAGCCGTTCAACATTCTACAAGAACAACGAACCATGGAGTATGATTTCTCTGAAATAATTTTTGTTGAGTGGATAGATTTTAGTTGGGATAGTCGTTCAACATTCTACAAGAACAACGAACCATGGAGTATGATTTCTCTGAAACCATGATAGATTTCAAATCGATCCTGACCAAGATGAGTCTGTGGTGTGAAATAATTTTTGTTGAGTGGATAGATTTTAGTTGGGATAGTCGTTCAACATTCTACAAGAACAACTTACCATGGAGTATGTTTTCTCTGAAATAATTTTTGTTGAGTGGATATATTTTAGTTGGGGTAGTCGTTCAACATTCTACAAGAACAACGAACCATGGAGTATGATTTCTCTGAAATAATTTTTGTTGAGTGGATAGATTTTAGTTGGGGTAGTCGTTCAACATTCTACAAGAACAACTTACCGTGGACTATGATTTCTCTGAAATAATTTTTGTTGAGTGGATAGATTTTAGTTGGGATAGTCGTTCAACATTCTACAAGAACAACGAACCATGGAGTATGATTTCTCTGAAACCATGATAGATTTCAAATCGATCCTGACCAAGATGAGTCTGTGGTGTTAAATAATTTTTGTTGAGTGGATAGATTTTAGTTGGGGCAGTCGTTCAACATTCTACAAGAACAACTTACCATGGAGTATGATTTCTCTGAAACAATTTTTGTTGAGTGGATAGATTTTAGTTGGGATAGCCGTTCAACATTCTACAAGAACAACGAACCATGGAGTATGATTTCTCTGAAATAATTTTTGTTGAGTGGATAGATTTTAGTTGGGATAGTCGTTCAACATTCTACAAGAACAACTTATCATGGAGTATGATTTCTCTGAAACCATGATAGATTTCAAATCGATCCTGACCAAGATGAGTCTGTGGTGTGAAATAATTTTTGTTGAGTGGATAGATTTTAGTTGGGATAGTCGTTCAACATTCTACAAGAACAACTTACCATGGAGTATGTTTTCTCTGAAATAATTTTTGTTGAGTGGATATATTTTAGTTGGGGTAGTCGTTCAACATTCTACAAGAATAACGAACCATGGAGTATGATTTCTCTGAAATAATTTTTGTTGAGTGGATAGATTTTAGTTGGGATAGTCGTTCAACATTTTACAAGAACAACGAACCATGGAGTATGATTTCTCTGAAACCATGATAGATTTCAAATCGATCCTGACCAAGATGAGTCTGTGGTGTGAAATAATTTTTGTTGAGTGGATAGATTTTAGTTAGGGGTAGTCGTTCAACATTCTACAAGAACAACTTACCATGGAGTATGATTTCTCTGAAATAATTTTTGTTGAGTGGATAGATTTTAGTTGGGATATTCGTTCAATATTCTACAAGAACAACTTACCATGGAGTATGATTTCTCTGAAACCATGATAGATTTCAAATCGATCCTGACCAAGATGAGTCTGTGGTGTGAAATAATTTTTGTTGAGTGGATAGATTTTAGTTGGGGTAGTCGTTCAACATTCTACAAGAACAACTTACCATGGACTATGATTTCTCTGAAACCATGATAGATTTCGAATCGATCCTGACCAAGATGAGTCTGTGGTGTGAAATAATTTTTGTTGAGTGGATAGGTTTTAGTTAGGGGTAGTCGTTCAACATTCTACAAGAACAACGAACCATGGAGTATGATTTCTCAAAAACCATGATAGATTTCAAATCGATCCTGACCAAGATGAGTCTGTGGTGTGAAATAATTTTTGTTGAGTGGATAGATTTTAATTGGGGTAGTCGTTCAACATTCTACAAGAACAACTTACCATGGAGTATGATTTCTCTGAAATAATTTTTGTTGAGTGGATAGATTTTAGTTGGGATAGTCGTTCAATATTCTACAAGAACAACTTACCATGGAGTATGATTTCTCTGAAACCATGATAGATTTCAAATCGATCCTGACCAAGATGAGTCTGTGGTGTGAAATAATTTTTGTTGAGTGGATAGATTTTAGTTGGGGTAGTCGTTCAACATTCTACAAGAACAACGAACCATGGAGTATGATTTCTCTGAAATAATTTTTGTTGAGTGGATAGATTTTAGTTGGGGTAGTCGTTCAACATTTTACAAGAACAACTTACCATGGACTATGATTTCTCTGAAACCATGATAGATTTCAAATCGATCCGGACCAAGATGAGTCTGTGGTGTGAAATAATTTTTGTTGAGTGGATAGATTTTAGTTGGAGTAGTCGTTCAACATTCTACAAGAACAACGAACCATGGAGTATGATTTCTCTGAAATAATTTTTGTTGAGTGGATAGATTTTAGTTGGGATAGTCGTTCAACATTCTACAAGAACAACGAACCATGGAGTATGATTTCTCTGAAACCATGATAGATTTCAAATCGATCCTGACCAAGATGAGTCTGTGGTGTGAAATAATTTTTGTTGAGTGGATAGATTTTCGTTAGGGGTAGTCGCTCAACATTCTACAAGAACAACGAACCATGGAGTATGATTTCTCTGAAACCATGATAGATTTCAAATCGATCCTGACCAAGATGAGTCTGTGGTATGAAATAATTTTTGTTGAGTGGATAGATTTTAGTTGGGGTAGTCGTTCAACATTCTACAAGAACAACGAACCGTGGAGTATGATTTCTCTGAAATAATTTTTGTTGAGTGGATAGATTTTAGTTGGGGTAGTCGTTCAACATTTTACAAGAACAACTTACCATGGAGTATGATTTCTCTGAAACCATGATAGATTTCAAATCGATCCTGACCAAGATGAGTCTGTGGTGTGAAATAATTTTTGTTGAGTGGATAGATTTTAGTTGGGATAGTCGTTCAACATTCTACAAGAACAACGAACCATGGAGTATGATTTCTCTGAAATAATTTTTGTTGAGTGGATAGATTTTAGTTAGGGGTAGTCGTTCAACATTCTACAAGAACAACTTACCATGGAGTATGATTTCTCTGAAATAATTTTTGTTGAGTGGATAGATTTTAGTTGAGATAGTCGTTCAACATTCTACAAGAACAACGAACCTGGAGTATGATTTCTCTGAAACCATGATAGATTTCAAATCGATCCTAACCAAGATGAGTCTGTGGTGTGAAATAAGTTTTGTTGAGTGGATAGATTTTAGTTGGGGTAGTCGTTCAACATTCTACAAGAACAACTTACCATGGACTATGATTTCTCTGAAACCATGATAGATTTCAAATCGATCCTGACCAAGATGAGTCTGTGGTGTGAAATAATTTTTGTTGAGTGGATAGATTTTAGTTGGGGTAGTCTTTCAACATTCTACAAGAACAACTTACCATGGACTATGATTTCTCTGAAACCATGATAGATTTCAAATCGATCCTGACCAAGATGAGTCTGTGGTGTGAAATAATTTTTGTTGAGTGGATAGATTTTAGTTGGGGTAGTCGTTCAACATTCTACAAGAACAACTTACAATGGAGTATGATTTCTCTGAAACCATGATAGATTTCAAATCGATCCTGACCAAGATGAGTCTGTGGTGTGAAATAATTTTTGTTGAGTGGATAGATTTTAGTTGGGGTAGTCGTTCAACATTCTACAAGAACAACTTACCATGGACTATGATTTCTCTGAAACCATGATAGATTTCAAATCGCTCCTGACCAAGATGAGTCTGTGGTGTGAAATAATTTTTGTTGAGTGGATAGATTTTAGTTGGGATATTCATTCAACATTCTACAAGAACAACGAACCATGGAGTATGATTTCTCTGAAATAATTTTTGTTGAGTGGATAGATTTTAGTTAGGGGTAGTCGTTCAACATTCTACAAGAACAGCTTACCATGGAGTATGATTTCTCTGAAACCATGATAGATTTCAAATCGATCCTGACCAAGATGAGTCTGTGGTGTGAAATAATTTTTGTTGAGTGGATAGATTTTAGTTGGGGTAGTCGTTCAACATTCTACAAGAACAACTTACCATGGACTATGATTTCTCTGAAACCATGATAGATTTCAAATCGCTCCTGACCAAGATGAGTCTGTGGTGTGAAATAATTTTTGTTGGGTGGATAGATTTTAGTTGGGATAGTCGTTCAACATTCTACAAGAACAACGAACCATGGAGTATGATTTCTCTGAAATAATTTTTGTTGAGTGGATAGATTTTAGTTATTGGTAGTCGTTCAACATTCTACAAGAACAACTTACCATGGAGTATGATTTCTCTGAAAGCATGATAGATTTCAAATCGATCCTGACCAAGATGAGTCTGTGGTGTGAAATAATTTTTGTTGAGTGGATAGATTTTAGTTGGGGTAGTCGTTCAACATTCTACAAGAACAACTTACCATGGACTATGATTTCTCTGAAACCATGATAGATTTCAAATCGATCCTGACCAAGATGAGTCTGTGGTGTGAAATAATTTTTGTTGAGTGGATAGATTTTAGTTGGGGTAGTCGTTCAACATTCTACAAGAACAACTTACCATGGACTATGATTTCTCTGAAACCATGATAGATTTCAAATCAATCATGACCAAGATGAGTCTGTGGTGTGAAATAATTTTTGTTGAGTGGATAGATTTTAGTTAGGGGTAGTCGTTCAACATTCTACAAGAACAACTTACCATGGAGTATGATTTCTCTGAAACCATGATAGATTTCAAATCGATCCTGACCAAGATGAGTCTGTGGTGTGAAATAATTTTTGTTGAGTGGATAGATTTTAGTTGGGGTAGTCGTTCAGCATTCTACAAGAACAACTTACCATGGACTATGATTTCTCTGAAACCATGATAGATTTCAAATCGATCCTGACCAAGATGAGTCTGTGGTGTGAAATAAGTTTTGTTGAGTGGATAGATTTTAGTTGGGGTAGTCGTTCAACATTCTACAAGAACAACTTACCATGGACTATGATTTCTCTGAAACCATGATAGATTTCAAATCGATCCTGACCAAGAGGAGTCTGTGGTGTGAAATAATTTTTGTTGAGTGGATAGATGTTAGTTGGGGTAGTCGTTCAACATTCTACAAGAACAACTTACCATGGACTATGATTTCTCTGAAACCATGATAGATTTCAAATCGATCCTGACCAAGATGAGTCTGTGGTGTGAAATAATTTTTGTTGAGTGGATAGATTTTAGTTGGGGTAGTCGTTCAACATTCTACAAGAACAACTTACCATGGACTATGATTTCTCTGAAACCATGATAGATTTCAAATCGATCCTGACCAAGATGAGTCTGTGGTGTGAAATAATTTTTGTTGAGTGGATAGATTTTAGTTGGGGTAGTCGTTCAACGTTCTACAAGAACAACTTACCATGGACTATGATTTCTCTAAAACCATGATAGATTTCAAATCGATCCTAACCAAGATGAGTCTGTGGTGTGAAATAATTTTTGTTGAGTGGATAGATTTTAGTTGGGGTAGTCGTTCAACATTCTACAAGAACAACGAAACATGGAGTATGATTTCTCTGAAACCATGATAGATTTCATATCGATCCTGAACAAGATGAGTCTGTGGTGTGAAATAATTTTTGTTGAGTGGATAGATTATAGTTGGGGTAGTCGTTCAACATTCTACAAGAACAACTTACCATTTAGTATGATTTCTCTGAAACCATGATAGATTTCAAATCGATCCTGATCAAGATGAGTCTGTGGTGTGAAATAATTTTTGTTGAGTGGATAGATTTTAGTTGGGGTAGTCGTTCAACATTCTACAAGAACAACTTACCATGGACTATGATTTCTCTGAAACCATGATAGATTTCAAATCGACCCTGACCAAGATGAGTCTGTGGTGTGAAATAATTTTTGTTGAGTGGATAGATTTTAGTTGGGGTAGTCGTTCAACATTCTACAAGAACAACTTACCATGGACTATGATTTCTCTGAAACCATGATAGATTTCAAATCGACCCTGACCAAGATGAGTCTGTGGTGTGAAATAATTTTTGTTGAGTGGATAGATTTTAGTTGGGGTAATCGTTCAACATTCTACAAGAACAACTTACCATGGAGTATGATTTCTCTGAAATAATTTTTGTTGATTGGATAGATTTTAGTTGGGATAGTCGTTCAACATTCTACAAGAACAACGAACCATGGAGTATGTTTTCTGTGAAACCATGATAGATGTCAAATCGATCCTGACCAAGATGAGTCTGTGGTGTGAAATAATTTTTGTTGAGTGGATAGATTTTAGTTGGGGTAGTCGTTCAACATTCTACAAGAACAACGAAACATGGAGTATGATTTCTCTGAAACCATGATAGATTTCATATCGATCCTGACCAAGATGAGTCTGTGGTGTGAAATAATTTTTGTTGAGTGGATAGATTATAGTTGGGGTAGTCGTTCAACATTCTACAAGAACAACTTACCATGGAGTATGATTTCTCTGAAATAATTTTTGTTGAGTGGATAGATTTTAGTTGGGATAGTCGTTCAACATTCTACAAGAACAACGAACCATGGAGTATGTTTTCTGTGAAACCATGATAGATGTCAAATCGATCCTGACCAAGATGAGTCTGTGGTGTGAAATAATTTTTGTTGAGTGGATAGATTTTAGTTGGGGTAGTCGTTCAACATTCTACAAGAACAACGAAACATGGAGTATGATTTCTCTGAAACCATGATAGATTTCAAATCGATCCTGACCAAGATGAGTCTGTGGTGTGAAATAATTGTTGTTGAGTGGATAGATTTTAGTTGGGGTAGTCGTTCAACATTCTACAAGAACAACTTACGATGGAGTATGATTTCTCTGAAACCATGATAGATTTCAAATCGATCCTGACCAAGATGAGTCTGTGGTGTGAAATAATTTTTGTTGAGTGGATAGATTTTAGTTGGGGTAGTCGTTCAACATTCTACAAGAACAACGAACCATGGAGTATGATTTCTCTGAAATAATTTTTGTTGAGTGGATAGATTTTAGTTGGGATAGTCGTTCAACATTCTACAAGAACAACGAACCATGGAGTATGTTTTCTGTGAAACCATGATAGATGTCAAATCGATCCTGACCAAGATGAGTCTGTGGTGTGAAATAATTTTTGTTGAGTGGATAGATTTTAGTTGGGGTAGTCGTTCAACATTCTACAAGAACAACTTACGATGGAGTATGATTTCTCTGAAAACATGATAGATTTCAAATCGATCCTGACCAAGATGAGTCTGTGGTGTGAAATAATTTTTGTTGAGTGGATAGATTTTAGTTGGGGTAGTCGTTCAACATTCTACAAGAACAACTTACCATGGACTATGATTTCTCTGAAACCATGATAGATTTCAAATCGACCCTGACCAAGATGAGTCTGTGGTGTGAAATAATTTTTGTTGAGTGGATAGATTTTAGTTGGGGTAATCGTTCAACATTCTACAAGAACAACTTACCATGGAGTATGATTTCTCTGAAATAATTTTTGTTGAGTGGATAGATTTTAGTTGGGATAGTCGTTCAACATTCTACAAGAACAACGAACCATGGAGTATGTTTTCTGTGAAACCATGATAGATGTCAAATCGATCCTGACCAAGATGAGTCTGTGGTGTGAAATAATTTTTGTTGAGTGGATAGATTTTAGTTGGGGTAGTCGTTCAACATTCTACAAGAACAACGAAACATGGAGTATGATTTCTCTGAAACCATGATAGATTTCATATCGATCCTGACCAAGATGAGTCTGTGGTGTGAAATAATTTTTGTTGAGTGGATAGATTATAGTTGGGGTAGTCGTTCAACATTCTACAAGAACAACTTACCATGGAGTATGATTTCTCTGAAATAATTTTTGTTGAGTGGATAGATTTTAGTTGGGATAGTCGTTCAACATTCTACAAGAACAACGAACCATGGAGTATGTTTTCTGTGAAACCATGATAGATGTCAAATCGATCCTGACCAAGATGAGTCTGTGGTGTGAAATAATTTTTGTTGAGTGGATAGATTTTAGTTGGGGTAGTCGTTCAACATTCTACAAGAACAACGAAACATGGAGTATGATTTCTCTGAAACCATGATAGATTTCAAATCGATCCTGACCAAGATGAGTCTGTGGTGTGAAATAATTTTTGTTGAGTGGATAGATTTTAGTTGGGGTAGTCGTTCAACATTCTACAAGAACAACTTACGATGGAGTATGATTTCTCTGAAACCATGATAGATTTCAAATCGATCCTGACCAAGATGAGTCTGTGGTGTGAAATAATTTTTGTTGAGTGGATAGATTTTAGTTGGGGTAGTCGTTCAACATTCTACAAGAACAACGAACCATGGAGTATGATTTCTCTGAAATAATTTTTGTTGAGTGGATAGATTTTAGTTAGGGGTAGTCGTTCAACATTCTACAAGAACAACTTACCATGGAGTATGATTTCTCTGAAACCATGATAGATTTCAAATCGATCCTGACCAAGATGAGTCTGTGGTGTGAAATAATTTTTGTTGAGTGGATAGATTTTAGTTGGGGTAGTCGTTCAACATTCTACAAGAACAACTTACCATGGAGTATGATTTCTCTGAAATAATTTTTGTTGAGTGGATAGATTTTAGTTGGGATAGTCGTTCAACATTCTACAAGAACAACGAACCATGTTTTCTGTGAAACCATGATAGATGTCAAATCGGTCCTGACCAAGATGAGTCTGTGGTGGTGAAATAATTTTTGTTGAGTGGATAGATTTTAGTTGGGGTAGTCGTTCAACATTCTACAAGAACAACGAAACATGGAGTATGATTTCTCTGAAACCATGATAGATTTCAAATCGATCCTGACCAAGATGAGTCTGTGGTGTGAAATAATTTTTGTTGAGTGGATAGATTTTAGTTGGGGTAGTCGTTCAACATTCTACAAGAACAACTTACGATGGAGTATGATTTCTCTGAAACCATGATAGATTTCAAATCGATCCTGACCAAGATGAGTCTGTGGTGTGAAATAATTTTTGTTGAGTGGATAGATTTTAGTTGGGGTAGTCGTTCAACATTCTACAAGAACAACTTACCATGGACTATGATTTCTCTGAAATTATGATAGATTTCAAATCGATCCTGACCAAGATGAGTCTGTGGTGTGAAATAATTTTTGTTGAGTGAATAGATTTTAGTTGGGGTAGTCGTTCAACATTCTACAAGAACAACTTACCATGGACTATGATTTCTCTGAAACCATGATAGTTTTCAAATCGATCCTGACCAAGATGAGTCTGTGCTGTGAAATAATTTTTGTTGAGTGGATAGATTTTAGTTGGGGTAGTCGTTCAACATTCTACAAGAACAACTTACCATGGACTATGATTTCTCTGAAACCATGATAGATTTCAAATCGATCCTGACCAAGATGAGTCTGTGGAGTGAAATAATTTTTGTTGAGTGGATAGATTTTAGTTGGGGTAGTCGTTCAACATTCTACAAGAACAACTTACCATGGAGTATGATTTCTCTGAAACCATGATAGATTTCAAATCGATCCTGACCAAGATGAGTCTGTGGTGTGAAATAATTTTTGTTGAGTGGATAGATTTTAGTTGGGGTAGTCGTTCAACATTCTACAAGAACAACTTACCATGGAGTATGATTTCTCTGAAACCATGATAGATTTCAAATCGATCCTGACCAAGATGAGTCTGTGGTGTGAAATAATTTTTGTTGAGTGGATAGATTATAGTTGGGGTAGTCGTTCAACATTCTACAAGAACAACTTACCATTTAGTATGATTTCTCTGAAACCATGATAGATTTCAAATCGATCCTGATCAAGATGAGTCTGTGGTGTGAAATAATTTTTGTTGAGTGGATAGATTTTAGTTGGGGTAGTCGTTCAACATTCTACAAGAACAACTTACCATGGACTATGATTTCTCTGAAACCATGATAGATTTCAAATCGATCCTGACCAAGATGAGTCTGTGGTGTGAAATAATTTTTGTTGAGTGGATAGATTTTAGTTGGGGTAGTCGTTCAACATTCTACAAGAACAACTTACCATGGACTATGATTTCTCTGAAACCATGATAGATTTCATATCGATCCTGACCAAGATGAGTCTGTGGTGTGAAATAATTTTTGTTGAGTGGATAGATTATAGTTGGGGTAGTCGTTCAACATTCTACAAGAACAACTTACCATGGAGTATGATTTCTCTGAAATAATTTTTGTTGAGTGGATAGATTTTAGTTGGGATAGTCGTTCAACATTCTACAAGAACAACGAACCATGGAGTATGATTTCTCTGAAACCATGATAGATTTCAAATCGATCCTGACCAAGATGAGTCTGTGGTGTGAAATAATTTTTGTTGAGTGGATAGATTTTAGTTGGGGTAGTCGTTCAACATTCTACAAGAACAACTTACCATGGAGTATGATTTCTCTGAAGCCATGATAGATTTCAAATCGATCCTGACCAAGATGAGTCTGTGGTGTGAAATAATTTTTGTTGAGTGGATAGATTTTAGTTGGGGTAGTCGTTCAACATTCTACAAGAACAACGAACCATGGAGTATGATTTCTCTGAAATAATTTTTGTTGAGTGGATAGATTTTAGTTAGGGGTAGTCGTTCAACATTCTACAAGAACAACGAACCATGGAGTATGATTTCTCTGAAACCATGATAGATTTCAAATCAATCCTGACCAAGATGAGTCTGTGGTGTGAAATAATATTTGTTGAGTGGATAGATTTTAGTTGGGGTAGTCGTTCAACATTCTACAAGAACAACTTACCATGGAGTATGATTTCTCTGAAACCATGATAGATTTCAAATCGATCCTGACCAAGATGAGTCTGTGGTGTGAAATAATTTTTGTTGAGTGGATAGGTTTTAGTTAGGGGTAGTCGTTCAACATTCTACAAAAACAACTTACCATGGAGTATCATTTCTCTGAAACCATGATAGATTTCAAATCGATCCTGACCAAGATGAGTCTGTGGTGTGAAATAATTTTTGTTGAGTGGATAGATTATAGTTTGGGTAGTCGTTCAACATTCTACAAGAACAACGAACCATGGAGTATGATTTCTCTGAAACCATGATAGATTTCAAATCGATCCTGACCAAGATGAGTCTGTGGTGTGAAATAATTTTTGTTGAGTGGATAGATTTTAGTTGGGGTAGTCGTTCAACATTCTACAAGAACAACGCACCATGGAGTATGATTTCTCTGAAATAATTTTTGTTGAGTGGATAGATTTTAGTTGGGATAGTCGTTCAACATTCTACAAGAACAACGAACCATGGAGTATGATTTCTCTGAAACCATGATAGATTTCAAATCGATCCTGACCAAGATGAATCTGTGGTGTGAAATAATTTTTGTTGAGTGGATAGATTTTAGTTGGGGTAGTCGTTCAACATTCTACAAGAACAACTTACCATGGAGTATGATTTCTCTGAAACCATGATAGATTTCAAATCGATCCTGACCAAGATGAGTCTGTGGTGTGAAATAATTTTTGTTGAGTGGATAGATTTTAGTTGGGGTAGTCGTTCAACATTCTACAAGAACAACGCACCATGGAGTATGATTTCTCTGAAATAATTTTTGTTGAGTGGATAGATTTTAGTTGGGATAGTCGTTCAACATTCTACAAGAACAACGAACCATGGAGTATGATTTCTCTGAAACCATGATAGATTTCAAATCGATCCTGACCAAGATGAGTCTGTGGTGTGAAATAATTTTTGTTGAGTGGATAGATTTTAGTTGGGGTAGTCGTTCAACATTCTACAAGAACAACGCACCATGGAGTATGATTTCTCTGAAATAATTTTTGTTGAGTGGATAGATTTTAGTTGGGATAGTCGTTCAACATTCTACAAGAACAACGAACCATGGAGTATGATTTCTCTGAAACCATGATAGATTTCAAATCGATCCTGACCAAGATGAGTCTGTGGTGTGAAATAATTTTTGTTGAGTGGATAGATTTTAGTTGGGATAGTCGTTCAACATTCTACAAGAACAACGAACCATGGAGTATGATTTCTATGAAATAATTTTTGTTGATTGGATAAATTTTAGTTGGGGTAGTCGTTCAACATTCTACAAGAACAACGAACCATGGAGTATGATTTCTCTGAAATAATTTTTGTTGAGTGGATAGATTTTAGTTGGGGTAGTCGTTCAACATTCTACAAGAACAACGAACCATGGAGTATGATTTCTCTGAAACCATGATAGATTTCCAATCGATCCTGACCAAGATGACTCTGTGGTGTGAAATAATTTTTGTTGAGTGGATAGATTTTAGTTAGGGGTAGTCGTTCAATATTCTACAAGAACAACGAACCATGGAGTATGATTTCTCTGAAATAATTTTTGTTGAGTGAATAGATTTTAGTTGGGATAGTCGTTCAACATTCTACAAGAACAACTTACCATGGAGTATGATTTCTCTGAAACCATGATAGATTTCAAATCGATCCTGACCAAGATGAGTCTGTGGTGTGAAATAATTTTTGTTGAGTGGATAGATTTTAGTTGGGGTAGTCGTTCAACATTCTACAAGAACAACGAACCATGGAGTATTATTTCTCTGAAATAATTTTTGTTGAGTGGACAGATTTTATTTGGGGTAGTCGTTCAACATTCTACAAGAACAACGAACCATGGAGTATGATTTCTCTGAAATAATTTTTGTTGAGTGGATAGATTTTAGTTAGGGGTAGTCGTTCAACATTCTACAAGAACAACGAACCATGGAGTATGATTTCTCTGAAACCATGATAGATTTCAAATCGATCCTGACCAAGATGAGTCTGTGGTGTGAAATAATATTTGTTGAGTGGATAGATTTTAGTTGGGGTAGTCGTTCAACATTCTACAAGAACAACTTACCATGGAGTATGATTTCTCTGAAACCATGATAGATTTCAAATCGATCCTGACCAAGATGAGTCTGTGGTGTGAAATAATTTTTGTTGAGTGGATAGATTTTAGTTGGGGTAGTCGTTCAACATTCTACAAAAACAACTTACCATGGAGTATCATTTCTCTGAAACCATGATAGATTTCAAATCGATCCTGACCAAAATGAGTCTGTGGAGTGAAATAATTTTTGTTGAGTGGATAGATTTTAGTTGGGGTAGTCGTTCAACATTCTACAAGAACAACGAACCATGGAGTATGATTTCTCTGAAATAATTTTTGTTGAGTGGATAGATTTTAGTTAGGGGTAGTCGTTCAACATTCTACAAGAACAACGAACCATGGAGTATGATTTCTCTGAAATAATTTTTGTTGAGTGGATAGATTTTAGTTAGGGGTAGTCGTTCAACATTCTACAAGAACAACTTACCATGGAGTATGATTTCTCTGAAACCATGATAGATTTCAAATCGATCCTGACCAAGATGAGTCTGTGGTGTGAAATAATTTTTGTTGAGTGGATAGATTTTAGTTGAGGTAGTCGTTCAACATTCTACAAGAACAACTTACCATGGACTATGATTTCTCTGAAACCATGATAGATTTCAAATCGATCCTGACCAAGATGAGTCTGTGGTGTGAAATAATTTTTGTTGAGTGGATAGATTTTAGTTAGGGGTAGTCGTTCAACATTCTACAAGAACAACGAACCATGGAGTATGATTTCTCTGAAACCATGATAGATTTCAAATCGATCCTGACCAAGATGAGTCTGTGGTGTGAAATAATTTTTGTTGAGTGGATAGATTTTAGTTAACGGTAGTCGTTCAACATTCTACAAGAACAACTTACCATGGAGTATGATTTCTCTGAAACCATGATAGATTTCAAATCGATCCTGACCAAGATGAGTCTGTGGTGTGAAATAATTTTTGTTGAGTGGATAGATTTTAGTTGGGGTAGTCGTTCAACATTCTACAAGAACAACGAACCATGGAGTATGATTTCTCTGAAACCATGATAGATTTCAAATCGATCCTGACCAAGATGAGTCTGTGGTGTGAAATAATTTTTGTTGAGTGGATAGATTTTAGTTAGGGGTAGTCGTTCAACATTCTACAAGAACAACTTACCATGGAGTATGATTTCTCTGAAACCATGATAGATTTCAAATCGATCCT
Organism: Xylota sylvarum; assembly: GCA_905220385.1. NCBI lineage: Eukaryota > Metazoa > Arthropoda > Insecta > Diptera > Syrphidae > Xylota > Xylota sylvarum. The sequence goes on from CAJMZQ010000083.1 coordinate 579,328, forward strand.
GACCAAGATGAGTCTGTGGTGTGAAATAATTTTTGTTGAGTGGATAGATTTTAGTTGGGGTAGTCGTTCAACATTCTACAAGAACAACTTACCATGGACTATGATTTCTCTGAAACCATGATAGATTTCAAATCGATCCTGACCAAGATGAGTCAGTGGTGTGAAATAATTTTTGTTGAGTGGATAGATTTTAGTTGGGGTAGTCGTTCAACATTCTACAAGAACAACTTACCATGGACTATGATTTCTCTGAAACCATGATAGATTTCAAATCGATCCTGACCAAGATGAGTCTGTGGTGTGAAATAATTTTTGTTGAGTGGATAGATTTTAGTTGGGATAGTCCTTCAACATTCTACAAGAACAACGAACCATGGAGTATGATTTCTCTGAAACCATGATAGATTTCAAATCGATCCTGAACAAGATGAGTCTGTGGTGTGAAATAATTTTTTTTGAGTGGATAGATTTTAGTTGGGGTAGTCGTTCAACATTCTACAAGAACAACTTACCATGGAGTATGATTTCTCTGAAGTAATTTTTGTTGAGTGGATAGATTTTAGTTGTGATAGTCGTTCAACACTCTACAAGAACAACGAACCATGGAGTATGATTTCTCTGAAACCATGATAGATTTCAAATCGATCCTGACCAAGATGAGTCTGTGGTGTGAAATAATTTTTGTTGAGTGGATAGATTTTAGTTGGGGTAGTCGTTCAACATTCTACAAGAACAACGAACCATGGAGTATGATTCCTCTGAAACCATGATAGATTTCAAATCGATCCTGACCAAGATGAGTCTGTGGTGTGAAATAATTTTTGTTGAGTGGATAAATTTTAGTTGGGGTAGTCGTTCAACATTCTACAAGAACAACTTACCATGGACTATGATTTCTCTGAAACCATGATAGATTTCAAATCGATCCTGACCATGATGAGTCTGTGGTGTGAAATAATTTTTGTTGAGTGGATAGATTTTAGTTGGGGTAGTCGTTCAACATTCTACAAGAACAACTTACCATGGACTATGATTTCTCTGAAACCATGATAGATTTCAAATCGATCCTGACCAAGATGAGTCTGTGGTGTGAAATAATTTTTGTTGAGTGGATAGATTTTAGTTGGGGTAGTCGTTCAACATTCTACAAGAACAACTTACCATGGACTATGATTTCTCTGAAACCATGATAGATTTCAAATCGATCCTGACCAAGATGAGTCTGTGGTGTGAAATAATTTTTGTTGAGTGGATAGATTTTAGTTGGGGTAGTCGTTCAACATTCTACAAGAACAACTTACCATGGACTATGATTTCTCTGAAACCATGATAGATTTCAAATCGATCCTGATCAAAATGAGTCTGTGGTGTGAAATAATTTTTGTTGAGTGGATAGATTTTAGTTGGGGTAGTCGTTCAACATTCTACAAGAACAACTTACCATGGACTATGATTTCTCTGAAACCATGATAGATTTCAAATCGATCCTGACCAAGATGAATCTGTGGTGTGAAATAATTTTTGTTGAGTGGATAGATTTTAGTTGGGGTAGTCGTTCAACATTCTACAAGAACAACTTACCATGGACTATGATTTCTCTGAAACCATGATAGATTTCAAATCGATCCTGACCAAGATGAGTCTGTGGTGTGAAATAATTTTTGTTGAGTGGATAGATTTTAGTTGGGGTAGTCGTTCAACATTCTACAAGAACAACTTACCATGGAGTATGATTTCTCTGAAATAATTTTTGTTGAGTGGATAGATTTTAGTTGGGATAGTCGTTCAACATTCTACAAGAACAACGAACCATGGAGTATGATTTCTCTGAAACCATGATAGATTTCAAATCGATCCTGACCAAGATGAATCTGTGGTGTGAAATAATTTTTGTTGAGTGGATAGATTTTATTTGGGATAGTCGTTCAACATTCTACAAGAACAACGAACCATGGAGTATGATTTCTCTGAAACCATGATAGATTTCAAATCGATCCTGACCAAGATGAGTCTGTGGTGTGAAATAATTTTTGTTGAGTGGATAGATTTTAGTTGGGGTAGTCGTTCAACATTCTACAAGAACAACTTACCATGGAGTATGATTTCTCTGAAGTAATTTTTGTTGAGTGGATAGATTTTAGTTGGGATAGTCGTTCAACATTCTACAAGAACAACGAACCATGGAGTATGATTTCTCTGAAACCATGATAGATTTCAAATCGATCCTGACCAAGATGAGTCTGTGGTGTGAAATAATTTTTGTTGAGTGGATAGATTTTAGTTGGGGTAGTCGTTCAACATTCTACAAGAACAACTTACCATGGACTATGATTTCTCTGAAACCATGATAGATTTCAAATCGATCCTGACCAAGATGAGTCTGTGGTGTGAAATAATTTTTGTTGAGTGGATAGATTTTAGTTGGGATAGTCGTTCAACATTCTACAAGAACAACTTACCATGGAGTATGATTTCTCTGAAATAATTTTTGTTGAGTGGATAGATTTTAGTTGGGATAGTCGTTCAACATTCTACAAGAACAACGAACCATGGAGTATGATTTCTCTGAAACCATGATAGATTTCAAATCGATCCTGACCAAGATGAGTCTGTGGTGTGAAATAATTTTTGTTGAGTGGATAGATTTTAGTTGGGGTAGTCGTTCAACATTCTACAAGAACAACTTACCATGGACTATGATTTCTCTGAAACCATGATAGATTTCAAATCGATCCTGACCAAGATGAGTCTGTGGTGTGAAATAATTTTTGTTGAGTGGATAGATTTTAGTTGGGGTAGTCGTTCAATATTCTACAAGAACAACTTACCATGGACTACGATTTCTCTGAAACCATGATAGATTTCAAATCGATCCTGACCAAGATGAGTCTGTGGTGTGAAATAATTTTTGTTGAGTGGATAGATTTTAGTTGGGGTAGTCGTTCAACATTCTACAAGAACAACTTACCGTGGACTATGATTTCTCTGAAACCATGATAGATTTCAAATCGATCCTGATCAAGATGAGTCTGTGGTGTGAAATAATTTTTGTTGAGTGGATAGATTTTAGTTGGGGTAGTCGTTCAACATTCTACAAGAACAACTTACCATATACTATGATTTCTCTGAAACCATGATAGATTTCAAATCGATCCTGACCAAGATGAGTCTGTGGTGTGAAATAATTTTTGTTGAGTGGATAGATTTTAGTTGGGGTAGTCGTTCAACATTCTACAAGAACAACTTACCATGGACTATGATTTCTCTGAAACCATGATAGATTTCAAATCGATCCTGACCAAGATGAGTCTGTGGTGTGAAATAATTTTTGTTGAGTGGATAGATTATAGTTGGGGTAGTCGTTCAACATTCTACAAGAACAACTTACCATGGAGTATGATTTCTCTGAAATAATTTTTGTTGAGTGGATAGATTTTAGTTGGGATATTCGTTCAACATTCTACAAGAACAACGAACCATGGAGTATGATTTCTCTGAAACCATGATAGATTTCAAATTGATCCTGACCAAGATGAGTCTGTGGTGTGAAATAATTTTTGTTGAGTGGATAGATTTTAGTTGGGGTAGTCGTTCAACATTCTACAAGAACAACTTACCATGGACTATGATTTCCCTGAAACCATGATAGATTTCAAATCGATCCTGACCAAGATGAGTCTGTGGTGTGAAATAATTTTTGTTGACTGGATAGATTTTAGTTGGGGTAGTCGTTCAACATTCTACAAGAACAACTTACCATGGAGTATGATTTCTCTGAAACCGTGATAGATTTCAAATCGATCCTGACCAAGATGAGTCTGTGGTGTGAAATAATTTTTGTTGAGTGGATAGATTTTAGTTGGGATAGTCGTTCAACATTCTACAAGAACAACGAACCATGGAGTATGATTTCTATGAAATAATTTTTGTTGAGTGGATAAATTTTAGTTGGGGTAGTCGTTCAACATTCTACAAGAACAACTTACCATGGAGTATGATTTCTCTGAAATAATTTTTGTTGAGTGGATAGATTTTAGTTGGGGTAGTCGTTCAACATTCTACAAGAACAACGAACCATGGAGTATGATTTCTCTGAAATAATTTTTATTGAGTGAATAGATTTTAGTTGGGATAGTCGTTCAACATTCTACAAGAACAACTTACCATGGAGTATGATTTCTCTGAAACCATGATAGATTTCAAATCGATCCTGACCAAGATGAGTCTGTGGTGTGAAATAATTTTTGTTGAGTGGATAGATTTTAGTTGGGGTAGTCGTTCAACATTCTACAAGAACAACGAACCATGGAGTATGATTTCTCTGAAATAATTTTTGTTGAGTGGATAGATTTTAGTTGGGGTAGTCGTTCAACATTCTACAAGAACAACGAACCATGGAGTACGATTTCTCTGAAATAATTTTTGTTGAGTGGATAGATTTTAGTTAGGGGTAGTCGTTCAACATTCTACAAGAACATCGAACCATGGAGTATGATTTCTCTGAAACCATGATAGATTTCAAATCGATCCTGACCAAGATGAGTCTGTGGTGTGAAATAATATTTGTTGAGTGGATAGATTTTAGTTGGGGTAGTCGTTCAACATTCTACAAGAACAACTTACCATGGAGTATGATTTCTCTGAAACCATGATAGATTTCAAATCGATCCTGACCAAGATGAGTCTGTGGTGTGAAATAATTTTTGTTGAGTGGATAGATTTTAGTTGGGATAGTCGTTCAACATTCTACAAGAACAACGAACCATGGAGTATGATTTCTCTGAAACCATGATAGATTTCAAATCGATCCTGACCAAGATGAGTCTGTGGTGTGAAATAATTTTTGTTGAGTGGATAGATTTTAGTTGGGGTAGTCGTTCAACATTCTACAAGAACAACTTACCATGGACTATGATTTCTCTGAAACCATGATAGATTTCAAATCGATCCTGACCAAGATGAGTCTGTGGTGTGAAATAATTTTTGTTGAGTGGATAGATTTTAGTTGGGGTTGTCGTTCAACATTCTACAAGACCAACTTACCATGGACTATGATTTCTCTGAAACCATGATAGATTTCAAATCGATCCTGACCAAGATGAGTCTGTGGTGTGAAATAATTTTTGTTGAGTGGATAGATTTTAGTTGGGGTAGTCGTTCAATATTCTACAAGAACAACTTAATATGGACTATGATTTCTCTGAAACCATGATAGATTTCAAATCGATCCTGACCAAGATGAGTCTGTGGTGTGAAATAATTTTTGTTGAGTGGATAGATTTTAGTTGGGGTAGTCGTTCAACATTCTACAAGAACAACTTACCATGGACTATGATTTCTCTGAAACCATGATAGATTTCAAATCGATCCTGATCAAGATGAGTCTGTGGTGTGAAATAATTTTTGTTGAGTGGATAGATTTTAGTTGGGGTAGTCGTTCAACATTCTACAAGAAGAACTTACCATGGACTATGATTTCTCTGAAACCATGATAGATTTCAAATCGATCCCGACCAAGATGAGTCTGTGGTGTGAAATAATTTTTGTTGAGTGGATAGATTTTAGTTGGGGTAGTCGTTCAACATTCTACAAGAACAACTTACCATGGACTATGATTTCTCTGAAACCATGATAGATTTCAAATCGATCCTGACCAAGATGAGTCTGTGGTGTGAAATAATTTTTGTTGAGTGGATAGATTATAGTTGGGGTAGTCGTTCAACATTCTACAAGAACAACTTACCATGGAGTATGATTTCTCTGAAATAATTTTTGTTGAGTGGATAGATTTTAGTTGGGATAGTCGTTCAACATTCTACAAGAACAACGAACCATGGAGTATGATTTCTCTGAAACCATGATAGATTTCAAATCGATCCTGACCAAGATGAGTCTGTGGTGTGAAATAATTTTTGTTGAGTGGCTAGATTTTAGTTGGGGTAGTCGTTCAACATTCTACAAGAACAACGAACCATGGAGTATGATTTCTCTGAAACCATGATAGATTTCAAATCGATCCTGACCAAGATGAGTCTGTGGTGTGAAATAATTTTTGTTGAGTGGATAGATTTTAGTTGGGGTAGTCGTTCAACATTCTACAAGAACAACTTACCATGGACTATGATTTCTCTGAAAGCATGATAGATTTCAAATCGATCCTGACCAAGATGAGTCTGTGGTGTGAAATAATTTTTGTTGAGTGGATAGATTTTAGTTAGGGGTAGTCGTTCAACATTCTACAAGAACAACGAACCATGGAGTATGATTTCTCTGAAATAATTTTTGTTGAGTGGATAAATTTTAGTTGGGGTAGTCGTTCAACATTCTACAAGAACAACGAACCATGGAGTATGATTTCTCTGAAACCATGATAAATTTCAAATCGATCCTGACCAAGATGAGTCTGTGGTGTGAAATAATTTTTGTTGAGTGGATAGATTTTAGTTGGGGTAGTCGTTCAACATTCTACAAGAACAACTTACCATGGACTATGATTTCTCTGAAACCATGATAGATTTCAAATCGATCCTAACCAAGATGAGTCTGTGGTGTGAAATAATTTTTGTTGAGTGGATAGATTTTAGTTAGGGGTAGTCGTTCAACATTCTACAAGAACAGCGAACCATGGAGTATGATTTCTCTGAAATAATTTTTGTTGAGTGGATAAATTTTAGTTGGGGTAGTCGTTCAACATTCTACAAGAACAACGAATCATGGAGTATGATTTCTCTGAAACCATGATAGATTTCAAATCGATCCTGACCAAGATGAGTCTGTGGTGTGAAATAATTTTTGTTGAGTGGATAGATTTTAGTTGGGGTAGTCGTTCAACATTCTACAAGAACAACTTACCATGGAGTATGATTTCTCTGAAACCATGATAGATTTCAAATCGATCCTGACCAAGATGAGTCTGTGGTGTGAAATAATTTTTGTTGAGTGGATAGATTTTAGTTGGGGTAGTCGTTCAACATTCTACAAGAACAACGAACCATGGAGTATGATTTCTCTGAAACCATGATAAATTTCAAATCGATCCTGACCAAGATGAGTCTGTGGTGTGAAATAATTTTTGTTGAGTGGATAGATTTTAGTTGGGGTAGTCGTTCAACATTCTACAAGAACAACTTACCATGGACTATGATTTCTCTGAAACCATGATAGATTTCAAATCGATCCTGACCAAGATGAGTCTGTGGTGTGAAATAATTTTTGTTGAGTGGATAGATTTTACTTGGGGTAGTCGTTCAACATTCTACAAGAACAACTTACCATGGAGTATGATTTCTCTGAAACCATGATAGATTTCAAATCGATCCTGACCAAGATGAGTCTGTGGTGTGAAATAATTTTTGTTGAGTGGATAGATTTTTGTTGGGATAGTCGTTCAACATTCTACAAGAACAACGAACCATGGAGTATGATTTCTATGAAATAATTTTTGTTGAGTGGATAAATTTTAGTTGGGGTAGTCGTTCAACATTCTACAAGAACAACGAACCATGGAGTATGATTTCTCTGAAATAATTTTTGTTGAGTGGATAGATTTTAGTTGGGGTAGTCGTTCAACATTCTACAAGAACATCGAACCATGGAGTATGATTTCTCTGAAACCATGATAGATTTCAAATCGATCCTGACCAAGATGAGTCTGTGGTGTGAAATAATTTTTGTTGAGTGGATAGATTTTAGTTAGTGGTAGTCGTTCAACATTCTACAAGAACAACGAACCATGGAGTATGATTTCTCTGAAATAATTTTTATTGAGTGAATAGATTTTAGTTGGGATAGTCGTTCAACATTCTACAAGAACAACTTACCATGGAGTATGATTTCTCTGAAACCATGATAGATTTCAAATCGATCCTGACCAAGATGAGTCTGTGGTGTGAAATAATTTTTGTTGAGTGGATAGATTTTAGTTGGTGTAGTCGTTCAACATTCTACAAGAACAACGAACCATGGAGTATGATTTCTCTGAAATAATTTTTGTTGAGTGGATAGATTTTAGTTGGGGTAGTCGTTCAACATTCTACAAGAACAACGAACCATGGAGTATGATTTCTCTGAAATAATTTATGTTGAGTGGATAGATTTTAGTTAGGGGTAGTCGTTCAACATTCTACAAGAACATCGAACCATGGAGTATGATTTCTCTGAAACCATGATAGATTTCAAATCGATCCTGACCAAGATGAGTATGTGGTGTGAAATAATATTTGTTGAGTGGATAGATTTTAGTTGGGGTAGTCGTTCAACATTCTACAAGAACAACTTATCATGGAGTATGATTTCTCTGAAACCATGATAGATTTCAAATCGATCCTGACCAAGATGAGTCTGTGGTGTGAAATAATTTTTGTTGAGTGGATAGATTTTAGTTGGGATAGTCGTTCAACATTCTACAAGAACAACGAACCATGGAGTATGATTTCTCTGAAACCATGATAGATTTCAAATCGATCCTGACCAAGATGAGTCTGTGGTGTGAAATAATTTTTGTTGAGTGGATAGATTTTAGTTGGCTTAGTCGTTCAACATTCTACAAGAACAACTTACCATGGACTATGATTTCTCTGAAACCATGATAGATTTCAAATCGATCCTGACCAAGATGAGTCTGTGGTGTGAAATAATTTTTGTTGAGTGGATAGATTTTAGTTGGGGTAGTCGTTCAACATTCTACAAGAACAACTTACCATGGACTATGATTTCTCTGAAACCATGATGGATTTCAAATCGATCCTGACCAAGATGAGTCTGTGGTGTGAAATAATTTTTGTTGAGTGGATAGATTTTAGTTGGGGTAGTCGTTCAATATTCTACAAGAACAACCTGATATGGACTATGATTTCTCTGAAACCATGATAGATTTCAAATCGATCCTGACCAAGATGAGTCTGTGGTGTGAAATAATTTTTGTTGAGTGGATAGATTTTAGTTGGGGTAGTCAACGTTCTACAAGAACAACGAACCATGGACTATGATTTCTCTGAAACCATGATAGATTTCAAATCGATCCTGACCAAGATGAGTCTGTGGTGTGAAATAATTTTTGTTGAGTGGATAGATTTTAGTTGGGGTAGTCGTTCAACATTCTACAAGAACAACTTACCATGGACTATGATTTCTCTGAAACCATGATAGATTTCAAATCGATCCTGACCAAGATGAGTCTGTGGTGTGAAATAATTTTTGTTGAGTGGATAGATTATAGTTGGGGTAGTCGTTCAACATTCTACAAGAACAACTTACCATGGAGTATGATTTCTCTGAAATAATTTTTGTTGAGTGGATAGATTTTAGTTGGGATAGTCGTTCAACATTCTACAAGAACAACGAACCATGGAGTATGATTTCTCTGAAACCATGATAGATTTCAAATCGATCCTGACCAAGATGAGTCTGTGGTGTGAAATAATTTTTGTTGAGTGGATAGATTTTAGTTGGGGTAGTCGTTCAACATTCTACAAGAACAACGAACCATGGAGTATGATTTCTCTGAAACCATGATAGATTTCAAATCGATCCTGACCAAGATGAGTCTGTGGTGTGAAATAATTTTTGTTGAGTGGATAGATTTTAGTTGGGGTAGTCGTTCAACATTCTACAAGAACAACTTACCATGGACTATGATTTCTCTGAAACCATGATAGATTTCAAATCGATCCTGACCAAGATGGAACCATGGAGTATGATTTCTCTGAAATAATTTTTGTTGAGTGGATAAATTTTAGTTGGGGTAGTCGTTCAACATTCTACAAGAACAACGAAACATGGAGTATGATTTCTCTGAAATAATTTTTGTTGAGTGGATAGATTTTAGTTGGGATAGTCGTTCAACATTCTACAAGAACAACGAACCATGGAGTATGATTTCTCTGAAACCATGATAGATTTCAAATCGATCCTGACCAAGATGAGTCTGTGGTGTGAAATAATTTTTGTTGAGTGGATAGATTTTAGTGAGGGGCAGTCGTTCAACATTCTACAAGAACAACGAACCATGGAGTATGATTTCTCTGAAATAATTTTTATTGAGGGAATAGATTTTAGTTGGGATAGTCGTTCAACATTCTACAAGAACAACTTACCATGGAGTATGATTTCTCTGAAACCATGATAGATTTCAAATCGATCCTGACCAAGATGAGTCTGTGGTGTGAAATAATTTTTGTTGAGTGGATAGATTTTAGTTGGGGTAGTCGTTCAACATTCTACAAGAACAACGAACCATGGAGTATGATTTCTCTGAAATAATTTTTGTTGAGTGGATAGCTTTTAGTTGGGGTAGTCGTTCAACATTCTACAAGAACAACGAACCATGGAGTATGATTTCTCTGAAATAATTTTTGTTGAGTTAATAGATTTTAGTTAGGGGTAGTCGTTCAACATTCTACAAGAACATCGAACCATGGAGTATGATTTCTCTGAAACCATGATAGATTTCAAATCGATCCTGACCAAGATGAGTCTGTGGTGTGAAATAATATTTGTTGAGTGGATAGATTTTAGTTGGGGTAGTCGTTCAACATTCTACAAGAACAACTTACCATGGAGTATGATTTCTCTGAAACCATGATAGATTTCAAATCGATCCTGACCAAGATGAGTCTGTGGTGTGAAATAATTTTTGTTGAGTGGATAGATTTTAGTTGGGGTGGTCGTTCAACATTCTACAAGAACAACGAACCATGGAGTATGATTTCTCTGAAACCATGATAGATTTCAAATCGATCCTGACCAAGATGAGTCTGTGGTGTGAAATAATTTTTGTTGAGTGGATAGATTTTATTTGGGGTAGTCGTTCAACCTTCTACAAGAACAACGAACCATGGAGTATGATTTCTCTGAAATAATTTTTATTGAGTGAATAGATTTTAGTTGGGATAGTCGTTCAACATTCTACAAGAACAACTTACCATGGAGTATGATTTCTCTGAAACCATGATAGATTTCAAATCGATCCTGACCAAGATGAGTCTGTGGTGTGAAATAATTTTTGTTGAGTGGATAGATTTTAGTTGGGGTAGTCGTTCAACATTCTACAAGAACAACGAACCATGGAGTATGATTTCTCTGAAATAATTTTTGTTGAGTGGATAGATTTTAGTTGGGGTAGTCGTTCAACATTCTACAAGAACAACGAACCATGGAGTATGATTTCTCTGAAATAATTTTTGTTGAGTGGATAGATTTTAGTTAGGGGTAGTCGTTCAACATTCCACAAGAACATCGAATCATGGAGTATGATTTCTCTGAAACCATGATAGATTTCAAATCGATCCTGACCAAGATGAGTCTGTGGTGTGAAATAATATTTGTTGAGTGGATAGATTTTAGTTGGGGTAGTCGTTCAACATTCTACAAGAACAACTTACCATGGAGTATGATTTCTCTGAAACCATGATAAATTTCAAATCGATCCTGACCAAGATGAGTCTGTGGTGTGAAATAATTTTTGTTGAGTGGATAGATTTTAGTTGGGATAGTCGTTCAACATTCTACAAGAACAACGAACCATGGAGTATGATTTCTCTGAAACCATGATAGATTTCAAATCGATCCTGACCAAGATGAGTCTGTGGTGTGAAATAATTTTTGTTGAGTGGATAGATTTTAGTTAGTGGTAGTCGTTCAACATTCTACAAGAACAACGAACCATGGAGTATGATTTCTCTGAAACCATGATAGATTTCAAATCGATCCTGACCAAGATGAGTATGTGGTGTGAAATAATATTTGTTGAGTGGATAGATTTTAGTTGGGGTAGTCGTTCAACATTCTACAAGAACAATTTACCATGGAGTATGATTTCTCTGAAACCATGATAGATTTCAAATCGATCCTGACCAAGATGAGTCTGTGGTGTGAAATAATTTTTGTTGAGCGGATAGATTTTAGTTGGGGTAGTCGTTCAACATTCTACAAGAACAACGAACCATGGAGTATGATTTCTCTGAAACCATGATAGATTTCAAATCGATCCTGACCAAGATGAGTCTGTGGTGTGAAATAATTTTTGTTGAGTGGATAGATTTTAGTTAGTGGTAGTCGTTCAACATTCTACAAGAACAACGAACCATGGAGTATGATTTCTCTGAAATAATTTTTATTGAGTGAATAGATTTTAGTTGGGATAGTCGTTCAACATTCTACAAGAACAACTTACCATGGAGTATGATTTCTCTGAAACCATGATAGTTTTCAAATCGATCCTGACCAAGATGAGTCTGTGGTGTGAAATAATTTTTGTTGAGTGGATAGATTTTAGTTGGGGTAGTCGTTCAACATTCTACAAGAACAACGAACCATGGAGTATGATTTCTCTGAAATAATTTTTGTTGAGTGGATAGATTTTAGTTGGGGTAGTCGTTCAACATTCTACAAGAACAACGAAACATGGAGTATGATTTCTCTGAAATAATTTTTGTTGAGTGGATAGATTTTAGTTAGGGGTAGTCGTTCGACATTCTACAAGAACATCGAACCATGGAGTATGATTTCTCTGAAACCATGATAGATTTCAAATCGATCCTGACCAAGATGAGTATGTGGTGTGAAATAATATTTGTTGAGTGGATAGATTTTAGTTGGGGTAGTCGTTCAACATTCTACAAGAACAACTTACCATGGAGTATGATTTCTCTGAAACCATGATAGATTTCAAATCGATCCTGACCAAGATGAGTCTGTGGTGTGAAATAATTTTTGTTGAGTGGATAGATTTTAGTTGGGATAGTCGTTCAACATTCTACAAGAACAACGAACCATGGAGTATGATTTCTCTGAAACCATGATAGATTTCAAATCGATCCTGACCAAGATGAGTCTGTGGTGTGAAATAATTTTTGTTGAGTGGATAGATTTTAGTTGGGGTAGTCGTTCAACATTCTACAAGAACAACTTACCATGGACTATGATTTCTCTGAAACCATGATAGATTTCAAATCGATCCTGACCAAGATGAGTCTGTGGTGTGAAATAATATTTGTTGAGTGGATAGATTTTAGTTGGGGTAGTCGTTCAACATTCTACAAGAACAACTTACCATGGACTATGATTTCTCTGAAACCATGATAGATTTCAAATCGATCCTGACCAAGATGAGTCTGTGGTGTGAAATAATTTTTGTTGAGTGCATAGATTTTAGTTGGGGTAGTCGTTCAATATTCTACAAGAACAACTTAATATGGACTATGATTTCTCTGAAACCATGATAGATTTCAAATCGATCCTGACCAAGATGAGTCTGTGGTGTGAAATAATTTTTGTTGAGTGGATAGATTTTAGTTGTTGTAGTCGTTCAACATTCTACAAGAACAACTTACCATGGACTATGATTTCTCTGAAACCATGATAGATTTCAAATCGATCCTGATCAAGATGAGTCTGTGGTGTGAAATAATTTTTGTTGAGTGGATAGATTTTAGTTGGGGTAGTCGTTCAACATTCTACAAGAACAACTTACCATGGACTATGATTTCTCTGAAACCATGATAGATTTCAAATCGATCCTGACCAAGATGAGTCTGTGGTGTGAAATAATTTTTGTTGAGTGGATAGATTATAGTTGGGGTACTCGTTCAACATTCTACAAGAACAACTTACCATGGAGTATGATTTCTCTGAAATAATTTTTGTTGAGTGGATAGATTTTAGTTGGGATAGTCGTTCAACATTCTACAAGAACAACGAACCATGGAGTATGATTTCTCTGAAACCATGATAGATTTCAAATCGATCCTGACCAAGATGAGTCTGTGGTGTGAAATAATTTTTGTTGAGTGGATAGATTTTAGTTGGGGTAGTCGTTCAACATTCTACAAGAACAACGAACCATGGAGTATGATTTCTCTGAAACCATGATAGATTGCAAATCGATCCTGACCAAGATGAGTCTGTGGTGTGAAATAATTTTTGTTGAGTGGATAGATTTTAGTTGGGGTAGTCGTTCAACATTCTACAAGAACAACTTACCATGGACTATGATTTCTCTGAAACCATGATAGATTTCAAATCGATCCTGACCAAGATGAGTCTGTGGTGTGAAATAATTTTTGTTGAGTGGATAGATTTTAGTTAGGGGTAGTCGTTCAACATTCTACAAGAACAACGAACCATGGAGTATGATTTCTCTGAAATAATTTTTGTTGAGTGGATAAATTTTAGTTGGGGTAGTCGTTCAACATTCTACAAGAACAACGAAACATGGAGTATGATTTCTCTGAAATAATTTTTGTTGAGTGGATAGATTTTAGTTGGGGTAGTCGTTCAACATTCTACAAGAACAACGAACCATGGAGTATGATTTCTCTGAAACCATGATAGATTTCAAATCGATCCTGACCAAGATGAGTCTGTGGTGTGAAATAATTTTTGTTGAGTGGATAGATTTTAGTGAGGGGTAGTCGTTCAACATTCTACAAGAACAACGAATCATGGAGTATGATTTCTCTGAAATAATTTTTATTGAGTGAATAGATTTTAGTTGGGATAGTCGTTCAACATTCTACAAGAACAACTTACCATGGAGTATGATTTCTCTGAAACCATGATAGATTTCAAATCGATCCTGACCAAGATGAGTCTGTGGTGTGAAATAATTTTTGTTGAGTGGATAGATTTTAGTTGGGGTAGTCGTTCAACATTCTACAAGAACAACGAACCATGGAGTATGATTTCTCTGAAATAATTTTTGTTGAGTGGATAGATTTTAGTTGGGGTAGTCGTTCAACATTCTACAAGAACAACGAACCATGGAGTATGATTTCTCTGAAATAATTTTTGTTGAGTGGATAGATTTTAGTTAGGGGTAGTCGTTCAACATTCTACAAGAACATCGAACCATGGAGTATGATTTCTCTGAAACCATGATAGATTTCAAATCGATCCTGACCAAGATGAGTCTGTGGTGTGAAATAATATTTGTTGAGTGGATAGATTTTTGTTGGGGTAGTCGTTCAACATTCTACAAGAACAACTTACCATGGAGTATGATTTCTCTGAAACCATGATAGATTTCAAATCGATCCTGACCAAGATGAGTCTGTGGTGTGAAATAATTTTTGTTGAGTGGATAGATTTTAGTTAGGGGTAGTCGTTCAACATTCTACAAGAACAACTTACCATGGAGTATCATTTCTCTGAAACCATGATAGATTTCAAATCGATCCTGACCAAGATGAGTCTGTGGTGTGAAATAATTTTTGTTGAGTGGATAGATTTTAGTTGGGGTAGTCGTTCAACATTCTACAAGAACAACTTACCATGGAGTATGATTTCTCTGAAATAATTTTTGTTGAGTGGATAGATTTTAGTTAGGGGTAGTCGTTCAACATTCTACAAGAACAACGAACCATGGAGTATGATTTCTCTGAAATAATTTTTGTTGAGTGGATAGATTTTAGTTGGGGTAGTCGTTCAACATTCTACAAGAACAACTTAAAATGGACTATGACTTCTCTGAAACCATGATAGATTTCAAATCGATCCTGACCAAGATGAGTCTGTGGTGTGAAATAATTTTTGTTGAGTGGATAGATTTTAGTTGGGGTAGTCGTTCAACATTCTACAAGAACAACGAACCATGGAGTATGATTTCTCTGAAATAATTTTTGTTGAGTGGATAGATTTTAGTTAACGGTAGTCGTTCAACATTCTACAAGAACAAGTTACCATGGAGTATGATTTCTCTGAAACCATGATAGATTTCAAATCGATCCTGACCAAGATGAGTCTGTGGTGTGAAATAATTTTTGTTGAGTGGATAGATTTTAGTTGGGGTAGTCGTTCAACATTCTACAAGAACAACTTACCATGGAGTATGATTTCTCTGAAACCATGATAGATTTCAAATCGATCCTGACCAAGATGAATCTGTGGTGTGAAATAATTTTTGTTGAGTGGATAGATTTTAGTTTTGGTAGTCGTTCAACATTCTACAGGAACAACTTACCATGGACTATGATTTCCCTGAAACCATGATAGATTTCAAATCGATCCTGACCAAGATGAGTCTGTGGTGTGAATTAATTTTTGTTGAGTGGATAGATTTTAGTTGGGGTAGTCGTTCAACATTCTACAAGAACAACGAACCACGGAGTATAATTTCTCTGAAATAATTTTTGTTGAGTGCATAGATTTTAGTTGGGGTAGTCGTTCAATATTCTACAAGAACAACTTAATATGGACTATGATTTCTCTGAAACCATGATAGATTTCAAATCGATCCTGACCAAGATGAGTCTGTGGTGTGAAATAATTTTTGTTGAGTGGATAGATTTTAGTTGTTGTAGTCGTTCAACATTCTACAAGAACAACTTACCATGGACTATGATTTCTCTGAAACCATGATAGATTTCAAATCGATCCTGATCAAGATGAGTCTGTGGTGTGAAATAATTTTTGTTGAGTGGATAGATTTTAGTTGGGGTAGTCGTTCAACATTCTACAAGAACAACTTACCATGGACTATGATTTCTCTGAAACCATGATAGATTTCAAATCGATCCTGACCAAGATGAGTCTGTGGTGTGAAATAATTTTTGTTGAGTGGATAGATTATAGTTGGGGTAGTCGTTCAACATTCTACAAGAACAACTTACCATGGAGTATGATTTCTCTGAAATAATTTTTGTTGAGTGGATAGATTTTAGTTGGGATAGTCGTTCAACATTCTACAAGAACAACGAACCATGGAGTATGATTTCTCTGAAACCATGATAGATTTCAAATCGATCCTGACCAAGATGAGTCTGTGGTGTGAAATAATTTTTGTTGAGTGGATAGATTTTAGTTGGGATAGTCGTTCAACATTCTACAAGAACAACGAACCATGGAGTATGATTCCTCTGAAACCATGATAGATTGCAAATCGATCCTGACCAAGATGAGTCTGTGGTGTGAAATAATTTTTGTTGAGTGGATAGATTTTAGTTGGGGTAGTCGTTCAACATTCTACAAGAACAACTTACCATGGACTATGATTTCTCTGAAACCATGATAGATTTCAAATCGATCCTGACCAAGATGAGTCTGTGGTGTGAAATAATTTTTGTTGAGTGGATAGATTTTAGTTAGGGGTAGTCGTTCAACATTCTGCAAGAACAACGAACCATGGAGTATGATTTCTCTGAAATAATTTTTGTTGAGTGGATAGATTTTAGTTGGGGTAGTCGTTCAACATTCTACAAGAACAACTTACCATGGAGTATGATTTCTCTGAAATAATTTTTGTTGAGTGGATAGATTTTAGTTGGGGTAGTCGTTCAACATTCTACAAGAACAACTTACCATGGAGTATGATTTCTCTGAAATAATTTTTGTTGAGTGGATAGATTTTAGTTGGGATAGTCGTTCAACATTCTACAAGAACAACTTACCATGGAGTATGATTTCTCTGAAACCATGATAGTTTTCAAATCGATCCTGACCAAGATGAGTCTGTGGTGTGAAATAATTTTTGTTGAGTGGATAGATTTTAGTTGGGGTAGTCGTTCAACATTCTACAAGAACAACGAACCATGGAGTATGATTTCTCTGAAATAATTTTTGTTGAGTGGATAGATTTTAGTTGGGGTAGTCGTTCAACATTCTACAAGAACAACGAACCATGGAGTATGATTTCTCTGAAATAATTTTTGTTGAGTGGATAGATTTTATTTGGGATAGTCGTTCAACATTCCACAAGAACAACGAACCATGGAGTATGATTTCTCTGAAATAATTTTTGTTGAGTGGATAGATTTTAGTTGGGATAGTCGTTCAACATTCTACAAGAACAACGAACCATGGAGTATGATTTCTCTGAAACCATGATAGATTTCAAATCGATCCTGACCAAGATGAGTCTGTGGTGTGAAATAATTTTTGTTGAGTGGATAGATTTTAGTTGGGGTAGTCGTTCAACATTCTACAAGAACAACTTACCATGGACTATGATTTCTCTGAAACCATGATAGATTTCAAATCGATCCTGACCAAGATGAGTCTGTGGTGTGAAATAATATTTGTTGAGTGGATAGATTTTAGTTGGGGTAGTCGTTCAACATTCTACAAGAACAACTTACCATGGACTATGATTTCTCTGAAACCATGATAGATTTCAAATCGATCCTGACCAAGATGAGTCTGTGGTGTGAAATAATTTTTGTTGAGTGGATAGATTTTAGTTGGGGTAGTCGTTCAATATTCTACAAGAACAACTTAATATGGACTATGATTTCTCTGAAACCATGATAGATTTCAAATCGATCCTGACCAAGATGAGTCTGTGGTGTGAAATAATTTTTGTTGAGTGGATAGATTTTAGTTGTTGTAGTCGTTCAACATTCTACAAGAACAACTTACCATGGACTATGATTTCTCTGAAACCATGATAGATTTCAAATCGATCCTGATCAAAATGAGTCTGTGGTGTGAAATAATTTTTGTTGAGTGGATAGATTTTAGTTGGGGTAGTCGTTCAACATTCTACAAGAACAACTTACCATGGACTATGATTTCTCTGAAACCATGATAGATTTCAAATCGATCCTGACCAAGATGAGTCTGTGGTGTGAAATAATTTTTGTTGAGTGGATAGATTATAGTTGGGGTAGTCGTTCAACATTCTACAAGAACAACTTACCATGGAGTATGATTTCTCTGAAATAATTTTTGTTGAGTGGATAGATTTTAGTTGGGATAGTCGTTCAACATTCTACAAGAACAACGAACCATGGAGTATGATTTCTCTGAAACCATGATAGATTTCAAATCGATCCTGACCAAGATGAGTCTGTGGTGTGAAATAATTTTTGTTGAGTGGATAGATTTTAGTTGGGGTAGTCGTTCAACATTCTACAAGAACAACGAACCATGGAGTATGATTTCTCTGAAACCATGATAGATTGCAAATCGATCCTGACCAAGATGAGTCTGTGGTGTGAAATAATTTTTGTTGAGTGGATAGATTTTAGTTGGGGTAGTCGTTCAACATTCTACAAGAACAACTTACCATGGACTATGATTTCTCTGAAACCATGATAGATTTCAAATCGATCCTGACCAAGATGAGTCTGTGGTGTGAAATAATTTTTGTTGAGTGGATAGATTTTAGTTAGGGGTAGTCGTTCAACATTCTACAAGAACAACAAACCATGGAGTATGATTTCTCTGAAATAATTTTTGTTGAGTGGATAAATTTTAGTTGGGGTAGTCGTTCAACATTCTACAAGAACAACGAAACATGGAGTATGATTTCTCTGAAATAATTTTTGTTGAGTGGATAGATTTTAGTTGGGATAGTCGTTCAACATTCTACAAGAACAACTTATCATGGAGTATGATTTCTCTGAAACCATGATAGATTTCAAATCGATCCTGACCAAGATGAGTCTGTGGTGTGAAATAATTTTTGTTGAGTGGATAGATTTTAGTTGGGGTAGTCGTTCAACATTCTACAAGAACAACGAACCATGGAGTATGATTTCTCTGAAATAATTTTTGTTGAGTGGATAGATTTTAGTTGGGGTAGTCGTTCAACATTCTACAAGAACAACGAACCATGGAGTATGATTTCTCTGAAATAATTTTTGTTGAGTGGATAGATTTTAGTTAGGGGTAGTCGTTCAACATTCTACAAGAACATCGAACCATGGAGTATGATTTCTCTGAAACCATGATAGATTTCAAATCGATCCTGACCAAGATGAGTCTGTGGTGTGAAATAATATTTGTTGAGTGGATAGATTTTTGTTGGGGTAGTCGTTCAACATTCTACAAGAACAACGAACCATGGAGTATGATTTCTCTGAAATAATTTTTGTTGAGTGGATAGATTTTAGTTGGGGTAGTCGTTCAACATTCTACAAGAACAACGAACCATGGAGTATGATTTCTCTGAAATAATTTTTGTTGAGTGGATAGATTTTAGTTAGGGGTAGTCGTTCAACATTCTACAAGAACATCGAACCATGGAGTATGATTTCTCTGAAACCATGATAGATTTCAAATCGATCCTGACCAAGATGAGTCTGTGGTGTGAAATAATATTTGTTGAGTGGATAGATTTTTGTTGGGGTAGTCGTTCAACATTCTACAAGAACAACTTACCATGGAGTATGATTTCTCTGAAACCATGATAGATTTCAAATCGATCCTGACCAAGATGAGTCTGTGGTGTGAAATAATTTTTGTTGAGTGGATAGATTTTAGTTAGGGGTAGTCGTTCAACATTCTACAAAAACAACTTACCATGGAGTATCATTTCTCTGAAACCATGATAGATTTCAAATCGATCCTGACCAAGATGAGTCTGTGGTGTGAAATAATTTTTGTTGAGTGGATAGATTTTAGTTGGGGTAGTCGTTCAACATTCTCCAAGAACAACTTACCATGGAGTATGATTTCTCTGAAATAATTTTTGTTGAGTGGATAGATTTTAGTTAGGGGTAGTCGTTCAACATTCTACAAGAACAACTTAAAATGGACTATGACTTCTCTGAAACCATGATAGATTTCAAATCGATCCTGACCAAGATGAGTCTGTGGTGTGAAATAATTTTTGTTGAGTGGATAGATTTTAGTTGGGGTAGTCGTTCAACATTCTACAAGAACAACTTACCATGGAGTATGATTTCTCCGAAACCATGATAGATTTCAAATCTATCCTGACCAAGATGAGTCTGT